>VWZF01000445.1:2166768-2349972 GCA_013396755.1 Sclerurus mexicanus | reverse complement strand
AATGTGTCTGTCCTTGAACAGGCAGAGATCACCAGTATTGAGGCCATGATGCTGAAAATGCAGCTGCACTGGGCAGGGCACATCTCCAGGATGGAGGATCTCCCTAAGATTGTGCTCTATGGTGAACTCTCCACTGGCTGCCACAAGAGAGGAGCCCCAAAGAGGAGATACAAGGATTCCCTGAGGCAACACCTCAGCCTTGGCCATACTGACCACCATCAATGGTCCACTCTGGCCTCCAATCAGGAGAAATGGCAACACACCATCCATAACGCTGCTGCTTCCTTTGAGAACATATGCAGAATCAGTCTTGAGGAAAAAAGGCAACACAGGAAGAACCGTGCCTCCTCAGTAGTGCCGATGGAGACTTTCCACTGTGCCTTTTGCAATCAGACTTTCCTATCTCACATTGGCCTTTTTAGCCACCAGCGTGCTTGTAGCAAGCGTGGGTAGAGCCCCTGCAAATCTTCGTTCGCGAAGCCTAGCCATGATGATGACGATGATGATGTGTATGCATGTGCGTGTAAGTTACATCAATTAAATTATTTTCTAAACTTTTCCTCATGTGAGATACTTTGTTTCAGGACTATTCAGTTATGTATGACATATAGAAAGTTTAGATTGGGATAGAAAGTTTAGATTAAAAGTGAAATCATGTCATGATGTTGACAGTCTCTGAGGGAACCTGGCGAAGTCTATGACTGAAGAGAAAGGCAGACTCCCCGCACATATGGTGAGTGGTAATGCTGTGTGAGGAATTTTCATATTACCACATTTTGCTGAAATCATGTTGGGCTGAGGAGGTAACATCCTTTTGGCACAAGCACAGGCTCTTTGAAGACTTTGTGAAGCCTGGAGTGCTTCAACTGAGACCCATGTAAAGATGTTTTAACTGCAGTATCTGCAGTCAATTTTTAAAGGCAGCTGAGCAGCCAGAGATACAAGTCTGTGGTTCTGAGAATCAGCTTTGCAGTTCTAGAATACTCTTTAAAAGTATATGTATTTTATATACTGACAAATACCATTTCTGACATCAGAAATTTTTCATGAAGACACAAATCCACCTTTACAAGAAGTGGGTTTGTTTCACCCACACTTGTCACAGGAGAGATTTGACTACCAAAATATCAAACAAAAAAACAGGCAGACCCATTCAGAGCTAATTTAAAATACATACAATGAAATGCAAATCAAGAAGGCTCAAAGAAACATAGAGGTGGGCTAAACCTGACCCTGAAAATTGAGCAAAAGTAGCTAATAAAACAACATTGGTCCTCAAAAGAAGCAAAGTCAGCAGATAAAATATGTAGAATCAAACTTTTGGTCTCATTTTTAAGCAGTAAGTACTAAGAACTTTCCCTCTTTTGTGTGTATAAAAATAGTTGTCCTCTTTGTTTTTCCTTAGTTGACTTTCTAAGAGTTGGATCTGCAAGAATTCTAACTGAATGAAAGAAAAAATATATTGATATGGATATGGATATAAATATCTCTGATGTGGTAGATAGAGACGATGTGATAGAAGAGAGAGAGAGAGCTTTAGACATAGACTCAGGTGAACCCTAATATAAAGGTAAAGAAGAATCATCTGGGAAAAAAATAACACATACCGAAAAAAAAATTACATGGGTGATTTCTCTAGGTGAAACCAAACCAGTGTTCTTTACCCACAGATGCAATCTAAAACACAGATGTCCTTTATTTTCTCTGATGAAAGAAAGTGAAAGACAAAGCTTAAGAAATAATTAGGTAACCAGGTCCCAATTCAAGTAGTTGAATCACTTCCACAGTGCTAGATGGAAAGAACTCACAAGTTTATAAATGGAGTAACACCTCTTATTAATAGATCCTGCTTTAATATTGCAATTTGTTATTCTGAAAAGAAAATAAATTAAGCTTCCAGCCTCTTGTACATGCTTTATATTCAATGAATTAGTTTTTCCCCAAACTATGTAGTACAACAGAGTCCAGACCATGACAGAATTAAGCCCCTAGCTGTAATCACAGGAAGGAGTAAAGTATTATGTTTGCAGTGATTAATGTGCACTTATCATTAGATAAGATAAAATCAATCACAGAATTCAACTCCCATAGTTTTTTAAAAATCCATCCTTAAAATCATTGACACATTCACAAGCACTATCTGAATACCCATGCCCAGCAATAACTATCTTTGTTCTCCTTTGTCCTTTCAGTGTTCCCTGAAACTCATCTCTCCATCCATTCACTTTCCTGTTTCTTAGCACTGCCTGTTAGCTGTCAAGTCCATCATTTTTTAACACTCCATTATTTCATGAAAACATTCTGATCATAAATCTCCAGAGGTTCAGAAACTTAGTGGTGGGACAGTTGGAGAAAATTCTGTTGGAGAAAATTGTGAAGAAATAGATAATACTGGACAATTTGGTGAGTTGGGCCTTGAACTGTAGTGTTCAGGAGGCTGCATACAAAGTGGCAACACTCACACTATTGCCACTGGGGAATAAGCCAGGCCGAACAGCAACAAAAGTTCCTTGATGCCTCTTGACATAAACAACAGAAGACTAACCACCTCAAGTGTATGTATGCCAATGCACCCAGCGTAGGGAACAAGTAGGAGAAACTGGAGCTCTGCACCCAGTCAGAAAGCTGTGATATCACAGGAATAACTGAAACATGTGGGGCAACTCACATGACTGGTGGATCGTGATGAAAGGCTAGAGGATGTTTCATAAAGATAGGCAGGGGAAAAAAGGCAGAGTTTTACTTTATGTTAAGGAGAACCTTGAATGTATAGGAGTAAACCACAGCAATTATGGAAGCCCTATTGAATGTCTCTGGGTCAAGGTCAGAGGGGTCATCATTTACAGTAGGCATCTGCTACTGACTTCCACACCAAGACAATAAGGCCAACAAAGCAATACATGGGTCACTTAAGCAAGCTTCAGGTCAACAGAACCCAGTTCTTATGGGTGATTTCAACTACCCAGACATTTGTTGGAAGAACAATACAATAGTTCATATGTTATCCAACAGGTTCCTGGAATCCATAGACAGCTGCTTGCTCATACAAATCCTAGATGTGCCATCTGGGAATAAGTTACTGCTGGACTTACTACTCACAAACTTAAACAACCTCTTTGTAATATCTCAGTTAGCAGCAGCCTTGACTGCCGTGATCATAATATTGTGGAATTTGGGATCCAGGTGAGCATGCTGAAGATTAGTGCTAAGACAAAGGTTTTAGACTTTAGAAGAGCAAACTTCAGCTTGTTCAGAGCTCTGTTGGGAGGAATTCTGTGGGCGGCTTTAATGGAAGATAAAGGAGCTGAGAGTGCTTGGAGTTTTTCAAGAATGCTCTCCTGAAAGCACAAATGTTCCTCCTCTTTAAAAGTAAGAGCAGCAGGCAGAGCAAGAGACTCCCTTGGCTTAACTGTGAGCTTCTGAGTTTGTTCAAAACCAAAAAAGGAGAGAACAAAAACCCATTGAGAACTACAATAACATTGTTCCAGGGCGTGCAGAGATGCACTTCAAAAAACAAAAGGTAAAATCAAATTGAAATTGGCCAGAGATGTTAAAAATTAAAAGAAAGGGTTTTTCAGTTACATAAACAGCAAGCAGAAACAGGATAATATTGACCCACTGTTAGACAGAACAGGTGAACAATGATGAAAAGGCAGAGGTTCCCTACCCTTTCTTCACCTCTGTCTTTACCAGCATTCCTGGACCTCCAGCCTTGGGAACAAAAATCCAGGTAGATGTAAACCCAGACCCACCATCAGGGACAAAAGACCTGATGTGTGAACTACTATAGAAGCTTGACCTCCAAAGTTGATGCGACCTGCCAATATCCAAGAGTCTTGGGGGACATGGTTGATGTCCTTGTTAGGCTGCTCCCCATGATCTTTGAGAAGCCGTGGAGATCAGGGGACATCTCAGAAGACTGGAAGAAGACTAATATCACTCCCATCCACAAGACTGGCTTGAAGGATGATCCAGGAAACTATAGACTCATCATTTTTACTTCAGTCCCTGGGAAATGTATTAAAAGAATCATCCTGAGAGTTCTCACAATAAAAATGAAGCATGTGATTGGGAAAAGCATGATGGATTCACCAAGAAAAAATTGCTTGACAAACCTGGTTGCCTTCTACAACAAAGTTACCTGATCAGTTGATGTGGGCTAGTGGTGGACATTGTCTACCTGGATTTCCCCAAGGCTTTCGATACAATTTTCCACACCATCCTCCTAGAGAAACTGATGACTGATGTGTGACAGTCTGGACAAGTGGTCCATGCAGAGTGTGGGGAATTGGCTGACAGGTCACACTGAAATGGTGGTGGTAAATGTCTCCTTTTCAAACTGGCAGCCTGTCATAAGCACAGGTCTCCACAGATCAATATTGAACCCAACACTGTTTAATATATTCATAAATAGTCTGGATGATGGGATCAAGTGTACCCTGATGAAGTTTCCCAGTTATACCCAACTGAGTGGGGAAGTGGACACTTCAGAAGGGAGATCCATCCTGCAGGAAGATGGGGATAGGCTGGAAGATTGGGCTAGCAAGAACCTTTTAAAATTCAACATAGACAAGCATAAAGTCTTGCACCTGGGAAAACATAATCCAGGAGTGCAGCACAGACTGGGATCTATCCAACGGGGGAGCAGGTATGTGAAAAGGGACCTAATGAAGAAACTGCTTGAAGTTCTCATGACCTACAGGTCAGATCATGAGCCTTTTCCTGTTTTTTACTTGTGAGGAAAAACTGAAAAGGAAATGTGCTTCATTAATTACTGCATTGCAGTGAATGATTTTCTTTTTCCCTACTTCATGAATGATTCTCATTAGAGATGAACAACGGTAATTCAAGCATTTTGAACTATAAATAAAAAGTGGCACCAACTTTTGTGCAATTAAGGATTGCATGTAAGAAAGAGGGGGGGAAAAAAAAAAAGAGTAAAGAGAATTGAAAGAAAGTCAGGCATACAGTGCCCTCTTTTGGGCGAAAGGAGGCAAGGACGTGAAAGAAGCCAAAGGCGTTTTTTTTAATATTGCAGTCACAATTTCACAGAACCTGGAAAGAAAATTCATGCTTTATTCATACAAAAGCTAGAATGCTGACTAGAATGAACACCCCAGTTAGTCAGAGATCAGCCACTAACCAAATATCATCTTGTAGATTCAAACACAGTCATGCTACAGTACAGGAGGGGAATTATAAAACCAAGACCTGAGCATGCACTGCAAAAATGAGAGAAAGGAAGGTCAGCAAAAGCAATGATAAAGCAACTGCCCTGAGCAAAGAACATAATAACACTCACAGTGTCCTAGAGATGTTAAAGAACTTTATAATTCAATATATTCCATTACACCATGTAAACATTTTTTCAAAGGTTTTAGACTTCAATATTACCATTTAGTTTGAGCTCCCCAGAATCTTGTCAAGCTTGAAGATAGGAGTTATGTTTCATTGGTTGTGAAGAATGTCAAGGAAAGAGTAAGCACTGTGATCAAGGTATTTGTCAAAGCAGCTGTCACATGTCTAATCTTTCTGCTGTCAGGATTAATTGAGAAAAGCCAGTCGTTTCTCCCCATGGAGAGCGGAGCACAAGTTGAGGAGACTTACAGATGTCATGAGCCTATTTCTATGCACTCTGTTCCTGGTCAGTGGCTTATGAGATAAGAAAAAGTTTGTCTTAGTACCACATGGGTCTGCCCCAGCATCCATGTGCTCCAGCAGATTCCTTCAGCACACAGCAGGATGAGCTATCAATAGTTGCTTCTATGGCACAGGTTCAGAAAGAGATATGTGTTATGAAATACAGGTCTAGCACTACCATAAGACATTTGCTGCACTTGAAAGCTGTTCTTGGAGCCAGCTTTTAACATGAAAGATGAGTGAGGAAAATAAAAGTTTGAATAAACATAATACATAATTAATATGTTGGAGGAAAATATATCTGATAGATGTAAGGCTGATGCCACTCCATGTCCCATGGTCCAGTTGGTAGTGAGGGTCAAGATGTATTCCCAGTAGTGACAAGCACACAGAACATACACCTCATCCATACTTAAATGCACAACTGTATACATATTTACATATACACATATATAGATACATGGTCAGCCACACAGATCACAGGCAGACACTGAGAGCACCAAAGGCCTCATCCTGCTTCCCTGTCTCTGGCTAAGCAGAATAGAATCCTCTAGTGAGAATGCATGTGTGTTTGTGTGGGTATCAGTGGCTGATCTTAGACAGTCTGCCAAGTAGCTCTTGCTTGATCTCAGCTTCCCTGGTTACTAGAACCTGGACATATGAAATGTCAAAACTGTGATCCCACTCTGGTTCCTAGTACAGATCATCACACTTGCACACACACAAACACACACACATAGATGTCTGGCCCTTCCCAGGTCCAAATAGCCACCGTTCCGCACTCTAAGTCATCTCTTAGAGTTACACAGGCACTCTTGTAGTCATAGCAAGTAAATCCTTTGTTCCCATGTCACTTCACCCTCTCACCAACTTGGTCTTCCTTAGTTATCACACACCCACTCACTACAGTCACTGGCACCATAGACACACAGGTGCTCCAACCCATGGTCTGACTCCAGATGCTGCACTCACATCTCCATGCACACATGTACACACAGAATAGTCATTGACACAGAGAAGAACTAGAAAGGAATTTAATGAGAACAAAGGAGGGACTGCTGATCAGGCACAGGGCATGGCCAGACATACACACTGACCAGCCCATGATTTACACACAACAAACCCTTTTGACCTGCTTACCCCCTCAAATTTCCCATTCTTGTTCTTCCCCAAATCACCTTATCGTTTTCCTTTTTCCACTTTCAGTTCTTCCCCCAAGTCCTGTGAGATGCCAAACCACCTCTCCCCTGCATCATACAACATGTCCTGCCTGTAGGCAGCAGCCCTCTTAGTCCAAAAGACAATTCAGAGATCTGCTCCAAATGACTCCTGATGATGGATTTCACATGTGGACACAGGAGCTGTGGCTTTGCTGGGGCAGCCCTGGGAGAGGGCCAGACAGGTGGTGGTTCCTCAGGAATCCTCAATTCAAGTTTATCCCAACTTGCTATTGTGCCCCTGTGCTCTTCTGCACTTGTGCAAGTGGGCCTTGGATAGGTTGATGTCTCCTGGGATGTGCCTGGCAGGAGCTGGGCAGGGTGTTATTTGGAGTCCCCCTACTCTATTCATATTCTAAGCTTTTATCATATCCCTGACCGCACACTTACATGCAACTCTTCAGAAACTGCAGTTGCCATTTTACATAGCACTAGTTTTGAAATCAATGATATCTCAGTATTTGAGTGTCGCCAGTTCCTCACTTGAGACATGGCAGGGACTCAAAATAACATTTAGGGTTCCCAAACTCAGAATGGAACTAGTCACAGTAAAAGCCAGGGTGTTAACAAGACAGCAGAGACTTTTCTGAGTCCTTGCTATATTGTCTGAAATCTCTTTCTATGTCCTTTCCTCTATGGCTATCCGTCCCCCACTCCTCTATAGAGCTCTCACCCAGTATGGACACAGTGTACAATGTCACCAGGAGTTTGCTAGGAGGCTGGAGCACTCTGGTTCACCAGCACCCAGTCCAGAACACCAACACCTCTCAACCAGGGTCAGAGCACTGTGCTAAAACAGCTGCAGTTTTGCCCCAGTGGAATAGGTAAACGTAGCCTGACTTAGCCTGCACTTAGCAGGATTCAAGTCTTGATTTATACACCTAAGATATATCAGATGAAATGAGAAAATGCATCTGAAAAAGAAGGGGCTGTTTCTCTTGTTCCACTCTGATTGACTGCCTGATCACTCCTCATTTGAAAAGGTAGAAGTGAAACTTTAAGATGGCATGTGCACTATAAGAAATGTATTTTTATGATCTCCTCAGGCAAGCAAGTTTGTGCAGGCTTTCATGCACAGGGAGCCAACTCCTTTACCCTCTAAAGTTATTAGGAGTCGCTTGACTTTAAATGCTCATTCATAGTAATGGCTGTTCTGCATAATAATCTACTGCAGAAAAAATAAACACTTAAGGGACTGTTTGTAGCTTTATAATGTTATTTACTAACTAAACAGTCATATTTTCTATGACAAGTGCCACTTCATTGGGTGCATATGTTCTTGACTCAAAACTATGAAGCAGATTTAATTCAACACCATATGGTGTGATGTGAACTTATGTGTTTTTCTACCATTTTAAAACTGCAATTATATTGCAGAAGGTGGGGTTTATTCCGTGACATATGTTAATTTCAAAGGACAATTCACCCAACAGTTTTGAACCCTCTTTTTTCTCTTAGATTGATTTCCAGATATTAACTTACGCCTTTGCTCTGCCAGGCAAGCCCTGTCAGAGATATATTATTTGAAGAAGGAAAGGAGAGTAAGGTTACCAAAACAACTGGTATGCATAGAACTATACCAGCTGGGTTTGCAGTCATTCCTTTTCTGGTTTGTGCCCACAGCAAAATGACAGCTGTACAAATGTACTAAGCAGTCCCTATTTTCAGGATGTGCTGAACTAATAATTCAGCCCTAATGAATATGTCATTGGAATCTAGCAGCCTGTTTAGATTATTGCTTCCACTATTAAAGAGGAATTGAAGACAGAGATGATAAGGCTTTAATTTGCAATGCATAAATATCATGTTAAGGGCATGGAAATGGCAGTGGGTTGGGAACCATGGAGTGAATGTATGGGTTTCCTGTGTTCTCTGAGAGCTCTGAAAACACAGATATAAATACCTTTTCTTCCTTTATTATAAGGTTTATACTTAGTGTTGGCAAAAACATTAAAACATATTTTTAACATTTTCAGTTAATGCTATGTTAGATCAGTCTTGAGTATTATGCAGTATCCCTGAAAACATGCTGCTTTTGAAAGAATGAGGATTATGACAAGCCAACTGGAATGTCCAGAATAAAAATGAGTTGGGACTTGGAATCGGTACCTGCAGTCTTCATTCATAATGCAATAATGACTGAATATATGACGCTCCAATTTGGGAATGAGGAGTGGGCCATTGTTTGCTCTCTTCATTTTTTCTAGACAGCCATGCATTCTTTATGCTTCAAATTCTACATGTTACTGAAAACACAGTGTAATAAACCCAGAAAACAATTTCCACATGTTTGCAGTCCAGTAGCCATCCTCAGACCACAATTTGGAAAAATCTTATTTAAACCATTTGTTATTAACCAAATAGTAAAGAGAAGAATAAGACAAATAAATCTCTGGAGATCTGTGAGTTAGGCACAGGAGTACAGTTCCTGAGTGTCAACTTAAATATGTATCAATATGAGCCAAAATATTAGGCAAAACTTTTAAAATTGTTCCCTTTTGATCAGTGCAAGGGCACTGCTTTAGTCTATCCTATGGCTCCCAGAAAATATTTCCAGTTGGAAATATTTATTCCACAGACACATGTTCTTGGTCACTTCTATTATGCCCAGTCCAAGCACATAATGGTCAAAACTAAAATGTTAGATTATGGTCTATGTTACTTTTACTGTGAGTATGAAAGGCTGAAGTATAGGAGAAAGCAAAGACTAATGGCAAAAAAGAATTTAACTTCTTAACTCTAGAAGGGGTCAAATAACATTTTGAAATGTCCCAAAATTATAGCACTAAAGTCACACAAAGGTGTCATCCATCAGCACGAGGCATTTAAGCTGCTTTATTTTTACTCCACTGCCCAAGCATCAACACAGAGTTTGTTCAGTCATTTCCAATGAGAATTTTACAAGATCTTACACCTTTAAACAAGCATTGCCAATAAATACCAAATTCATATAAACAAAACTCATTTTGACAGTGTATTTAATTTTGTAAAGGTCTTCTAACAAATTTTGTTCTAACTTGAACTTCTGTAAAGTCATATATGAAAGATCAGCTTCATGGCCATTTGTGCTGGAGAAGTGAAATATAAGTACAACACGGGCATCTGTCATTCAGACAGGGGTTACTTTCAGCTTGCCTGTGATCTAACCTCACATTGTTTTTAATGTTCAACTGTCACATCATAAAGGACTTGTATATAAGAGAGGGATTAGACAGAAAGGGCAAGTAGGACACAGGTAATTGATCAGATGTGAGAAGCTTGTCTGCTGAATTTAAAGAACCAAGTATCTGCTCTTCAGTGGAAGTCTGAAAAAGAAAAACAATAGATTGTAGTTTGAACAAAACCATCAGCTTTCTAATGAAAGACACGGGGCTACTTTTTACTGATAATCGTTAAAAGGATTTTCTAAGACAATAGGCCTGACTGTGCCCTTCTGTGTTTAAGAAGAAAACTCAAAAATCAAGTGAGTTAAACAAGGTATATATCTAATTAGTATACTGCTGTAGTACTTTTGTTAGTAATAATAGCAGTAGTAGTGATAGGACAAAAACTGGTTGAAATTTTAGGATAATTTGGCCCATTAGGGATTGAATAAATAGCTCTCCTAAGGATTTTTTTTATTCTTTTGGAATTTCAAAATTCCTCTGAAATAATTATTTACCTAAAATTTTTCTCTTTGTGTTGAGTTTTTTCTACTGGCTGGTCATTTTTTAATTTTGGTTGCAATGTTTGAGTGGATCAATTCCTGTTTAATACCTACCTCTCACAAACAGCTTTAGCTGAATATGCTGCAAGTTCTGTATGCAGAACTCAGGTACAAGCAACCACAAACGCTTCCCTGGAGGGCCAGTAACCTTTATTCCTTGCTGGTTTTAGCTCCATCATGTCTCTACATTGGCTCCTAACTCAGGCAGAAAATAGGTGTTAAAGTCACTGACTGAATTTTATCTGCTTTTTGCAAGTCCCACAATCTTTGATATTTTGAGAGACAAGGTCCTACTTCACATATAGGACCATAGCTCACAGGTAAAGTTTTAATTATCATGGAGACAGAAGTGCTTCAGTAACCAAGGACAGATCTGAAGAGATGTTATGCTTTTATTTCTGAAATGTCATTCTGTGGATGGCTGACCGAGTGGGGAGGCCTTGGTTTAGAAGCAAATTTAAAAATGTCAGTCGAGTAGGCACTAGGTCTTTATGAAATGCCATGACCCAGCTACCAGGATCAAGACAAAATTCTCTTTGTTGGGCTGTGTGAGTGGAAAAGGAATAAACAAGCAGGAGTGAGGATCTTCACTTCTGGAGACAAAGGTACTCACAGTCTTCCAGCTGAGTGTGTTCTGACATGGGAATACCTGCATTGTTGCCAAGACCTGTGCCAATGGTCTGTCTATAAAAACAGGTTCCTACCTATGGAGATCTTTAAAGGTACATGTAAAATACAAGAGAAGACATTATTCAAACAGGAAATTGTAACTATTGTGACAAGAATTGGGTAGTGTCTTTTCTCCACTAAGGCTCTCTTACAGCAAGAGTAATTAGCAAAGCTGATTCCAATTTCTTTTGCTTCAGTACCATACCTGGACAGTCAAAGGATACCGTAGAAGGAAATTAAGGCATGGTTCACACACTAAGCATAGACTGTTAATGTCATTTGAGGTGTTCTAGGGTATTCTGACTGGCCTTCAACTGCTAAACCAGAAGTACATCTATCCCTTCTTTTGCTAGTAATATGTCAACCCTGTTCAGATGTCAGAAATGTCCTGTGGCATCCCAAATTACAGTAATTGCCAATGTTTAGGTAACTCAACCGAGTCCTTTGGATTAAAATTTGGCAGCCATGATATATTTCAGATCACATATTTCCTCAAAGAAGAGAAACAAGTGGCAGTCAACATAAATACCTAGCTCCCAAGAGGAACTTAAAGCATTCAGTGCTAATCCAGCTCTCTTATAATGAAATGAAATAGCCATACCCACTTCTGGGTTTTAAATTTTAAATGGTCATACCCACTTCTGAAAACCCCATGTTATATATTTGAAACACCTCTCACACAAAGCTTTATGTCTATAAGTGGAAAAGCCATACCAATCCAAAAAAAGTGTAACCCAATTAGCCAGGAACATAAGAAGGTGATCATGCCACATTTTTCACTGTGAAAGCTCCAGTGGTGCTCAGAACAGAACATCTTGCAGTCAGATTAATTTCAATGGCTACTTTGCACAATGGGCTATAAAGAGATTCAAGATCTTAAGTTTATCTAAAGAAACAAAATGGCTGCTCCTTTGCTAAGAATATTCATGGTACTTTGTTCAGTATGATCATATCTACAATCACTCAAAAGCAGAAATGCAAAGAAAATTTCATCATCTGAGTTAATGCTATGCTGCATTTAATAATCATTTTCAGACACTGGTTTTAAAAGTTTTAAAAAAAATGGTAACAAAGGATTGGTACCATAAAACCTGTTAAATACATGTAAAAAGGACATAAACCCTCAAAATAGTTTGCACATAAAATCTCACCACAAGATAAAATACAGCTTTTGGGCAAAAGGAGACTAATATCTAAAGCAACTTCCATAAATAATTCACTGATAGCTTGTAAACAATAGAGAAGCACAGTATGAATGCCAAAGAGGGTCTTTATATGTCATAAAGCCACTCAAAAGTGCACTTGCTGCAGCAAGTCTGACTGTGAGCTTTGATGTGAGGAAAAAGAAACTGCTATGCTGAGGTCATCAGTTAGTAGAAAACAATTTCCCTCATACAGAGAAGAAGACTTACTGCTGGGCTTCTGACACAGACAGATTGGATTTAAAAAAAAAAAAAAAAAGGCTGCATAATGTGGGCTTGCAGAAGGAAAGAAATCTTCTACAGGCATTCTAAATGACCAAAGCTGGAAGCAAATATATCATCTTCCCTTAATGGCTATCAAAAGTTGACACAATAGTGTGGTGGGGTTCACCCACTGGGGCAGTCACACTTAAATATGAAACTGGTTTAATTTGCATCCTCTTTCTTAACTAAACTGCTTCCATGGAGAACTTAAGCTGTTCTGTTTTTTAAGTGTCAGGCTAAATAATTCAAGTGACACAGATCTGGAGTTAATTTCTTATCCCAGATATGTTTTAAAAGGTAATTCCATTTTCCATTTCAAAAATCTCAACACAAAGGAAAGCCAAGGCTGTTTCAATAATATTCCTCTCATTTCTAGACCTATACAGCAACTGGATGAAAAAAGCCAATATCCTTATAGAAAGCTGTATAATTATTAAATGTGTACACCCACACTTTTAAGACCTCAACCCTCTGAAGTGATCAGCACAGCTGACACCATAACAATTACAGCAAAAGTACAGAGAGCGCATGGACAGTTGGTGTCCATGAAAAGTAAGCTTTGAAATTCCAGCAAAGACGACAACAATGTGAGGATGTATAGTAATTCAAGGAGCATGTGATTCAAGGAGTACAAACAATGTGACAGGAAAGGAAAAGGTAGAAGATTATTTCTACGTTACAATTCTTGACTTCTTTCAGAATTCCTCTGCAATGTTTTCAATTTCATCTGCAATTACTCTGGTCTAAACGACCTCTCAAAAACTAGTGATTTGTACTTTCTTTATATGGAAAGTTTTTCCAAACTGGGATTTGTGTGCATGTGTATGTGTTTGTGTAACTTTTAAAATTAGAGAGTGTCTAAAGGAAGGCAATGAAAATGGTGAAGGGCCTTGAGGGGAAGCCATATGAGGAGTGGCTGAGGTCACTTGGTGTGTTCAGCCTGGACAAGAGGAGACTGAGAGGAGACCTCATTGCAGCTACAACTTCCTTGGGAGGGGAAGAGAAGGGGCAGGCACTGATCTCTGCCCTGTGGTGACCCAAGAGAATGGCCTGAAGTTGTGTCAGGGGAGTTTTAGGTTGGGTATTTCACCCAGAAGGTGGTTGGGCACTTGAACAGGCTTCCCAGGGAAGTGATCACAGCACCAAGCCTGCCAGAGTTCAAGAAGGGTTTGGATGATACGCTTGGGCACATGGTGGGACTCTTGGGGATGGTCCTGTGCAGGGCTAAGGGTTGGACTTGATGATCCTTATGAGTCCCTTCCAGTTCAGCCTATTTTGTGACTCCGTGAATCAAGAAACGTATTCTTTGGCAAAGGAGTTACCTTTCAAAGGGAAGAAAGAAAGAAATATCCTCATTTTGAGCAGTACAGGCAAAAGTGTGGGCATCAGAAGAGACACAATCAATCATTTGCATAGTCTTACTTGGATTAATCACCAAGTTGATGTTTTAATAAACTGATTGCAGAAAAAGCTCCTAACTTAAGGACCTTTTAAAAGGATGTATTACAGTAGTGGAGTTTAATAACAAGCATCCTTCTGATGAGCCTCAAGAACTTGTTTAAGTTGTATATTTCAACCCAAAAAAATATGAAAGTAAATTTTCGATGTAGTCTCAGAACTGACTGTGACTAAGATTTTGGTCCAGAACAGCACCATTTTCTCAGAACAATCATCATTTTGAATTCAAGTCAAACTACACCTAAATCTTTCTAGAACTTCAGAAAATACACCTCCAATTTTTCTATTGTCAGCTTGCATATCTTATTACTGATATGAGGGGTAATTAAGACATAAAGAAAATGCACGAATAAAAACAACTACAACAAAAGTTTTATGCTTCTTATCTGAGCCAAGCAAAATGTGAAATTCCACTGTCGAAAAACACAGAACAGTACTAAGCTGCCCACATCACTCCATCTTGTATTTATAGCTTCTAGTTCCTAGACTAAGCTGAATACATACCCTTGATCACACCCATCCCCACCAACTATGATAATACCTTCCCTTGTTAAACATTTTGTGTCTATTTGCATTGGAAAGGCTCTTTTTTGCAGCCAAGACATACACAGAATAGCTCAGCAAGCTGACTGCTGTCTTGGTTTCCCTCAGGTGCCTGAGCAGAATCTACTTTTCCCAGGTCAGACCTTGCCTTATTCTCCACTGCTGCAAGGAAAAAGGAAAGCACATGCCAAATCACAGGAGACTGCTTAGGTGTTATGTTAGCAGGAGCTCATAACATAAAAAAATAACAAGGAAAAATCTAAACTTTTAAAGTTTAAGAGAAGCCACTTTCAGCCAGTTGTTGGGAAGTCTCATTCCCTGTGCATCATTCTTCTGTGTCTGTACACCTGAGATCAAGCAATGATGCTGGATGTGAACTATTGAGCACTGTAAAGGACCCTAGGGTTGGTTCCTTCTGGATTTTGTTGCTCACCCCTTGGTGTATGTCCAGTGTCTTTGCCTTTCACTAAAGAGAATAAGAAATCCTAAAAGGCCAGGCTTTTCATGGTCACAGGGAAGAGCCTACGCGTTTTGTTCGAGAGTCCCTTTTCCAAGCTCTGATAAGTCATCTACAAGGGACTCATCACACATGTTTTTCAGATCATCTCTCAACTGCTACCTCTCACAAATCCCTTCCAATAATCACATGTCTAAATGGTGGTCAATGTCTTTTTAAAAACACTGTCTACTGAGTTCATTGTTTGTTGTCACTGAAGCAGTCTGTGCTATAACATTGATGCAAGAAGTCCATCCTGAGAGTCTTCAAGTATGAAAGGTATGCTTTAGCTGCCCCTGCAAATGGGACATCCATGCTCCACCTCTGCTTTACAGATATTCTTCAGGCTATCTGTATCTAGAGAAACCCAGGTCTATCTGTAGGGCAGACCCCAAACCCATTCCTGTGACATTACGGCCTGTAAGGCACTGCAGCCTTCTCTGGGACAAAACTCAATTATTTGGACTTCTCTGCGCCAGTGTGAATAGATTGTCTGCTGAATAGAGCTTTAAAATCAAACCTGCTAAAAAAAAAAAAAAAAGTTTGTCATTCACACAGTCTAGTTAAGCTTGGCTCCTGGCATTTATTCACTGAGATGTTTCTTTCCTCTCAGGTTCAACTACTAGAAAGTAGGGTCTCATTAAATCTTGAAGAAGACTCAGAGACTCGCTTGGTGAAATGCAAGAGAAAAATAGGTCACAAGCCACAATTTTAACAGCATTCCCTCTAATTTATTCAGATCAATCCCAATGTAAAGGAAGTCCTGCCTCCCTGCATTATCTACTCATACCTACCATATCTCATTGCCACATTCCCATCTGCAAAGCCCAAAACCAGCTGGTGCAGAAAAAGCTAATAGCCTTCACGTACTGACCTACTTCCACCCCTCATTGCAAGACAGAAAGCCAAAACACAGCTAGAAACAAACAGGAAATAATTTATTTCAAGTGTGAAGGGTAAATTAAGGAAAGTAGTTGAGTTTTCGTTTCTCAAGAGAAAGTGCCTCTTCTCGAGCATGAAAAAAACACATTAATTCCCTCTCCTGCACCTCTTCTGTCTGCCTTCCACTCATTATTTTCTGTGTCTTACAGTAAGACAATATTCAGTCAGCCCAAAGACCAAACAAAGTTTCAGATTTTTAACTTACAGAGCTCAACCAGTTAGTTACAATCAGTGTAAGCTTTGCATTGTCTTCCCCTACCCCATCTAGCACCAAAACCAAAAAAAATTTCAGAACAACTGAATTAAATCTTTATTAAATAAAGCCACTTAAAAATCCATTACTTCCTCAATGTTACAATTTTACTAACATTTGCATTTGCTGATTTAATCAGTCATAAAATTACAAAAAGGCAAAAGTGATCCTCTGATGAGGTTCAGGTGAAATCTTTTGAGAAACAGGGCTCTGTACAAGACACTGCCTTGGCTTCATTTGCAATGCTGTGAACATCAGTATTTAAAGAAGATGAACATACAGTACAAAGGCCTAATGTAAGGGCTGTAAAGACATTTGGGGGATTCAAAAGGCTATTTCACTTAGATGAGAATTTGAAAAAACTGTGGGGCTGTAGGCAATTTTATAAAGTTTGTGAATATATTTATTTCATGTTTTGTAACTATATGATTTGTGATAAACTACAAGAAGTTGAGCTCTTTCTTAAAAATAAAGGTCCCTAGCATTGCATGAATTAATGGGTATAAACAGAGCATTAACATTCATCTAACAGCTCCTTGAAGAGAAGACTCTATTCTTCAGCAAAGTGAGAGTATTTCTTGAAGAATAATGTGTTCCAGCAAAACTGGAGTTTTCATCTAGGGAATGATGAGCTGAAGAAAAGACATTACATAGTGTAGTTATCTGCAGTAACAGAGTTTTGAACTCTGAGACATAGGAGGCCACTTCCCACCATAACTCATTTTTTCTCAGGATCATCAACCACCAACAAGATAGTAACAGGAACTGGGGGTAAACTTAGAAGGGTGCCTACAGGGTGAATAGCAATATCAGAGAATCTGTGTATTGCTGATGGCTTCATATAAACCATGAGTAATTATCACCTTTAACTCAGAGAAAAACAATATGCCATTATTTTGCTTGACAAATATCTCTTTAACACAGCTATATATACTCATTCTGAGCCAAAGATGCCAGTATAAGCAGGCACATACATATCCTCATTCTAAAATGAATGCTTTATGTGACCTAGTTCTAGGACAAATAAATCAAAGGCTTTTACTGATATATGTTGAACACTGTATGCCTTACTATATATAAATTCTAATGTAGTAGTACAAAATGCCACCTCGTGAAAATTTTAGTTTGCATTGGGGAATAATGCAGTTTAGAGGCAAAATATAATGGCTTAATATCTGAAACAGACCTATATAATCCAGCTTCATAATAAGGATTTATTTTTGCATTTACTCATCAGACAGATAATTGCATTCTTTTTCCCCTGTTAAATGTGCTTTAGTGCAGGAAAGGACAGGGCATTATAGTAGTTTATTTTACATTCATTTTGATAATGTAGTTTAAAGAAAGATGTAAAGCTCTACAGCACTAGCAGCATGCAGCCATCCTCAAAGGTTACCCCGTATACTGTGATGGTTTCAAGGACATGTTCCTCCAACAGCTTGAGAATTTCTACCGTATCATTTCTGAAATTTTCTCCATGTTTGTGTGCTCTGTGCCCCATCGCCAGAGTTGCTTTGTTTTGGGGGCAGTGGGGCAATGTGGTCTTCCCTAACAGGGAAAGGGAATGGGGAATAGGGAGAAAGAAGGGCAGGAGAAAGAAGGAAGTAGAAGGAGGAACACAACTGTATCCTGATGACAGTGAGATTCTCATTTGAGAAGTCTCCATCATTTCATGGTTGTTCCTAACCCTCCTTCCTTCCTCACTGAAACTATTCCTCAGTAGCACCATCAGAAGTAAATGGGGGCAAAGCAGTTTCACCTTGGGGCATTACACTTATTGTATTTTATTGCCAATTTATTGCCAATTAACATCAATTTTTCATTACTGATTCAAATATTAAGAAAAACAATTAAACAAACACTGAGAAAAACACCTCATTCCCGTCCCTGCTCTCAGTTTCAGCCCAGTGTCTTTTACTGCCTTCCCCTGTTCTCACAGTGCAAGGTGCCAGTCCCCTTGCTAGCTTTGGGGAGACAGTGGGCAGCCCAGGAAAGTGCTGCCCCTGCTCAGCAGTTTTCTGCTGCTCCTCCTTCCTCATTCCTCTCTCGTCCTAGTATCATCCTAGAACCACAGAATGGTTTGGATTGGGAGTGACCCTAAAGATCATCTAGTTTCAAACCCATGCCATGGGAAGGAACAGCTTCCACTAGACCTGGTTGCTCAAAGCCCTATCCAGCCTGGCCTTGAACACTGCCAGGGATGGGGCATCCACAGCTTCTCTGAGCAATGTGTTCCAGTGTCTCACCACCAGTGAAGAATTTCTTCCCTATATCTAATCTAAACCTACCCTCTTTCAGTTTAAAGCCATTCCCCCTTGTCCTATGACTACATACTCTTGTAAAAAGTCCCTCTCCAGGCTTCTTGTAACCCCCTTGAATCCCCACTGGAAGGCCTCAATAAAATCTCCCCTGAGCTTTCCCTTCTCCCAGCCGAACAACTCCAACTCCTCTGTCCTGGCTTCTCACTGCTCTTCTGCTCTAGCATGGGTCCCCCTTGGGACACAGTCCTTCAGGGATGTCCCTGCCCCTGTGTGAGTGGACCACAGCCACAGTCCCTCAGGCTGTCCCAGCCCCAGCGAGGGAACCCTCCTTCTTCCAGTGGCATGCCTCCAGCAGTGTCCCCTCCACTCACTTCACCCAGTTGTCCTCCACAGCTCATGCCTGTCATTCACCCCCAGCCATGCCTGCCTGGTCCCGTGTGCTCTTTGGCAGGCACAGACACCCCATCCCAAAGCCCTCTGCTTGGGGGTGCCCTGTCTTTCAGATGGCTGTCTCTGAGAAAAAAAGATCCAACTGTGCTTTGGTCAAATTTTTGGTTTTCCATTCAACAGGTTAGGCATACATTTGAAACAGTTTTGCACAGCCCGGGATCTTCAGGCAAGGCAACATCATGTTTTGGCAATGCTTTTCCTTTCATCATTGCATTTTCTATTTTTGCATATAGCTTTTGGAAAAGCATAATATATTTCCTAAGCTATTCCTCAAGATGTCTGTATTTCTGTTCTTCTGTATTCCAGTTCATAAAATTTGATAGGTTGGGATCATCTTGTTTCATTTGCATTTAGTATAGATAGTCTAAATAACATTTTCCAAACAGATGTTTCAGTGCAAATATCAATGCAAAAGCACCAAGAATGCAATAAAAGAAATTGCAACCCCCTAACAATGAGTTACATACCATCACATCAGTTTTGACTCTTTCAGATGAGGAACTCTTAGTTCAGCCTTGTGTTTACATATTGTTTATTCTCTGGTATTTTTGCCTAATTTATATAGTGGACTCAGAATAAGTAAAACCTCATACTGACATATATATGAGGAAAGGATGCTTGTGTGTGCTTAGGGGATAGGTGAGTTGTGTCATCATGTTATTTCTTCATACGGCAAGAAGCAAAACCAGCCCGATCAGATTCAGAATCAGTGCTGACTCTGTAAACCATTTGCAGCTTCAAGGAAGACATGCTTACTTTTCCTCCGTTGTCAGCAGCTACTAAAACCTGGTAATTGCCTTATGCGTTAGGACACAACAAGACAGCATCAGAAAATGTTTAGATTTTATCTTTTCATTGCTTGATTTTTTCAATTTGGAATGTATTTTTTTCCAGAAAAATACAATTGTCCTTTAACTTCTCTGACCAAGAACTGTGCCTAAATGGTTTTAGTGAAAGACAGCTGCCGCAGTGCTATCACTACAGTGTCTCTAGTATTCACGTAAAGAGTTTACCACAAGGCATTCAAAATTAACTTAGGGAACAATGTGCATATGTGTATATTCTTTTGCCTCAACTGCTTTTCTGCAGAAGTCTTAAAAGGATTATCATTTCACTCACCTGTCTGCAGAGCAGAAAGCTCAATCTACACTGCATATCAATTGTGTTTGCACAAAGGTAAGGAGAGTGTTGCCTTTATTCTGATCAGCTGCTTGTATTATTTTACAGTGATCAGTAAGTTTCATGCTGCCACTACCATACAGAAGCAAGTGGTAAGGACAAGCAGTGGAGGGTTTAATTTCTTTCTAATTTAGTTCATTGTGTAAGTACATTAGCTGGCCTCTTTAAACTTGAGAAACAATCACATCAAAATGTTAAGAATCCATACCAATAAAAGAGAAGGATGGAACAAATTGCATGCAATATAATTTATGCCAGGAAAGCAACATCATGTTTATATGTATGTATATAAAAATAACTGTTGTTAAAATCACACTAGATTAATAACATAATTCATGAGATAATGTATTAATGTAAACAGCAAATACAATACATTTTACTTGGATGCATATTTCAAATGTGTGTAGTTTAGAACTTCTGTAACAAGTGTCAGTTTCACACTGTTTTAATTATTATTAACAATTATTCAAAGTGAAAAGAGGTATATGTGGTTAAAGTTTCATGATTAAAATAAATCATGGCTGCTTCAGATCCAATGGAAAAGCTCTAATTATTTAGTAGGGGAGCAGCATTTCACCCATCACATGCACTCGGTGTCATAAGACTGAACCACAGTTTATCTGCACTGGCAGGGCAAGACTGTGGTATGGGAGGAACTCTCCCTTTCCTGCACAGTTGTGCCCTTCAGTGGATTCTTAGACAAGCAAAGAGTTTGTTTTACTGAACTGTGGGTGGTGAAGAGCATCTCTATTTACAGTTTGATGGACTTGCAGTGAAGAGAATCTCTGACTCCTTTCTGCAATTTCATTTTTTCACAAAATGACAGAATAGGCTGAGTTGGGAGGGACCCAAAAGGATCATCAGGTTCAACTCCTGGCTCTGCACAGGATCATCCACAAGAGTTACACAATGTGCCTGAGAGTATCATCCAAACCCTTCTTGAACTCTGGCAGGTTTGGTGCTGTGACCACTGCCCTGGGGAGGCTGTTCCAGTGCCCAGTGACCTTCTGGGTGAAGAATCTTTTTTCTAATATCCAACCTAAACCTCCCTGGACACAAGTCCAGGTGCGTTTCCTCAGGTTCTGTCACTGGTATTTTGAAAGACAAAAGTCAGTTCACCTAAAACTTCAGTAGATGTGCTTAGAGCAGTAAAAATTAACTCTCACTGGGAAATTTTCAGGTATCAGTCTAAGAACCAGGCCTGGGACTAATAACGGAACAGATCCCAGAGCTTTCTCTGTTTTATTTCCCTCAAACCTACCACCTTGTCCATCAAGCCTGAGCAAAGGAGATTTCCCTGGGAGCTCAGCAAAACCCTCTGATTTTGCTGGTGTGCTGCCAGCAGAACTACTCCAAATCACAGCAGAGGCCTTAAGAAACAGTGTGAGCCGGGAAAGTTCTACAGGCAAAGCTCAGAAGTGGCATTAGCAAAAAAATGTGGGAGTGACAAAGATGTGAGACAATTGTTTCAGAGAGCACCGATCACCTTTGGAGCTTGGGAATTGTCACAACCCCTTATTGTCCATTGAATCAATAGGGGTGGGATTACAATCAGGATTCTAATTCTTTTGTGATCTTTCTTGACTCAGTCTTTGGTTGCTCTCCTATATTTCTTGGCATATTCTAATATACGCTTCTTTCAGTATTCCATAACCAGCCATGGGTGGGTAAAATGACATCCTCTAAATACTGTTTTACACCTCTACCGTGCTAGTAGCTGACTGCTGACTTTTCAGTTTGATTACTGTAATGCATCATAGTTAAAAATCAAAACTCAGCTCTAAGTTATAACTGATTTGATATGGGCTAGTGCTTTTCTCAACATGAAAATAGACAAGCTTGGTATTCCTGTTGAATCCTGAACCGACACCAAGGTTTGAGTCCATTTTTAAGAGCATTTATCAGTGCAACAAAGACATCTCTCACAGTGTAACCTTTTACAACATGAATGGGCCACAAGCAAAAGAAGTCAGCTCCTGAGATCCAAAACTGCTGTGCAGCCCTCAGTCATGAAACCTTTCCTCAATGAGGCTCCACGCTGGAGCAGGGGAAGAGTGTGAGGAGTCCTCCCACTGAGGAGGAAGCAGCAGCAGAAATCACATATAATGAACGGACCACAGTCCACTCTCTATCCCCTTGTGCTGTTGGGAAGGTGAAGGTACACAAAACCTGAAGTGAAGTCTGGCAAGAAGGGAAGGATGGGGAGAAGCGCTTTTAAGATTTGGTTTTACTTCTCCTTATCTTAGTCTGATTTAATTTGTAATAAATCAAATTAATTTAATTTAATTAACCCTAACCCTAATTTTTCAAATTAAATCAAATTAAAGTTGAGTCTGTTTTGCCCATGAGAGTAACTCATGAGTGATCTCTCCCTGTCCTTAGGTCAACCCTCAAGCCTTTAATTATATTTTCTTTCCTCTGTCCAGCTGAGAAAGGGAGTGATAGAGCTGCTTCTGTAGGCACCTGCCATACAGTCAAGGTCAACCCACTACATTCACTGACCAAAGGAAGTGAAATATAGTTTGGGATTGCAGTTACTGTAATTTTGCTTACTGTGGAGCTCTTCCTTCAGGATATTTCAGAAAGAGAAACATTGACTTCAAAGCCTGCCTCAGGAGTGTTTCAACACACTGTTGATCTGCAACACTAATTGCAAAAGAACTGTATGTGTGGTCATATCATATATATCAATTAAGTGATAAAATGGTCTACATTGCTATCTGCTCCCTTCAGTCAAGTTCTCCTGACCTGTTTTGGGTCTCCAAGGTTCATGGGGTAAAGGTACTGTGGAAGTTTGGGTTGGCTCCCTGCCAAACCCAACAGCAGCCACACAGATTCCCCCCTTCCAAGAGAAAAGGAAAAAAAACAAAAGAGAACTGTAGTAAAAGTATATATATATTCACATATATTACAATTATATACACTCAAACACTATGAATCTACAAAATAAGAACCCCAAACAACTCCAAAAGGGAAAAGAGTAAAGGGAAATGGGACAAAAATAGATAAAACCAAAACAAAACAGATACACACACACTTGTAAACTCAAGGAAAAGCTCAATAAGTAACTAACACAACAAATTCTCAACAAAAGTCTTCTTAAGAGAAGCAGTAGAAATCCCCACCTCCGACCGACTGAGGCACCAGCTTCTCCGATGGGCCTCAGTTCACACAGATAAGAGCTAAGTCGACTCAGAGACCTGATGTCCTCCCCAGCACACAAAAGAAAGAGAGAGAGAGAGAGGGAGGAAACTCCCCATCTTATATACCACTGATTACGTGAAAGGATGGTGTGGAATACTTCCTTAGTTATAACCTGGTTACTAGAGAAGGCCCAAACCAAAACCAAGAAAACTAAACCACCACAGGTACAATGCAGCAGTACCTGCATTACTCAAAGGCAATAAAGTTGAGAGGAGAGAAAAAGAAGACTGGCAGCATGGAATGACCAAACACGCGGCTCCCATGACATCAGGACAAAGGTAAGAATGACAGGAGGCAGCTGGGATGAGAAAGAAGCTCACAGTGGTTGTGGTTCTTCAGGAAAAAATGAAGAATGCAGTAAAGGAAGGGGAGAAAAATCTAAGTTACACTGAATGTGACAGTGGCATTTTCAAGGAAAGGGACTAGAAAGGAGAAAAAGGAAGGGAAAATATTTTATCTTGATCCTTTAAAAGAAAAATCTTCAGGAAATTTTAAGAATATAACACTATCCCAGAAAAAACATAGAAATTGTAGAGAATAAAAGTAAAGATCAAAAACACAATTTGTTTGTTTATTGAGGAAATTTTGGTATATTATAGGATTCCAAACATGTCGTGCTAACCTGAGTAGAAAAAAAAAGAGACATAAAAGAGACTGAGGATATATTTTTAACAGCACAACCTGCCTACTGAATGATTTAAAATTAAAATACTGGGATTCATGAAATAATTTCTTTAAGAGTTGAAGTGCCATCAAGCACACTAAACAGTGAAACACCTGTGAAATTATGATCCTGCTTTTCAGTTTGGGATCAGGCTGTGCAAAGCAGAACCTGGAAAGAGTTGCCATGCCTGTCATCTCCCTTTTGGTCACGTGCCTGTCCCAGCAGCATCAGGACTCTATTCTCACTAGTGCAGACCTGTGAGTTTTCCAATTCCCCCACCTTCAGACATCCTATGAAAAGCCTTAGTCCATTTGTCTCCACTTTTTCCGGTAAAAGTGACAGTGCTTTCCATTTCACTTGATTAATAATCAATGTTTAATTTGATTAAAACTTAAGATTCAATTATGTTTATTAAATAATTCTTTATTTTGGTCAGTTTTGTTGTCTTTAATGAGGTAATATTCCATAATTAAATCACTGGATACAGAAAGCTGCTGTATAATTAATAAGATCACGGTCCTAAATGACTTTGAATAATGAATCCAAGCAGGGCCCAGATAATTAAAAATGCTCATGACTAAATCTCTGACATATTTCCTAACCACATTTGGAGTGCAAGGGTGATCTTTCCAACCACACACTACAACAGGCTGTCTGTGTAACCTTGGACAAGCTATATAATCTTGCTGAGGCAAACTTCCTTTTTTTTTTTTTTAAACAAGGTCTTCAAGTAAGAGCTTAATGCCAAGGAGAGGCACTCACTCTCTATATGCAGAGTGCCTAATTTTCTTGGTACTGTCAGAAGACAAAGAATAAGAGTTAGGGAACAAAACATAGCTGTAGGAGGTAAGAACTAAGGTACACATTTCTCAGTATCCCCTCAAGGACAGCTGCATGGCAGATGGCTGAGGAATTATGCAAAGACCAGGCAAGGACTGCATGGTATCTCTGCCTCTGTCTCACCCTAACAAAAAAGAGTTGATGGAATTAGTGAGATGGATCGTTGTGTTTAACAGCTCATATTCTCAGCAGGTTTCGAACCCAACTCTACATCTGATCCCCACAACTTCTCCCATAAGGAGTGTTGTGATTTAATTACACACAGTGTGAAAAGGAACTTTGATTTGCTTATTTTCTGTCTTTAGCTGCTATTTTTAATTCCTGCCCTTTATATAATGCACTATGAAGATAAAGGAATAAAATTTATCCATTCTTGTCTATTACATTTACTATTTTATATTTACATATATATATTTCATATTGTCCTAACTCATCTGTTTTAGTTTTTCCTGGAAAGAAGATATTCCACCTGTGTGATAACATTCCCTTGGCCTTTTCCTTTTTTTAAGAAACATAAATACAAACTATACACAGTGCTCAAGATGTGGTACACCACACATTTATGAAATTGCTTAATGATATTTTATACTTTGTTCTCATTTAATTTCCTAACAATTTTTATCATACTTTACGCTCCTTTGACCACTGTTGAGTATTTAACTGATGTTTTAATAGCACCAGCTACAGTAATTTCAAGATCTCACTCCTGAGAGGCAATAGCTAATTTAGAACCCATCATTCTGTATGTACAATTAAGGATGTGTTTCTCCATGTGAATCTCTTTGCATATATTGACCTTGAATTTCATTTGCTGTTTTACTGTCCAGTCATTCAGCATCATGAAATCCTCCTGTAATTCTTTGCAGTCAATTTGGGAGTTGAATGCCTTGGGTAATATCTCATCAGCAGCAAATTTTGTCACCCTGTACTTACTTTCTTTTCTAGGTCATTTATGAATGTATGGAATAGCTAAACTTCCTGAAAAGCAACATCCACTGTAATGCCTCTCTTATCTGTACCTTTTGTTTTTTTTCATGTAACCACATAACCCCATTTTCCCATCTCTGTGTTTCCTATCATATTTGCCTTTAGTAAGTCACAAGAAAAGATTATCTTTAATCCCAAGACATCTTAGGTTTCTTAAATGTTTTTGATGAGGAATCATGTCAAAAGCTGTTTGAAAATCCAAGTAGACCAACTTGGTAATTATCTTCATATATCACTGACTCCTTCAAAGAGCTCTCGGTTATTTGTGAGGCATGAATTGCCTATCTGAAAGCTCTGCTAATTCGTTGCCACATGTCATATTCTTGTATCTATACAAGAAAGGCTGCATTCTTGAATTCTATTTACTTAAGTCTGCTTTTTATTATGGTTATTATATATCTTCTAGGAAAATCAAAGTCTAGTCTATAGTCCTCTACATTGCCTTTTTCACCTGCTGCTTTGTAGTTCTCTAAAGTAGGAAATTATTTAGTCAACTACACTACCATTGTTGACTACTGAGATTGATTTTCAGTTTCATTTTAAATGCTTTATTTTTCTGTTCAAATGCTTGAAAGAATAACACCTGGTTCTTTTACTTATTACTAATCATTTTACTTATTTGTCTAAAATCTTTCCAGTTTGAGAAACTTAACTTGGCACTTCATTTTGAGAGGGTTTGTCATACCCTTACTTTCTAAGCACTTCCCCATATACTCTTCTAGAAAACATCAAGAAAATATCTAATTTTGCTTTTCTGCCATAGGCTGACCAGCTCTGAGAATTCGCTTTATGCCCTGAGAATCTGTCTGTCCTACGAGCACTCTGATAAGCTTCATTTTGATCAACTTGAAGGAATAAAAATGAAAAAAAAAAGGAAAAAAGAAAAAGAACTGTATGTTTTACCCTTGTCAGTTTATTCAAAATCTTTCCTTATTCCACTTTTGCTCTTACTTTGACCTAATTCATGCTCTTTTCTAGCCACCTTTACTCTGCTGTTCAACTGTGTTTGTTTTCGTTTGGCCTTTTTAAATACTTTTTGATAGACAGAACACAGTTGGTATCTCTGATTGTCTTTTAGCAGTCACTGTACCAACTGCAAGTATTTTAACCTTTTGCCTGTAGCTTTTAGTCTTCTTTTAAAAGGTTTCTTCTGTTTTCACTAACAATCATTATTATATAAATTATAATTCCTCTCATTGCTCAGCTGGTGTTCAAAACTGAGAAATTATTGTGAGTGACTTATTTTGAGTTGCTGAATCTGGAAGAGGCCCAGCTGTCCTGGATGGGATGGAGAGATGTATCTCAGCCACACAGCTACACCTGTCCTAGAAAAGTGTTACTGGCTGGGTTACCATGCAAGACACCTGAGAGCAGATGGCAGGTGTGACCCAGTACTTACAGGAGACTGGTGCTTCTCTAAAGGAGCAGCTGGAGGCCTGGCAAGATATATGACAGCATTTTAAATGGTACCTCTCTTTAAGTACCCAAATCACACAGCCTGGAATTCATCAATTCATCTCTTTAGCTTAAAAAAAATGGAAATTTCATGGCAATCTGAAAGATATAAGTGCCTAAGAGGAATTTAACAAAAACTAGTTTTCCTGACTACCTGGCAATGAAACAACAAGATGCAATAATTGGAAATTAAAGCCATCAATATGTTATGACAAAATTTCTGAGCTGCACTCAGAAATATACCATTGCAGTGAACATGTCAACATTGGCTGATTTTAAATCTAAATGGGATGTTGTTACAAGATATTGTCTTCAGGCTTGCAGCTCTGCTTTTGTCACCATTTCAAGCAGAGGGGCACCTATGTCCCAACTGTCACAGGCTTTCAGCAAGCTATATCATGAAGGTTCTCCTTGAGCACTGGGGCAAGTCAGAAAAGTTCTTGGCTTTCTGGAATAGTCTGTACGTCTTACAGATCAACCCAAATTGCCCACAAATGAGGGCAATGAGCTGGGCATAACACCAGCCTGAGCATATCCACACTACGTGCAAGAAAGATTCCTCCCTTCAGAAGAGTCAAGGGCAGTATGATGTGCTGCAGATAATCACAGATCACCTCTGTAGGCCTGATAGTTGCTGAGTCTATGAATATTATATATCATAGCTATTGCAGTGGACAATTCTTTTCAAATTATCTCTTTAATAGTCTGTAAAACCATCTTCCTAATATTTTGTTGCACAGGTCACTGAGGAAATAACTGCTATCAAGATGATTGCAATTAAAGCAATAAAATTACTGATGAGACAAAGAAACAATGGTAGTTATTTTTATATGCTATATAAAAATATCAGCTGCTACAGAATTTTCTGTAGTGCTGACAAACTGATTCTTACCTTCTATGGGGTGAGACCGTCAGCACATTTTGTTTCTATTCTTGAGGTCATTCTTCCTTCGAAAGGAACTACCATTTATTGGCAGCAAAACCTTTTTCTCGCTTCATGTATGTAGAAGTTTTATTTTCATCTGGCTTTCTAGATGACCAGGATCTGTTATATCATGTCCATGGAGTGCTATATTATGGCTAGTCATAGCCTACAAGCTTCTTCAAAAACTTCTCATGACTCTAGTTGAATGAGTGGGTATTTTCTAAAATAATTTCTGATGATTGGCCAGAACTCACTGAAACTTCCTGGTCTATACCAATAGGAACAAGTCTGAGAGAAGGATTCTTTGAGGCAAAGAGAAATCCAAAAGTAGGAGTTGGAGAGTTTTTGGAAAATGGGACTTTGGACCACTGGCAGGAAAAAAAAAAAAAAAGAAATGCATGTACGAGTACTGTCTTGAAGTCAAAGACACTTTGTTTAAGAGTGAGAAGGTGGAATTTCAGATTACAAAAATCCATTTTTATATACTTTTAGTGACAGTCTTAGAGCTTGCTGTTTAAGTCATGCTAAATTAGAACATCTTTAAAGGAAAACTATATGAAATTGAATTATCAATTATTCTGTCACTGCAACTTAGGTGAATCCTTGCTTCTTGGAAAAAGAGTCAAGTCAATTCCAATTACTTAACTGGTAGAGCAATGAGATATTTACTAAAAGATTTTCAACCCTTTTATCCACAAAGCTGAAGACAGATATTTTGTCATTCATTAGCAGAAACAGGGTTGAGTGCACATACATTCAGAATGTTTTCCCTCTTTATCTTTTTGCAAAGGAATACTGTGATTTGAGAAATACCTGATCAAACCATTTTCCATTGTTCTACTTTTGATCATCAATGTTGACAATATAAATATTTGTTCATTTTACCTTATTATGGTATTCTTAGAAGGTGTGTCAGTTGAATCCCACACATACAGTATTTCCTAAAGTCTAATTCTTGTGCTCTAGCCCTCCTACACCTTTCTTGTACTGCAACCACCAGTGGTGACATGGACTGGATCTGTTTGGGGTATATGAGCATTTCAGTCTCATCTCACCTCATCTCATGTTGATCTAAGCAAAAAAAGTCTAGAGATAAAAGATAAATGAGCAAACCACTGCACAAACCTTACATTTCAGTCAGTATTTTGAAGATCAGTTGAACTGTAGGATTGAGGTCATGGCAGATGAATGCCATGACCAGGAGATGGTGGGTTTGTCTTGTGTTACAGACTCTTAGTACTCTGAGGAGGGGGATGTTATTCTGTCTCTTAGCAAAAACAAAATTAAAATACATCTTTGAAGATGGTTGCCCTTATAGAGAAGGTATGTGCTTTGAAGTGTCATACTTTTGCATAGTCTTGATAATCAGTAATGAAGAGACTGCAGAAGATTACAAAACAATATAATCAAGTGATAATAATGAATATTTTAACTGACAGACATTTCAAAGTTTTAATGAAAATTAGTATATTGATATTGTAATATCTTCAAGAACATACAGGCAAGTAATCACAGACCTCCCAAACGATTGGCATTACACATGCAATTAATTATGGAAGATGCTGCTGCTCAGACCACTCTGGGATCTCTGAGATTTAAAGCAAGTGCTCAAGCATTTCACTACAGAGCGCAGCTCAGTAACACAGCCAGCAGATTAACTATTATACTTAAACCAGATCCTGCATTGCTGCGATATGGCTCAAATCTGTTCTGCTAGCAACAATTTTTACTCATCTTCTTTAATAGCACAAATGCTTCTTCTTCTGCCTAAAGTAAAAGCTGGTATTTTTAAACACAGGCTGTAAGAGTTTGCAGGACAAAAAAAAACCCCACCTACAGAGATGTTCTTTTCACAATATGCCCTCCACGCTGCAGGGGAAGAAAAGTTTAATCAAAGTACAATGCTCGTTCTTACTTTTCTTTCTCTTTGACACTGCTTCCACCCAGAGCTCCCACTCTGATGTCCTTTCATGATTCTCAGGTTTTTCTGAAGTTAATTTTGTCACTAGGGAGCAATCTGAAGGCTTCTTACCATAATATGAGGGTTTGTAATAGTACCTCCAATTCACAACATAATGGCTTAATTTAAACCATGGAGGGGTTGTGTAGAAAACTGCCCTGAGTGTACTTTGACCTATTGCTACCTGTGAGCAAGAACACACATTTTAAAAGATCTTCTACGTCCCTCAATGAAATTAAATCATTACTCTGAGAACAGAATCTCATACTGAACTACTCTGAATAAACTTCTCTGTCAATTCAATCCATCTAAGTCCCAACGCACACTGTCAGGAAAAGTAAAAGTCTAAGAGCATTCACTCTTGTTTATAGATTTGAGGCCTCATGTACAGCAGGATCAAATCTATTTAAAATAATGGGAGTTGAGATGGAGAATGTAGTTTTTCTGTGACCTTTATAAACTCTTTACCAGCAAGGCAAATGCTCTAATCTTTGCTTGACAGATGCCTTTCTCCAAATGGACCCTTAAGCACAGTCCAGTTTCCTTGTTGGATCAAAAACTTCCCAGTGATTCCTGAGCCCATTGCTATTGATAGTAGTTCTGTTGCAGAAAGGAAGGGCAGTATTACGCCTAAGGCCTTTCCCCTTCTTCCAGACTCAAAATGTTGCTACTGATGTAGGCTGTTGAACAGACCAGGTGATGCTGGGGGGTTGCTATTTCTTCAGCACCCTAAGGAGGGGAATGGATATTGGTGTCATTTTGCAAAAAGGAGCAATATCCTATAAGCCTATTCAGGCTAATTTTCTCCTACAGGATTGTGGCCACCACTGATCTCAGCAACTGTACTATTCTGACAAGTCAGCTTGGCTAAGAGTGTCATGAAGGAAACCATAAACTTGTCATTTGAAACACTTGTCAAAGTTGTTATTGTAAGTAAACCACACCTATTAAATTAGAAAATAACATTCATCATGGTTTGGTAAATTTCAAGCTTTTCACATAGCTTAATTCATAGGTTAATTAAGCTTAATTCACAGGTTGCTGCAGACTGTACCCATTTCCCAGGGCTCTCTTAACCCCTTAATAGGGAACTGAAAACCCTACTCTCATTGGTGTCAGGCCTTCTAAATGACAGTGTGAGGAGACATGAAGACTACCTGCACAAAAAAAGAAAGAAAAAAAAACAAAGAGAAGGGGGAAATATTTGGTTGCAACCTTCCTCTTTCCAAACACTGGGGGAAAGGCTGCTGACAGCCTGTCCTACTACAGTTACATGGACATTTCACCAAGACCAACTCTCTTTATCCTGTGGAAAGGTGTTAAAAACCCATGGTGTGGGAGACGTCTGTGTTCTGCAATAAAACAGACGGCAGATTTCAGTTCTCAATAATAAGGTCTTTAGGCAGACCAAAACGCTCAGACCAGTCCTGAGTTTCAGCAAAATGTAAGGAAACCACAGACATATTTCTGAAGGGAGAAACCACAGATAAATAGATTTGTCTTGAAAGAACACGATGGTGATTATTTTTTTACCAGTTTATGTTAGTTGCTATTGGTATCCTTACAAAACTTGAATGCTCCAGGAGACTATCCTTGCTCTTCATTGTATTGCTGTTTTAATATTACGCAAAAAACAAGGATGACACTCAAACATCAGATTAATCTGCACAACTACTTTTCATTCTTTGTATTCATTTTTAAAAGCATAACTTCCCTCATATGGAGCCCTGTAAAACAATTATTGAAACAAAAGCTACTAAATTCAATGGAGCCATTAGCTTTTATCACCAGTTCTCTCCACTGAAGCATGTTAATACCCGACAAGGATGTTTCAATGATCCCCAGTGTTGGGAGGAATGGGTTAAAAGCAGAAGACTGGTGAGGAGGATTGTAAATCACACAAGTGACCTTGCAGCTGAAAATAACTGTTGATAAGCCTGTGTGAACAGCAAGCCAATGATCCTCTGATACGGACCAATTTTAATGGTACCTTCATTTCCAGTTGTGTACCTTTGCCTGAGTGTTGCTTTGAGGATCTCCCAGTTAATGAGGTAAAGGAAATAAATTTACTCTTTGTATTCCAGATGTGACTCTGTGGTTGTTTGGGTGCCTGTCTCTGTCAATCCACACACCCAGGCCATTAAGCCAATCTGCACTCTGACAAAACACTTCCAAATAGTTCCAAAGACACCATGAAAGAACTTTTGTAAATGATTTCAAAGATAGCCACAGTACTTCAATTCTCTCCACACTGTACTTTCATATTTACTTGGAGTTCTTCCTACGCGTATTGGTTTCATACATCAGATTTTATGATGCATTTATTTGTGTATTTGAAAAGCTAAGGTACTCAAACTAAAATTATAATAAATATTCAAAACTGAATTGTAAGACATTTTAGACTCTTGTTCGGTGAGATATCTGAGCTCTTGGCTGTTGCCAGTAATGGGTGAAAAATCCAAAGAAACAACATGGTAAAAGAGATATGACCCACTAAAAATATTGTTCCATCTCTTTGCCACCTTGAGAAATATACAAAACTTGAAGTGAAGCAGTGTAAGGCATACAGCATATCAGTACTTTTTAATCTTTATGGTCCTTTGGGGTAAGCTGCAGGTATGCTTTGTAGTAAATCTGGGTGTTCAGCTCAGATCAGGCACCACTGCCTTTCAAAAATGCAAGAGCAACAGAGAGGCAAATTCTCCAGTGTTTTGAACCCTGAAGCATAAGCCCACTGTTTTTTTCCCCCTAAGCCCTATGAATACACGAGTTAGCATTACCCACAAAATATATGTCAAACTCATCAGATTGAGACTCAGAGTGTTTGTGAATTATGGGTTGCTTAAGGAAATATCTCAGAGGAAAATGGCAGAGCACTACTGCAATTGTCTGAAGCAGAGCAGAGAAACCATCCATGCTTCTAACTGCGTGTTGAAGGCCATAATTGCTCAGACAGAAAGCTGCATGAACCATGGGACACACTTTTCAAAAATTCATGTCTAAGCTTCAGCTTCTAAGTGCATATATATTTTCCTAAATAGGCAAATAGATGTTTTCATAAAGGCTCTTTTTTTCTCGGGAGCTCCTCCCACTGTCAGTGACTCTGCACTTGGGAAAATGTGATGTTCTGTTTCAGTTTGTGTTTCTCAGTTCCCTTTTACTTTCAGATTTTCATCCTACAATTGACTTCATACAGGTGCAGAAAAATCAGTATTTGCAGTCATTTGTGGTTTCAGAGACTATAGTTCTTATATGCATTGATATTCAATCTTTTTGTATCTCATTGGACCACCTCTTTACTATCCCACTTTCAAAAAACAAAGATATGATTCCAACTACAAGGTTATGAAAATGTAATTTCAGCTTCTTGGTCAAAAGCTCATTTGTAATAATGTTTATTGTTTTTTCCTTAATTAATGCTACTACACTACATATTAATAAACAAGCATATGTGGTGCACAATTACTTTTCATCTCATTTAAGAAATTGAAATTTAAATTTAAATGGAAAATAGGCCAAAAAAGACACCCAAGCAGTACTTGGCTTACTTGCTCCCTCTTTCACACAATGGACTAGCGGTTCCATGAAGACAAAGTAACATCAATGTAAAGATCAAATTCCATGCAGGAATTTGTTACTGAACAAATTTTGAGACAACTAAATACAAGAGAAGACAAGAGAGCACTCAGAGACTAGCATCCTTGGAGTATTTATGGGGAATAACTCATTGTTAACATCCAATTTATATTGCCTTCCTTAAAGGGCAAGACATGTAGAATAATCACACTAACTTTTGAAACTCCTGGGAGCCACTTTAGTAGAGATTTGAGACATGCTAGACTGAGATAGTTACAAGGCGTAGTTTAAGTGGGATTGTCTGTGCCATACAAGTTTTTCAGCTTCAGCCAGAAAGTTCAGTGGAAAGAATTCAGACGAAAGCATGAAAATGGGGAAAATAAACTAAGCTGCTACAGAGTGCTTACTATAAGCTTTTTTCCATAGCAAATGGTTCTTAACAATATTTGCTTTACAGTATTTCTGCTCAAGTGAGAGTTTGCCATGTTCACTTAACACAGGATATCTCAGTGCTGAGTGCACTATTATTAGAATAAGCTCGAGATAGGCCATGGGACTCAAATACAAGATGCCATTATTAAAGATCAAGCTTTTCACTTTTGAAAAACTGAAGAACCGTGCTCCTCGAAGATGCAAACTATTTCCTCTACTGATATGGAAGATTATCATTTTTCCCATAGTTTTCATAGAAGGACAAATACCTGACATTTCTTGTTGAAAAAGTAGCAGTGCATCAGGGAATAAGCATGACCTGAGTCATTCTGCATCTTCTCTGCTTTTATCGCCTCGATGCTGTCAGAAAAATCTGTTGGGAGTAGAACACAAAAGGAGAGTGATTCACACTGAGAACAAGACATGCAACAACGTGTGTTTGTTCATCAATCAAAATTTTTAAAAAATAAATTTTGCAAGGAAGCTTGGGATTAATTTTGCAACATACAGATCATCGAAGAATCAAGACCTGTTTTCTGTGCTTTTTTTGTGTGTGTGTATTTTTTTGTGTATTTCAGCTGACAACCTACACTAATGAAACCAACAGCAAAAGACAGTGGAAGCAATCTATTAGGAGATGCAGGTACAGTCTTGAAATGTCTCAGGGTAGAGAGGGCAACATAGCATCCAGTAATCTCATCCCAAAGAATCTGGAAAGGAGCTGCAATTTTCAGGGTCAGACATAGCATGCCATACCACTGAAACATCTTTTTTTCCACTGCTCCTGGTTCACTCAGGAATCAGAAATGTTGAATGTCCCTCATTTTTATGATGACATAATCCTTACAAAGTAATGAAGTTTATACAAGTGTCTTGCCCATGTGTTATGGCTGTCATTACCCTTGCAGTCTGTCATCATCAGTGTTGGTACCACTGAGCTCATAAAAGAGCTTGGGAAAAGTGTCTGGCAGAATAGGCAATAACACTGTTATACATCAGCTATTTCCATATTTTAAAAAACCAAAAGGCAGTCTTAATACAAGGATTTTCTATTTTGAATAACTAACTTCACAGCTCCATTACATTCTTTATTACTTATACTGAATTCTGGAAACATTCCTTTTTTAGCACTGGAAAGAAATTCCCTCCATCTCTCTTTGTTCTTGTCCTTTGGCAGTCAATAGTGATGATGATTTGTGTCTGTTGGTCAAAACACATGAAAAATTGGACACTTTAGTAACTTTCTCTTACACATTCAGAAAGCAAAAGGAAAAAAATTGGTATTATGAATAGATGGCGTGGCTCTGAAATCTTCTGTGGATGACAGAGAGAATGAAGTGTTTGACAGGGCCCAGCATGCGAATCCACTACAGCCTTGAATTCACAATTTAAGTGGAAAATATTGGGATATTAGCAACAGGGAACTTTTACACTGAACAATCTCTTCTCAGTAGAGGAAATATCCTCATATATTCACTTAATTAGGTGTCTAAAAGCTTAGGTAGACCAGATTTCAGAAGTCAGCTACATAAAGTTAGCTTCAAATTACAGGAGATTCACAGCTTCCACTTTTTCAGCATTCCTCATTGTATGTGCTTGCCCTTGCTTTTCCCCCCTCATTTACCTTTCAATGATGGACAATGGCAAAAGCAGGCATCCTGGGGTTATGTTTTCAGAACTGTCCAGCATTTACAAGAGCCTTCTGTCAAGTTCACTGATTCAGAGCTTAGCTGAAACTGCTAGGAGAGCACCTGAGATCATTCATTCTGGAGTAAATATTTCACTGTTACTGCACCTTCTTTATCCAGGTAGGGCATTTTTTCTAGGGGGTGGGGGAGGGGGAAATCACAGAGCATTTCAGAAAGATGAATTTTCTAAAGAGAAAAGATGTGGATACAAGGCACTAACTCAATCCATTAAGCCAAAGACTAGCTGACAGTCTAATTCCTTTATTTTCAAGAGAGCTGGGTCTGTGAAAGCTACTCGATAACAAAAACAGAAACAAAGAGAAAAAGAAAGCTCAGAAACCAGTGAGCATCCTTCTTTCTCTAGTCTAGCAGAGACAATTTTAAATGACAGTAAATTGGACCATCATGTTCACAAGCTTAAGATATTGTCAAACACAAGCAGTGAAGGGTCCAGAAATAGTTGGGTGAATGCACACCAGAAATAGGACATAGGGAGCTTGAGTCTCTTCATGATTCACCAGTTTGGATCCAGTGTTATAAGTCCTACTAACAGACATTGATTTACTCTTGATTTATGGAAGAGCAAATGGATGTTGCATCAGCCTCACAATAGGGCTCACCACAGAAAAAGTTACTAATCTTGGACTCTGCACCACTCACACTGACAAAAGACACAGTCCTAATACTGAAGAAAAGTGTTGACAGGTAAAAGATCTACAGGGACTGCAGGAACAGGAAGAGTTTAATCAGAATTGCATTAATGTCCCAAGTGAATTGCAAAGGCATTGCATTATGCCATCTGTAATCTCTGCTTTATGAAAGCTAACACTTTTGGTAGGGAGAAGTGGAAAGGCAACAAGCATTTCTGTGAATGCTGAACCTTCCAGCTTTAAAACTGGAGACACCTGGCTTGCTTCTGAATCAACTCACCTTTATAATGTCTTAATTTAATGCCTCATATAATGTTTATGTTGTTTAATCAAGAAGAAAACTGACTAGGAACTGATTCTGTCAGAAACATACAGACCCTCCTTTTGCCTGCAAGTCTTTCTGGAATCAAACACTAACTGTACGTCGAAGTCTGTAACTCTGTCAGAGTTGGCAACAGCTGCATTTGCTAGCAGAAACACCAATGTCTTTAAGGTCCATCTGTTTTTGTTCTATCCACAGTCTCCATGGACACTGACTTGCTAGGATGAAGCCCATGCAGTGATTAATTTTCAGGGGCATTTAGTATTGGCTTGTTACTTCATGCTCCCTGCTGTTTTCACCAGCTCAGAGAGAATGGCTTGACCCTGCCTAGTGTATCCATCAGAGCTGCATCTCTCCAAAAAGCACTGTAGTCTAAAGAAAATATGGCTCTACAGTGATGCTGATGCATGTGCTGATCGTCTGTACTACTGGTACTGACAAATCTGATTCAAAAAATGAATACTTCATAGCATGAAATAACCCAGGGACCTTTTTAATTCTCAGCCTTCTTTACAGCTATTATATTGCTTGACTCACTCTCACTAAGCACACACAGAGAATGGCAATGTGACTACTGTGTTAGAAGCAAGGCTAACAGTATCCATGGGGATTTTTTAGCAGTTGCGTTCAAGGGAATAGTGTTTGAATTCACATCTGAGATTTTCCCTGGTTTTTATGTAACTCCTACACAGTCAAACTTCAACTGAAAATAACATGACAAATCTAATCAGTACAAATATGTCCCAGCTGTAGAGAAGTTTTCTCCTTCCACACCTCTGGTCAGAAAATATTAAGGAGGTTTAAAAGTTTGCCACACAATATAAATCGAGGCCATGACATAGATTTTTTTTCTTTGGGAAAAAAAAAACCCACAAAGAAAATCCAAACAAACAAGCAAAAAATAAACCAAAAAATAAACCAGGAACCCACAGAACTGTTATCTAGCAAGATATTCCTCTAACAGGAAGACCATAATGTTACATGAGTAGTTGATCTGAAATAATATGAATAAGTGGCAGTGCAAGAGCACTGAAAAACTGGCTACAGGAGAGCAGTTGTGGTTAATGATAAGAAACTCACTGGAGAACATGGGTATTTTCCCTATTTGAATTGGATTTTTTCAACAGAAAATTTGATTAACTGGGGAAAAATAATGTAAAATCAAGGGTGGGAGAAATCCTTAAAAAATTACCTGCATCTGCATTGGCATCTTACATTTTATAGGATCATTTTAGTGCTGTGTTTTTTTTCCTATGTTTATGTCAAATTTAAATGTTCCGTCTGAGTTGGGTGCCTCCTTGCATTCACTACCTTATACATAAATCAGAGTCTAGTTAGCTAGGAATTTACAGTCCAGAAATCTCATTAAATTTCACGAGAAAAGCATGAATTTTGAACTAAAATAGGGTTGGTTCAGAACAGATTTAAGGAAGACATTTTTTATGATGAGGCACTGGAAGAGGTTTCCCAGAGATGTTGCGGTTCTCCATGGGGCTTTGAGCAACCCAGTCTGGTTGAAAATGTTCCTGCTCATTGCAGAGTGGGTCGAACTAGATGTTCTTTAAAGGTCCTTTCTGACCCAAACCATTCCATGATTCTATGAATTTCACCCATTCCCCATGTCAGTGTCCCCCAAAAAGGAAGGGCTGAGACACAGAGACATACAAAACCTCACTCTCTTGATCCACATCTAGTGCCCTATCCAGTAGACCAACCATCAGTCCTCTCAAATTATGAAGGATGTTCATAGGCACTATTCAAGATAATTAAATAACATGACATAATAAATGACAGCTTGAAAAACTAAAGCTCCACATTTAAATGCTTTATATTTAAAAAGCTTTCTAATAACTTGTCAGCTCTAGAGATTTTGAAGTAGACTGTTCAGGTGCTCAAGTGACATAAGGGCAGGACTTCTCTTTGCTTCATTAGTTTGCTATTTGATATCTAGACACTCAAATATACTGTATCCACACAACTTTCTGGATACTTCAGGATGACACAGAAACATCCAAAATAGCTCATAAAATATGCTTCACAGTGGAAACAAAAAATAAAAAAAAAATTTAAAAAAAACAGTGGAAGAACAAAACCAAAAGAAGTGGGAAGAAATAATAGCATTTTTTAAACCATTTCAGTGACTAAGATATTAAAATGCCATTGTGCAGACCAAAAGAAATTTTAAACAATTTAGCCTATAGACTAAATAAGTACCTGATCAAGTTAGGAGACTGCATCCAAATGAGAGAGCCTTTTAGGCATTTTGGTCTTTGCATTTAATAATATCTTCTATACATACTCAAGTAAGTCAAAGGCACAAGCATTCCTCAACAGATCCAACTGCAAGAGGGGTGAAACCAGAAGATGAAAGAAAACATCAACTCTGGTCACCAAGGTGTTTTGTCTCCATGAGGAGACAACTCCTCATTCCAGAATTCCCAATAAGTTACATGGGAAAACCCACACAACTATCTGCAAATAGAATTACCCAGTTCAGGCCAGAGTGGTTGCACTAGGTGATTACACCTTTAGTTACAGAAGCCTCCAAACAGTTTACTCAATGTTTTGCAAGAGAGGTTGTACAAGGGGAGATTCTGTTCTTCTCGCAAGCAGCTGGCATTATAAAGTCAGCAGATTTTACACAACATTGGCAGAGATTAAGAAGCAACTTCATTTTTACTCAGTTATCTACTCTGCCTGTTTGATTGCAACCTCCACTTCTAGCTCTGTGATACGCAACCGCTGAAGGCAAGGAATGGAATCAAATATTTAAGAAACAGAAATCAGAACTGCTTTCAATGTGACTGATGTTTTCAAAATTTTGTCTTTTAATAAAAGATACTGTTTTATTTAAGTAGTTCTTTCCATAGGATATACAGTGAGACAGTTTTTCTGAGCAGAAAACATACGCTTTGTGGAAGACTATTAAGTTATAAAGGAAAATTGGATATCCAACCTCTTCCCAAATCTTAAGGAAACTCTGCATCTCAGTCCTCTTACATACCTATAAGAAACACCGTTTTTGTGTTCTTTGCTGCTTGTCCCCAATGATTTGCTTAGGTTTTACAAGAGTTAAGACATATAAGCCCAGAAGGCTTTGTTCTTTATGTATAGGAATAAAACAAAATATCTGATTTTTAAACTAAAGACAGCTGCAAAATGTGCTTCTGTCACTTCAGAAAAACAGTTATGGCTGCCATGCACCACAAATTATAGCTGCAGAAAGACACCAGTGGGACTTGCATTCTCTGCATTTCAGGGCACTCAGGAAGGAGCGCAAGTCATGAGTTGTTGCTTCTACTTGACGGCTTTGTCACTAGACAGTCACGGAATTAAAAAACAGGAGGAATATCTTGAGCAGACTGGTTGTCAACACCCTAACCCCTCTGTGATTTAGATCTTTTCTGGCCTGACTGGATAATGCATTGATGCCACATCTGGATTATACACTGAAACATTAAAAAGTAATTCATTGGTGTCAGTAGCCTTGCCTAACATTGAGTAATAACTTTATTAAGGTTTAATATATTGAAAATTTGAGGGAGAAGATGGCATGCAGTGCTCACGTGTACTGAAATATGAAACGTAACCAGGGCATTGTTGTGCTCATTTCAGTGTAATTGCTGAAGAATTGTCCCATTATTCTCTGGCAATTTGTGAACAGGAAAAAAGAGCCATATGAAGTGAACTGAAAATAACATCATCAAACAGCTACAAAGGACAATAAAGAAGAAAAATGGTGTGAAAACAAGGTCAGGGCTGGACAATAAACATCTAATGTGTGTGGCTGCAATATGATTGCTCACATTTAAATATTTATTCATTTTAGGGATAATTCAGTCCAATAAAATTATAACTCTTTTGTAGTCGTTCTTATTTGAGCCATCCTTTATTCCTGTGTCTGTGTAAATCAAAGAGGATGAATAAAGTTGATAAACAGCTTCTGGATGAGCTGAAATTCTCTGTGGACACAGACTTTCCTTGGGCCTTCATGGATTTCATAGATCATGAAGCCTAGTCCTGTAACCAGTGGGTGGCAACTGCTCATGTTGGTGTTAGACTACTCACCTGTACTCTCCCTGTTCACAGGTCAGTGTAAAAGGGCTGTGAAAAATATTGTAAGGGTTATTATTTTGAAATGTATTCAAAAAACACAAACTTAACATCTCTTTATAAGGTAGTTCCTCCACTGATCTTCTAACAGCTGAAACCTCTGATGGTCCTTAATGGAGACCACACACAGGGTTGCACTTTACCAGCACTTTATAAAGTGTCATATCTTTCAAATGCTGCAGGGTAGTGTTTTACCCCAGGAACAGCAGCATTTATATCAGGTGAGATGGGATAAGGGAAAATGAAATGATGGAGAGGATTTGGGACAGGAAAGAAGTGTTACATACTCCTGTGCTTTAGACACTGTTTGAATAGCCCACTGAGACCTGAAACAGTAGAATGATATTCATGGCTATTATATCTCTGCTCATTCTCTTCCAGGCTGAAAGAGATCATTGTTCCTAAAGTGCCACCCTTGATCAACTGTAAATTTCAGACCTGTTTTGCAAGGGTCACAGCAACATTCAACAGCATTTTAATCCCAGTGGCTTTCTGGACATTTGGTGGCAGTGCCACTTGTAAGGGTGCAGTCAGGCACTGCTTGTCACTGCTCTGCTGTGCAGAACTTCTGTGGTTCTTTTTGTCTCAATGGCCATGTCATAACTGAGCAGTGTGACAGCCTCAAGCGTCTGGGAGCAAAAAGGACTTTTTTTTCAAGATTTATTATGAACCTCCAGCCTTTTGGCAGTTGAAAATGCTGATGCCGACAGGAATTTTGTTCCTCTGAGGAGTGCTTGGTCCAAGAGTTTTTGTCAGCTCTGGCTTAAGGAGCTCAGAATCTCAGCACCGTATGACATCCTGGGTGCTTTCATTCCCCCCATGCGCTCAATGCACATTTGCGTCTGTTACAAAGAACTAGATTGTTACAGGACAATCTAGTTCTTGTCCTGTGCAGAAGTTATTGTTAACTCTCAGTGAAGAGCTTTAATCATCTGCATTGATTTCATTTATTATTTGCTTTTCCTCATGCTATAAATGTGGAGTATATTGCTGTTTGTCAATTGAAAACAAACAAAAAAAAAAATCCCAGTGTGAAAGCAACCAAACTCTCATTCCTTTTCTTTCACCCCACTGTGGCATTAATTATCCAAACAATGACAACAACAACATATCCTATTAAAAAGTCATCATATTCTTGCTGCAAGAATGCATACACAGAGAAAAGGAAAGGGAAAAGTAGGTCTCCCTTGACATTCAAGAGAGCTACATTTCTAATCAATATAATGTGGCAGCCGAAAGCCAGCACACAGGCAGATCACTTAACTAGTCCTTCTGGGTGGCAGTGTTGAAATGACTTTTCCAATAATTCAAGCCAGTGACTTTAAGGAATGACACTCCAGTATCTCTCATCTGTGAAAAAAGGGTAAACACTGCTGTCAGTTTCAGAGGAAAATCAACTCTGGAAGGAAAATTAAGGAAGGAAGGAAGTGGGGAAATCATGAGGAAAAACTGTAACCAAACTATGAAGAAATTTATGAAAAAAAAACCACAAAAAAACACAAAAAAACTCCCACCAAACTAATTTATTGTATGAACAAACAAAATCAAATTAAAATCACAAAAAAAAGAAAAGTGTAAAGCAACACTGAATAGATAGTAAGGATAGTTTTGAGCCTGTGTGGCTGTTCAGCAGTAAGGGCATCAGCTCAGTAATGTTCAAACCTTCTAACCTCTGAATGAAATCTGCAAAGCATTTGTTAGACTTGTGTCTTAGAAGCCTAGAAAAATGGGGTTTTGCTTTTTCCTAAGAATTTGTAGCCTAACATCTTAAGATTAGTCTTGCTGAATTCAGCAGGCACTGCAGGTGCTGTAAAGCAGGTCACTCCTATTGAAGTGCCTGCGAATGTGTGTAGTTACTGTTCCACTGGTGCTCTGATTTGCTCAGCTTTTTAAAGGTCTTATCTTGGTGTCCTTTGAACTGATGCCAAAATGTAAGCAAAGTTAATGACTGCCAGTGCCATACCTGTATCTACACACAAGGGCCAAAGGATACAGCACCTATTAGATAACTGAGCACTGTCCCCTGCTTGTACTTCACATATTAGATAGCAGAGCTCCAGAATTCATTGTGTATCAGCAGCTGGGAATCACATTTTTTTCAAAAGAGCTAGGAATTCAGACATACAGTAACTTTTTGGCCCACCTTACTGTGATCAGAGCAAATGCTTAACAAATAAGGAGCTGAACTTCATTGTTCTGAAGGATTAATAAATTTATCCCATTTTTAAAACAGTTGAGTCATCAAGTTTATGCCAAATTTTTATATCTGTTCTAATGCCCATTGATTTTGATATATATTAAACTGTGTGAAGCAGCATATGTAATAAGCATGTGAACGTTAAGATTTGGAAACAACTCCTTTTCCCAAGAAAGTAAATGAAGATACACCAGTAGCATCATTCAGATGTGCTGTTGAGAGTTCAGTTCAGCGGCAGCTTCAAAACTGCCTTTTATTCCTCTTGTCCAGTCCTAAGATATCCCAGAAATACCTCCATATACCACTAGATCCAGGATCAACCTCTCTGTTTTAATTAGCTAGCCGGAACTATGTGTTGCTTATAAAATGCACCCTCAGCTTTCAGAATTGATAATTAGATAAACTTTCAAGGAAGTCAGGATGTAATTCTGGCAATCTGGAACATCCAAAAAGTGTGCATCAAGATCAAAAAGAGATGAAATAAAATATTCTTTTTGCTTATAATCAAGCAAGTGGAAAAGAAGCAGGAGAATTTTTAATTTTTTTTCCCCCTTTCATTCTATCTTTTCCTTTAGTTGCTGAGGTTTTGTCCTGAATCACAGAGACCACAAATTCCCTTTCTTTCTTTCTTTTGAGTTATTATTACTATTGCTATTGGTTTTGCTTTGGTAAAGTATAAACCTCTCTGCAAAACCAAACTGATCCTCTGACAGGAGCTTTAACAAACTTCCAGGATAATGAGGTCTGTTGGAGGAGCTGGCAAAAATGAAAAACTCATACAGACAGGTGAAAATAAGATTTAAACAATTCTACTTGAAAGTTTTAATTAATGTGTGACATAGAGATATCTCTCTTTTTTTTTTTTCCCTTTCTTTTTCAACCTCAGAAATAGAAGAAATCCAAACCTTGTAGTAAAAATGAGTGGAGACACAGAGGCATCTGAAGTCACTGGTTACCTGAGTGACTGGATTAGAGAGGGGTGGCTGTACCACAAAGCAAATCCATTGCTTCTATTTACTAATTCCTGTAGCAGAAAAGCAGGAAGCAATGAGTAAAAAAAGGACAAAAAGATATATTTCTTATGTAACACACTGTTACTCTACAGTTTACAAGAACTACAGAGGGTTGTCCTGGAATGCAGGCATATATTTATATGGGCAATATAGATTTGTATTTTTTGTTACTGGTAAAGACATATCATTGTTGGACAACTCAGCAGTGTAAAAGAGGGAGAGACGACAGAAGAGCCAGGTGACACAGAGCATCAAGCCAGGATAATAATTCAGAAGTATTCCTGTTATCTGAATAAACAATTCCTGGAATAAAAATTATTTACTACAGACATATTGGCTTTAAGACTCCTGAACTGAGGTCACTATATCATACATAAGGACAGCCATCACATTTCCAACTAAATATCAAATAACAGTGGGTGACCTATATTTACAAAATATTTACTGATATACTCTAATGTGAAGAGAAAAACCAGCTTAATATTTTGCCTAAACCCATGTCCTGCAAGAAGAAGTGTTCTTCCCAGTCTTTCCAAGATGGTCACCCTTTGTTTAAACATGTTGCCTTTTTCTTTTCTGTTGGTATCTGTTAACCTCATAGCACAACAGCGTTGTAATGCAAGAGACAGGGAAGCTGTTTAGGTGAAGGGAAGAGGGTTTACAGCCACCAGTTAATATTCTTCTTATGCACAATGAAAAATCAGTGTTGATAAGACAGAGCAAAGGCACTAACTAAATCCTAGATGAAAACGAGAGTCCGAAGGGCACCACTGCATACTGATGACCTCCAGGCGGACCTGGCAAATATTTGTGATGTCACACGAGCATGAAACACTGTTTTCTTTCCTGGACAGACAAGAGGATTTATGGAGCCCTTTATCCACCACAGGTGAAGCCGACTCACAAAACACAAATATTTGTCTTTCTACCTACACAACACCTGTGTGACACCGAGGGAAAGAAGCTGCTCGGACGGCATTAATCCTTTCTCCCTCCCTCGTCGCTCGGCCGCTGCTGACACCCGGCGGCGGCTGCGGGGAAGATGCGTGGATCCCGAACCCACCTCTGGCTCCGGTACCGCGCAGAGCCAAAGACACCGATCGTGCCCCACTAAAACAAAAGGGGAAAAAAATCAACTAGATTTTCATAGGCAGGCTTTCTCTGGAGCTGTTCATTATCTCTCACAAGGCAGTTCACTTTTCCACAAACGACTGGTTTCATCAGGATTTCTCTGTCCTGCTTAGCTTACCCATGCTGTGTCAGGCTGGGGACGTGGGGAAAGGTGGGCACTCCTTGTAACCCAGCTTTCACGGGAATCATAGAATCGTGGAATGGATGGGGTTGGAAGGGACCTTAAAGACTATGTAGTTCCAAGCCCCTGCCATGATCAGGGATGCCAACCACAGGCCAGGTTGCTCAAAGCCCCATCGAGCCTTACCCTGAGCACTGCCAGAGATGGGGCATCCACAGCTTCTCAGGGTGATATGTTCCAGTGCCTCACCACTCTCACAGCAAAGCTCTTCCTAATTTCTAATCTAAACCTAACATCTTTTAGTTTAGAGCAATTCACTCTTGCCCTATTACTACATGCCCCTGTAAAAAGTCCCTCTCCAGCTCTCCTGTAGTCCCACTTCAGGTACTAGAAGGCTGCTAGAAGATCTCCCCAGACCCTTCTCCAGGCTAAACATCCCCAACTCTCCCAGCCTGTTATCACAAGAGGGGAGCTCCAGCCCTCCAATTATCTTTGTGGCCCTCCTCTGGACTCCTCTTTAAATAGGACCAAAATACAAATGCATGTAAGTCATTTTGCTCATGTGTTGGTAGGGTAGATGACAGGGTAGCATCATGTGTAGTGGATATTTCACAGTCTTTGACAAACATTTTTAATAAAAGCAGTGTTGTGAGTCAGGACACTTAAACCAGGGTCTCCACAACTTGAATCTCACTTTTTATACCTCTGGTACTCCAGACATATATTTTTCAAGGGGCACTTGTGCCATCATTCCCTCTGAAACACAACCCTAAAATCTGGAGACCGTACCTCTGGTGGCCAGGCCAAGCACAGCTATCCCTGCAGACACATTTATAGGGACAGCTTGAGAAATGATTTCAGAAAGACGGTTTGCACAAGACAGAACTGTGGCCTAGACCATAGTTCCCATTACTGTGCAAATTAAGTCTATGCATTAAACAAAAAGTTCTGTTACATGCTTGTTGTGCATAAGAAGCCATGTCCTTGTACTCTGTCATACCTTGCAAGAAAAACGTGTTTTCATCATTTAAAATTCCCTGCTCAAATAAGTAATACTCCTGCATGGGACTACTGTGTTCTTTTTCCAGCCTGATAGTCTAAGTGCAATGTTTACAGAGCAGGGGGAAAAAATTAAACAAAAAGATACAAAATGTCATATGTACATATATTTAAGAATTAATTACAATATATTTAGGTTATATTCATGCAAATTTACAGAGCTGGGAATGGTAAACAGTTTTATAATACATATGTATAAATTATCATGTAAACGGGATCCTGGAACCACATTAATAATAAATGTATTTCTTGCTTCCTACATAAACTGATACTGTAATTCTACAGTGCTCATGTGGTATCTAAAATAATAATTTATAGTCAGAATATGCATTGTCTACAGAGTTTTCTGGTTTTGTATTCTGAATGCCACCTCAATGGTAAATATTTAATTATTTAAGATAAATAAGGAAGAAAATATTTTCTTAAGCTATTGAGCAGGGTTCCAGTCAACTTGAGGTTGAAGCATCTATCTTTGGTGGATGGGTTTGCCTTCTGGAGGCATCCAGTGACCCTCACCTGCCCACAGCCCTGGCCTCACCCACTGCAGAGGAATGGGAGGCTGGATGCCCCTGCTTGCTTCATTCTTTACTACTTAGACCATTTGTTTGTATATGTGATACTTTCTTTAACCTAAAAACCACCTCAGAAACTGGATGCAGAGGCAGAACATTGAGAATTATGATATCTGATGGTTGCTTAGTGTAATCACTTATGATACACAATTTCATGATTTTGAGTGTGAGATTTCTTTAAGGTGAATGTAAAATTAGTACTGAAGGATGAATATCAGTTCAGTTTTTAAAAAAAGTTTCTTCTTCCACGGAGATTTTTGCAGCATATTCTAGTTTAACCTTACAAATGTACAGCATATAAATGGCATTATATTAAAATTACGTCACTTTAGTTGTCAAGAACTATTTTCACATGCACATATTCTAAGTAATCGCATGTGTCATTTTTTTAAATCAATTTTTCAAAGAACTCAAATGTGGATAAATTTATTCAAAGCTTATTCACTGGAGAAATGAGACCATGAAGAGGTAAATAAAAAGTTAGTTATGATATGTAATTAGTAGTCAAAATTTTTGTGTTTGTTCTAGAAAAAAATTCATATTTATTTTGGAAAAAAGTTATTAATAACTGCAATTGCAATGGTCTGAAAGTCTGGGTAAAACAGTTCTTATCTCCAAACCATAGATGTGTAATAGATGAGTTAGGTCCTCTCCAAGGGGTCATAGGGAGCCCAGAAAGATGTAAACCTGTACATGCAATGTAGCCTTTTATACATCTTCTGCTTATTTCCTACATCTTAAGTAATACTACTTTAGATTTAGATAAGGATATTCAAAACACTTTCCAGAAGGAAAATAAAGAGTTCTGTAATTTGTCTGCTCTCAGAAGGAGAAACAATCTGATTTTTTTGTCCTTTGCAGTAATATAGACAGCAGAGATTATTTACACTTCCAGAATTTCTCTGACATTGTACTTCTTTCATTCTTTCTCACTCAGACTCATATTACCCTCCAGCTCTGCAGACACATATGTGCAAATATATACATATAGATTTATATTATCTTAAACTTTTCAGATGCCTTTTAGTTCCCATGCAAAAATGCTCAACTACAAATAAACTTGAAAAAAAGATTTAGGATGCATGACATTTTTTACAATCAATGATGAATTGTTTTGCCTGCAATCATAAGAGCCATAAGAAACCTAGTAAAAGAAACCTGTGAAAGAGATTGACCTTGCACTTGAACGTCTATTTCTTTTGTTTATCGTGCAACATATCTGACAAATGTGCAGTGACTTCTCTGCCTATTGCATTTTCTGTGATAGTTAGTCCTTTTTCTAGAAGGAGGGACAGCCTGAATTTTTTTTCCACCAAAGTTTTGTAAAAAAAAAATACCAATCCATTGATATCCAAGAATTTCAAATTTCAAAGCCTTCAAATTTTAAAGCAAATATTACTAAACCTGAGTGGACCCTGAGACAACCCTGGTTTGATTGCCTCAAAGTAAAGGTTCTAGTGCTTCCTTGCTCCACATTTTGGGGTCAGCACAACAAGAGCATGCCCCCCACCTCCCTTCCCCCATCAGTATCTTCAGGTCATTAAAGCTGGCAGAGTCCCTTAGGCTGCACTCAGAGGAAAGCCCCACTGGCTACTCCAGGCTGGGGCACTTCATGCCTGCCCACGTCTTGGTTTGTGGTTTCATAACAGGGTGCCTGGAAATGCTCAAGACCTGCCTCCGGGGAGCTGCTTAATCCTTCCCACTGGAAGGAGAATCACAAGCCAGAGCAAGACTTCCCAGCTCAGCAGTGGGGCACTCACACAGACTCAGGCCACCAGGCTAGCCCTGCTTGCATATTTTTTCCAGTGGTTACAGAGCCAAGTGCTACCCCAGGCAACAATCAGCAGGACACAGCCCAGCTTGGTCTCTCTGTTTCTGGCCCAGTCAGTTCTTCCCTGTCTCCTTCCAGTGTCACAGCTTCAGCCACAGCAATGAGATGACACTGTGGATTCTGTGGAACATTAGGGGACATGAAAAATAAGACACAGATGTGGAGCTGAGGGGTAGAAGGTCCTTTTAAAAATCAAGAACAGTTTATTTCTCAACAAAAAATGACTGGACTCTCCAATCCCATTGCTGCACTGGTTACACCACTGCATAGCAGACCTGGATCTTCCTCACACCTCCAGATGAGCAAATTCAAACACCAGGTGCCAGAAAGTACCCTACTCACCATTACTTAAGAGAAGTCCCAGAAGAAGAATTCTTATTATTTTCTGTAAAAAGACTCTTCCATTTTATATATAGTATTTAAATATTGATTCCTTCAGAGAAAGAGGTCAAATGTCACTCTAATCCTGTCAACCTGGTTCTTGCTGAGGAAGGAGAAGAGCTACATCTTTCTAATACCAGAAATCACTTCAAAATTTTCTATGGTAGGATGGTATGTATCCATTCCAATTGTCATGATAGTGTGACACCCACAACCTGACTTAGTGACTATACTATACAAAAAAGCCAATAATTTCAACAAGATGGACTGATCTCCCAGCCACCACTGGGAAGAGCCATCGCCCTGCTGTAGAATCAGTGCCTGAGCAATGGGCAGTGTAAGCACACTGAGGGAGGGGAAGGCATTTGTGCCCTCTGTGGCTGCTCCCTGATCTTGTCTACCACATGATGCCTTGGGAAAGGCAGGAGCAGGGAGCAAAATGGAAAATATTCATGCCTTCCCTGTATTTCATTGACAACTGATGAGGCATGTGCTGCAAACACATTATGCCAACAGACAAGGTGGGTGGAATAATGTCTATGCTGTCCTTCACAAGAGAAAAAGACAGCTGCTGAAAGCAAAGGTGCATATGTGCATAACTAGGAGCAAGAAAAATTAGATTTAAGAAAAGTAGGTTCTTTCAGGCTGTGGCAGTAATGGAGCATCTTTGATAATCTGAGTTCTGGGTACAGACAATTAAAATGGTATCTGAGTTCCCAGGAATAAAATCCTTTGTGTGTCTAGCTATAAAGCACAAATGGTGTAACTTGTCACTAAAAAGAGGATAAAAGTCATAAGTTTAAAAAAGCCACACTGTTTTTAAAAATTCAGTTTCAAGTATAATTTTGGTTTTGTAGACAGATAAAATATGTTTTTAACACATTTCTTGACATATGCTTATTCATATGGCATCAAAGGGAACAGAGGACTAAGTGGATATTGAGTTCTTCCATAAATATAACTTGTCAGAGGATGAACTAATGTAGAATCATTTTTTTATGAAAAGACATGTAGGGTTAATTCACTATGCAAGACACATGCCTCTGTGAATCAAACAATAAAATCCTACTTGCCCACTTAAATAAGATACTCTCCGGTCTCGTGAAGAGGCTGAATGTTTCTCTATAAGCATGTTATTGAGGGAAAACAGCCAGTCTTCATAAAAGCCTTCTAAATTGACCAGTGATATTTGCTTCTGAAAGACAAGTAAGAATGGGCATTTTTAAAATAGAAAGTAGTATAAGGTATTCCTTTGCCCTTATTTTAGAATTAAAAATTCTTACCTTTCATTGAGAAATTTCTGTTAATTGTTCCTTTATTGGAGGAAGATAACCTCCCAAAACAAACTTACTGATTCAAAAGCACAACCATTCATAAAAAGCTTTTCAAAGTTTCTCTGGTAATGTTCAAATGGCCAGTTAGGTAAAAAAAGTCAAATAACCTCTCATATTATTTCCTGTATTTCCTACCCTATTATTTCGTATTCCTTCCCTATAGCATCACCCTCCTTCTACAGTGATTTTTAGTTGTGAACCTTAATTAATTTTAATTACTGACACTTTGAATGACAGTTTAACGCTCTGTATCCCAAATTTCCTTGTCACATTATTATTTCTTCCAACAATCCTTTAATTTATAGGTGCCCTCAGGACCACTTGATAATTAAAAAGATTTAACAGATACAAACATTAAGTGCTCTTTTACAACAAGACAAAACCAATTTAAAAGTTTGAAACTTTCTTTTGTATGTAACTTTCTTGCCTCTTCACTGTCTGGCAACCTAGGACTCAAGAAAACTGAATTCCCAAAGTGTGAACAATTTCAGTCAACTGGTAGAAATATCAAGAGACAGGACAAAATTAATTTCTCCTGTCTCAGCCCAAATCCTCATGGTCACATATTCATGCTAATTCTCAGAAGAACAGAATGGAGGAGGAATGCCAGGATGCAAAGACAAGGGGCCATCAGGGCAGAATCGGGGCAAAGGTCCTAAATCTCCAGAGGATGCATCTGCTATCTCAGGTAGAGTTTATTCTCTTTTCCTGTCCTTCTCACCCTCCAGTCAAATTAGAAAAGTGGTTTATCATTACCATCTGTTATAGACTTTCTTGCATCACAAAACTAAGACTGTCACTGTGTAGCAAATCCATCTTAGGGAAGAAAAAAATGTGGTCAAAGCTCGAATGACACAACTTTCAAATGCAGCTGCAGAGCCTCACTGCAACTTTGATTCCAACTTCTCCAATTTCCATTTTTCCCCTACGTGCCTGTCTTTTCAGCCAAACTGCCTCTTCTGTGATGCACACTGTCTCCCAGGAGAGCTCCTGGTCTACAGGAGAGATGTAGCTTAACTGAGAGTGCAAATGCATGGGGAAAAATAGTACAAGATGAAGGAAAATTAAATCCCACAAGATCCCAGAGAAGTGCATCAACAGAAATACTTGATCTTTTTATCTAAAATACATTGCTTTGGGACATTTTTTCCTAATATCAAATTTCTGAGCTATGCAGATGCTTTTCATGCTATCTATACTTCATTTAATATTTTGTTTTTCTTTAAAAAACAACATTTTAATGGAAAATAGTACAGCACCCTTAGACTGAGCCTCTACAGGGAAGCCACAGCCACTTTTGTGTGACTAATGCTGGTTGGATATAGTGGGGAAATCAGGACCAAAAATGAATTTTATTCTTTTTTTCTCTGAAAGTGTCTGTGCAAACCATTTGCCTTATTATAGCCATCTGCTCCTAGTGTGTATTCAGTAGTAGTATCTGTTTGTTTTATTGCCTGAAACATACTTTTATTACCTTTACTACTTCTTGTTAGCACTGCAGAGTCCATTATGCTACATGGGAGTGATATGGTTTTTAATCCATCTTGCACACCACAAACAGAATTGCTAAGGTCCAGATAAGTATGTTTTTGTTAGTCAACTCTGAATATAAAGTAAAGCATCCTCTTGGGAAGATGACTTTCATCTTCTCAAGAGAAGTGTGTAAGGCTGAAGGATAAAAGAGAAAAAAAACATTGTTTTATTTAGGAATTGAGCAGATGAGGTTTCTCATTGCTGAAAATTATCACAAAATGCCCACAACACCACTTCTGCCATCATATTTTTAGAGTTCAACTTTAAAAGGTAAATCCTCATGCTTGATAAAGGAAGATCTTTTCAATTTGGAATTGAGACTCAGGGGCTCAGATGTTGAGAAAATGTTTGTGGGAGCTTCCTGCTGCCCATGTGAGATTTGTTTAGCATGTCAGTCCCATTATTATCTCAAGCAACAAATGCCTTTTTTTCCCTGTCATAAACTTTCTTTTTTGCCATTGAAGAAGTAACAGAAGTTTTTATGTAGCCTTCCTATAAGTCCTATTCAGGAACTGAAATACATATGTGTGACAATAGCACTGTTGACCACCAGTTTGGCCGGAAACTTGAGAGACTATAAATGGATGGATATAAATTACTTTGACCAGATGAGTATCTGAATATTTATATCAAAATTAGTGCAGAAAATTACATGCTTATTTGGGCAGGAATAAAAAGGTAAAAGTAATATTCCTCCTTACTGGATTTTTAAGCAAACTTAAACTTATAATGTGTCGACACATTTACACTACTATCTTCCACGTGGCAGAGCAAGTTGATCAATGGGCAATAAAAGTGTCATCACCAAGACAAGTCTAATGAATCATTTTTCAAACACACCCTTTTATCATTCCTACCAACTAGCTCACATATCCATGTAAAACTGTATGTGATCCACTCTCCCATAAAACATATAACCTCAATACTCCTAGCAAATTTTCCTTTGAACACTTTGCTTTGCCTTAATCCACATTTACATTATTTCCATATTAAAAGTATCATTTGGATAACAGTGACTTTACAAATACCTCAGGAAATTATTTTGGTCAGAACAGCCCCACCAGGTCTCCCTTGTTATTTAAGTATGTTTCAGTCCAAAGGATTTCTGGCCACATTACACAATCAAAATACAAGTGCATTCCTGCATAAAAGATAAATAATTTCTATTCATATTTCTTTTTTCATGTTTTTTCTTTCTGCTAACAAACTCATCAACCAGCTGGGCTGTTCAGGAGCCCAAGTTCTTTCTGAGTACACCCTTCCAATTACAAAAGTTTTGATATTATCAAAGGTATAGGATAGCATCCAAATTTGATGGGAGAATAATCATGTCAACTGCAATGAGCTGATTTCTTTCCCTTTTTTTTTCTCTCCCTAAATGACATTTTGAAATATTTTAAAGACTTTATTGTAGCCTTTTGCCTGCATATAGAACAGTTGCTAATGAGGATAACACCACCATCTGCAAACCCAGGATGGAGGTATGTGTCAGCAAGTGGTGCCCTCAGCTCTTCACCACCTGGCATGGTCCTTAGGGAGGAAACACCAGCACTTTGAGGAAATGACCAACCATAACCATGTGGTATTTCCTGACCCTGTAAGAAAAAGATAGGAAAAACCTGCAAGCCCAATGTCCCTATTCCAGCAACTCCCACATACAAATCCAAAGTACAATTTTAATCTGTTTAGGTTGCAAATAACCTTGCACCACCTTTAAGAAGTTTTTAATAGTGTTTTTATTTTACACCAAAGTTGAGCAGAGTATTTTATTTCTCAAAGAAAACTAGGATACAGATGTTTCCAGTCCCAGAGGCCTAGAGTTTAGCATAGGGAATTCTGCTGCTGCTCTTACTTTTGTTTCCCTTGTGAACTCCCCCAGCCTATAGCATCAGGACTTAGAGCACAAATTCTGCCATTTTGAGGCAGAATTACTTTGCCACGGACAAAGGCAACTAGGAAGTCTCAGAGTTTGTTAGAACCATCACGACACTCTCAAGGACCACAAATGAATTCTGACTTTCTCTGTAATTAAACAGACAAAACAAAAGTAAAGACCGTGATAGAAGGCTAACCACGTAATAATTGCTGTGAAACAGCATATATTTTTTCATGGTAATTCTGGCAGCTAAGTAGCAGCTCTGAGAAAGAGCAGTATTAACACAGTGATCTACACTCAGGTTCTATCCCCTTTTTTCTTTAATAAATGCCCAGTTAAGTCCTGGCATCACTGTAATAACATTTCCCCATAAAATCAATAATAAATTCCACTTCACTGGAAGACAACATTAAAAAGTCAGAGAGACAACTATAGCACGCACATTTCCTTTATGCATATTTTCTGTTCTTGGATCAACAACTCATGGAGGGAATAACAGCAAAACTGCATTTTTAACAGCTAAATTTGTTTTGTTAATATAGATATTTCCAAGACGTCCCAAAAAAATTTACGAATCTTTCTTCCTGAAGTCATCACCTGCAGTTCTAGGCCCAGCCATAGGTTCCCCCCACCCTCCTTATCCAAGCAGAGTGAGTGTTGTTATTGTCTGTTCAAGGCCACAAATATGCCATTAGCCTCCTCCAACCGACCCTGTTTCAAGATATCTTCATTAGCAGGAAGATAAGGTAAGTGACAGGAGTGATCATGATTAAAACAATTGAATTCTTCTGACTACTGCTAATAAATTTGAACATTTAACCACCCGATTATTAGTGTCTCTACCTTAGACTAGTAAGTCTCTGGCTGCCAGAGGGAATAAATGATTTTTTTGGGCAAGGTCTCATTTAACATACATAATTCAGTTTTGGTACAACCTAGAAGTACTAGTATAAATAAAATGAGTTATGAAATGTTGCATGTTCATATCAGTGAAATTTGTTCTTTGGGATCCGAGCACCAGGTTTCATGCCAGCTGCACAAGCTATAATTTCTGGTCTAAGACAGCTGGATGGCCAAACCTGAAACTACAGAGCTAGACTGATGTTCCAGAAGTGAGACAGGAGGAGATTGAAACAGTCTACAAATGAAAACCAAGAACAAGCTTTGACTTTAACCATCAATTTTCAGTGGAGAGACACATTGAATACTACCAAGCCTAATTATAATGCAAAACTCATTTTGCTATTAATTCTATATTAATATTTATAAATACATAATATGTATTAATATATAATATATTATTTGCTATATTAATTCTATAGTGGTCTATAGCCTAGGAATGGAGTTTAGGTTCTTGCAGCTGGCATGAAACTCCGAACTTTTACCGTGGCCAGGCAGATTGAGTAGAACTGGTGTCCTTAGACAAAGTCTGGCCAGAGAAGATACTGCTACTTCCTATGCTGTTCCTACATTTTATATCAGTATAATTCCCCTGATCTCAATGCAATAACAAAGGCTTTCTTCAAAAAAGGAAATTAAACTTCCCATTTGTAAATGTAATGATCTTTGTATTTTGCATAATTTTATTTAAACTCAGCCTAAAGCAATGATGACCATACAATAGGAGACATTCTCAATATAGTAATTTCAAACATGTAATTTTTCTGTACCATACATGTTTAGGTTTTTCTTATTGGTTTAGGGGCTTTTTAATGCCTGAATTACTCTTATATGAAGCCAAAATAATTTATCAAGACAGATGTCTTCTTTAAACACAAACTTGAAAAGTCTATTCAGTCAAAAGGAAAAAATTTGAAAGCTCATTTTTCATCACCATTTCTGATTGGTTTGAAATCTCTGCACCCTTTAGCCAAGAAATTATTTTTCCTTTTAATGGTGTCACTATTAAGAAACAGCCATGAAATTCTTGACACTTAAATCTGCTAGTGCAGTACAAGAATGCAAGACAATAAAGTCCAAATGTTTTCCTTACACTCTGTGTCAGTCAGGCACACAATAGTACTCTAGAGGTTTATTTCACATGAGTAGGCAGCAAGTGTTACGAATTCCCCCTCCCCTCAACCTGGTTGCAGAACTCATTATCTCCTGTGCTGTCCATAGAGGGCTGTCCCTGGGCTGTGCTCAGAGAGATGCAGTAGCTCTATGTACATACAGTGATAGGTTTAAAATGGATGAGATGTTCAGGAACATACAGTTCTTGGAAAAATAGGGCATGATCTTTGCAGTCATGGAGAAACATAGACAGAACCTTGTAATAGCTTGCTAATTGCCCTGAGTAAAGTAATTTGTTTTATCTGTCTGCCACTTGATTTCCTACAAAGTGCAAAGAAACTATTATGGGATTTTACTGAAACTAATTGCTACTATTTTATCACAAAGGCTGCTGAAGAATAATCCTCTCACTTTCTTTCTGTGTTTCTCTTACACACCATGCTTCTCCTTCCTTCATCCTGAATTTAAAATCTTGTAGAAAGTAAAGAAGTACTTTAATCATCCAGCGTTGTAATAGATCCTGCTGATATTCAGCCTCACACTATAATAATATGGAGTGATAGCACAGTACATCAGTGTAAACTCTAGTAAGCTGCCTACACCACTGCTTATTCGTTCATAGGAAACCTGCACCCCACAAAGTATGAGATGTGCTGTGAGGGTACCACCTGCCGCCCCACAGAAACCTAGTAGTACACGCTCCTGAATGACAAGCTGAGCAGAGAGTAATTTGTTTCTCTCTTTTCCAACTTAGGCATGCAGGAACTCATAAAATACTAGTGATTTGGTGACTAAATGTGACACTGTATCATGATATTAATGCAATATCTGGCTGATAATCATAATTTGTTAGAAATCCTGAAATATCTCATTTTGATCATTAGCATGAAATCCTGCTGTTGTTGAGATACCTCATTAGAATGGTTGGCAACTTGTCTTTGAAATTATTATTCTTTTGAAATGAATGACACTTCCTAAATGTGTTCTGTCACATCTCAATAGTTAATTAAATTTATTTTATCAGAATAGTCACACACACAAAATGCAACCCATTAAAGAATGTACTTGACAAAAAAATAAATTTATCATCAGACTCTCATTGATATGATGTACAGACACTATCAGCATTTCTCACTCAATATAACTAGCAACAGTTTAGCAAGTGTCAATGGTACTAAGGAATTACACTTCACTTTTTAAAAAGTGCCCTCCTAGAAGGTTAATTTTTCTGTACAGAAAAGTAAATGAAGATTGATAGTTACAAGGCACAGCGGCAAGAGGATCTTGAAGTAGGAGATGAGGTGAAGGTTTTCTTTTTCTGAAAAAAAAGTAGGAAGGAAATAATAATTTTTGCCATTGAACTATAATGTCAGAGCTGTTGTATAGGGAAGATCTCATTCATACAAATGTTTTATTTACTGAAATGCATATACCTTCAGATATCCTATGGAAACAATACACACACAATCACTTTTTAAATCATATATGTGCTGAGTATCACATTTTCTTTTTTCACATTTCTTGTGGCTTTCATACCCAGTGTGGTACAGATTTTTAGCTTTTGTGTTACACATAAGCATCACATCCAATCCTGCAATGTTCTTTCTGGCTGACTTTGAAGACAATATTATTAAAGATCTGATGTTATTCAGGTCTTCATCTGAATCCAGCCTTCAGTGTGTTAAGTATTCGAGCCCTTACTTTTGTGACATTTTGAGTCCACTCATTGTAAGTGACTGGATACTTGACAGAGCTGGCCAACGAAGCAAAAATATTCTATGAATAATCATTCGCATGTATGAACAAATGCACTTTCACTGTGTTGCCAGTTATCTGGTTCCCTCCCCAAAAGCACACACACCTTAGGAAGACAAAACCAGATTGAATCAGATCCCTGATATATCTGTGACAAAGGCCAAAACCAGATCCTTTACAGAAGGAGCCTAAAGTCCATATTGCACTTAAAAATTTCAAGATCCAGCCCCTTGGTACTCTCCCAGGTTAACATTTTCAAAAGAGCTTTAAAGCAGATTTTTAAAATTAAACTTTCAGATGCACACATCTAGGAGAATTAAATCCTGCAGAAGACTTTTTCATAGTGCTTCCTGTAAAAGACAACAAGAAACCATGTGCATATTTAGGCATCTAAATGCTATCTTATAATCCATCTCTAAGTAGTTTAATGACAGCTCCTCATGTCCAAGTCACCAGAATTCAAAGCTTAAGTACCTCTAAGTATCCTGACATTATATCCTATAGACTTAATGAGATACGAGCTCCTAAATCGTGTGAGTTTCAATTATTTTAAGGATGATCTGTAAAATTAAACAAACCATGCAACATTATCTCTTTTCTTTAGCCACAGGGGAAAAAAAAAATGTTAAAACAATGAAGAATAAATCTTGTGCTGTATTCCCTAATCTCCACAGCTGTTGTGATCCCTTGATGTAAGTATTGACTGCAGCTCATTCTCCCTCAGGAGGTGAACATGCAGTGGCACACTGCAGCCAGCTTTCCACCCAATGTATCCGGAGCTAACACGGCTCCAAACGATGGGTAACCAACACCTTGCCACCACACGGTGCCCCAGAAGATATGTAATAAGTGAGTGTGCAGATAGACATGTGGAGTCACTGAGCAGATGTCAGATATTTAATTCATTGAGTGATCATTGCCCTTCCCCATTCTTTTGAGACTCTGGCCTTGGCTAAGCAACTGTGTTCTCTGCTGAGGTAGGAGTGACTCCAAAGACATGTTTCCGCCAAACATCTTAATTTTTCAAGAATGCTCCAGCATGTGCTCTACCCACACACGTCCCACACTGGTCATGAAAAGGAGCAGCAAAAGAACTTCCAATAAAAAAACACCACTCTTTAGGGGAAAGCACACCTGGGAAAACCAGCTTAATTCATTCCACAAACAAAAAGCAATTAGAATAAAAAGACAATAGCTTCTTCTTTTTCCTAAGTGACCCCTTTTAATCAAAACCAACCATGAAGAGAAATAAACCTAAATAATTGAATAAAAAGTTACCACAAAGGAAGGCAAAGCTTCTAAGAGCATCAGACTCAAGGAGTTTTTTATATAGTACACATCAATTACACAGTTTTTGATTTAATAAGATATTCATTCAATTGAAAGCGTCTTCTTCATTTTCATTTTCATGACTTATAAAGAGCAGCAGAGCCCTGAAACTGAATTAGAGCTTCAGTGTTCACTTTGGTACCACAGGCTGATACCATTAATATGGACTAAATTATTCCTGCAGGTTTTTTAAACAAGTGAGAAACAAGTGCCTACATCACACAGGGCTCAGCAAGGAGGGCATCACATATATGAATCAGCCAGGGAACCTTATTTCATGCAGCTGGGGATTTTGTGACAGCTACATCTATCACTGTGGTTCCTAAGCAGAAGGTAGGCACATAAGCAGCAGGAGAAACACTGAGACAGAAACACAGCTTTGATCATTAATCTTATCATCATTCTTATGGTATACATTGAATGCAGATAATTAGGGGTTTTAATTCTCCCTTGAAACAGAATGCCAAGGAAACAGCTGGCTTTGACTCATACACTACCTACTGCTCTGCTAGAATTCATCTCTTATGATTTGTAAAGTCTCTGACTGCTGTATTTCATGGTTCCTTCCTTCCTAATCACATTTTACATCCTAAATCTGAATTTCTTGCAAAGACCATGTAGACTACTACCATCTTTAATGTCTCTAAAGGAAGCCTTGTCCCATTCCAAGACAATATAGTCTTCAATGGCAACCTCTCTTCCCACACCTCTTGTGTGAATGGACAGCAGGATGGGGACTGGGGGAGCAAAGTCCCTTCCACTGTAAGTAAAGATCAGATTTATGACTACCTGAAGAATCCAAATGTACATAAGTCTTTGTGACCAGATGAGATGCATCCCAGTCCTGAGGGAATTGGTTTATGTAGTTGCTAAGTCACTCTCCATAATATTTAAAAAATTGTCGCAGTCAGGTAAAGTCCTAGTTGACTGGAAAAAAGCAAACATTTTATCCATTTTTAATAACAGTAGAAAGGAGGACCTTGGGAACTACTGTGCCTGGGAAGATCACAGAATAGAGTCTACTTGAAGCTATGCTAAAGCACATGGAGGACTGGGAGGTGATTTGGGACAAGGGCAAGGGCAAGTCCTGGGCTGCATCAAAAGCAGCATGACCAGTAGGGTAAGGCGGGGGATTCTGCCCCTCTGTTCTGCTCTGGTTAGACCCCACCTGCAGAACTGTGTCCAGCTCTGGGGTCCCCAGCACAGGAAGGACATCAGCTTGTTGGAGTGAGTCCAGAGGAGGCCATTAAGATGGTTGGAGGGATGAAGCACCTCTCTTATGAGGAAAGGCTGAGAGAACCGGAATTGTTCAGCCTGGAAAAGAGAAGGCTTTAGGGTGAACTAATTGTGCCCTCCCAGTACCTGAAGGGAGGCTACAAGAAAGACAAACTATTTGCAAGGACATGTACTGACGGAAGAAGGGGGAATGGCTTCAACCTGAAAGAGAGTAGGTTTAGATTAGATGGTAGGAAGAAATTCTTTACTCAGAGGGTGCTGAAGCACTGGAACAGGTCACCCAGAGAAGTTGTGGGTGTCCCTGCCCATGGCAGAGGTCTGAAATTACATGATCATTAAGGTCCCTTCCAACCCAAACTAATCCTATGATATTGTGGAAATTCAGAGACTTCATTTAAACCTCCTGATGCAGGAACATGGGTTATTGAGGTGAGAACTATCATGTTAGCAATATAATAGGAGTAAAATGTCCATGTTTCTGATGTAGAAATTAAGGGATTATTATTTGGTGATGCTTAAATAAGGATTACAGCTGTCACAAATCAGAAAACCTATTAAGTGACTAGTGAAGAAAGAGATTTATTTCATTAGTAACATACAGTAGGTCAGGAAAATTCATTATTTTAGTGGTGCACTAGGGCAATTTCACTGCCATATTACAGAGGCTAGAAAACTGGATCCTGCAACTAGACATTGTATGTCACCTTATGGACGATATAACTTTCATATAGAATTAGAGTCAAAAAGGGAAAAGCTCTATTACCGCAGCTTGAAGGAATACCATTGGTAAAGAGTCAGTCTGCTTTTGCAGCTCCCCTGTGGAGCCTCTGCAGGGCATAGTCCAAATGAGTGGCAGGGTAGGGAGCACCAGTGAGGTGATAGCAAGAGCAGCTTCTGCAGTATCCCTGAACTATTTTTCTTCAGGCTCTTAAGCTGAGCTTCAAAATGTCATCTGACAAGACAACTACTGGAAACAAACAAATGCACATTTCTTGTCTGGAATTGGCAAAACATTTTCACAGGATTTGGATATGATTTGCTGCACTTAACTGTACCTACCATAGAGGCCATACAACCTGCTCCATTTGGTATAAAATTCAGTAGTCAGCTTTATATTGTCACAAACAGGCTCAACCATGCTGTCATTTGCCCCAGCTTAACACTGACACACCTGATACTGTAAAATAGTAACTGTTGATCCTGCTGCTGGATGACTTCACTGATGAATTACTTAGAAAAAAGGCAGGGAGGGGAAGGGAGACAAGATCCAAAATAATGCTGAACTCATGTGGAGGTTGAAGTTACCCTTCAAAAGAAAAATTAATATTTCCTTCCTCCTTTGTCAAACATGCACTCCGTATAGCTACTGTTGAAAAACAGCTGTTTTTAAATTAGCAATACATTTATCTATCTCTGCCACTTCTACACATTACACTAAGCACAAAACAAGTTGTAGCAAGGTGCTCTGGGAACTGATGAAAACAAAAGTCTCCCACAAACTCACAGCTGCTCTCCCAGTTACTCCTTGACTTAAAATCACACTTTAAACAATGGAAAAAAACACTCTTGTATATTATAAAATGAGGGTGCTGAATATCAGTGAGCAGGCAGGTAGAATGAGATCACTTACAGACAGCTGCAAGCAATATGTATTTTTCTCACTGCAGAACTAATGCTGCAATATAGTGAAGGCAATATATGTATAAGAAAATCAAATCACAGTCATTGCAGCATGTGGTGCAAGCAAGTGATCTTATGCCTTTTCAGCAGGCACAAAGAAGATTTCTGGGAAATCTGGAAAATCTGTTCTGACACCTTTCAAAAGATTCTGGTAAAGGCTTCTGAGGAGTACCTAGGTATTCTGTCCTTCTCCTACTGACCCTCTCATCTGAAGTTCCTAACCATAGCAGAACAACAGTAAGAGCTCAGGATTGATGCTCAGAGAGTGTCCAGAAAGTGAATGCAGTGAAAGCACTGTATTGGTACTACAACATAACATCTGTGTCAGAGAGCACCAGTCTAAATGCAAAAGCTCTGGTTCCTGCCCCAGAAGAAGCCTTGCCTGACGCACAGCCATTGTACATCAGAACAACCCCTCAGTGCAACCCCAAGGGTAATGATGACAACATGCATGAAGGTAAAGGGATCAAACTAGTTTGTCTAAACTATCACTGCATGCTCTATTCAGCTGGATACATACAGTGCTATGTTCATTGGCAGCATGAATGTAACAACACATGACAGCAGCATCATTTTTTGAAGTCCTTTTCTTTGACAAAGTCCCATCACCTTACCTGGAACAAAAAGCTTTGTAATACCATTGTTTCCGGCTGTCATTAAGATGTTTCAGCAAGCTCCTGATGAGCCATGAAATATTATCAAAATACGGAAATCACATTAATGGAACTGCTTAGGTTTGCGGTGAAAAATTAGATAACCTAATTTGTACTTCAATTTTCAAGGCACCTATTTGTTAGCTAAGTAATTTACCACCATCTTTCATCATTTAAGTACTTTTCCTCTGAAGATTTGATTAGTCTCCTTCCCTCTCTCACAAGCAATTTTCTTGAACTGCTTCAGGTGGTCCCAACAAATCCCCAAGAAATGTTCCTGTGAACACAGAGGAGAAATCAATAACTTCCATGCTTGTTCAGTAGAAGAATGCAGCATTTTCTCATAGCTGCAAACACGATGGGATTTGAGCCACAAATGTTTCCCAGTCAAGCATGAGAACAACACTGGTACCCTGCTGGTAAGCAGCCATGCAGCCTGAGATTGACCAGTGGCAGAACACATACAGGTTTAGGCCTTTTGAAAATGATTTGCCCTCAAGAAATCCCATAAATGATTTAATGTGGAACAAAACCATACATTTCACCTCTCATAATAAGCACACAGCATGATGTGTGAGAACAGCTATCAAACTGCTTGCAAGATGATCTCAGTTCAATAAGTTCCCTTTTATTTATTTGTCTGTGCTTTTTTCCTTCTCTTATACATTATCAAGTTTCACTAAACTGCCTTATGAATATATTATTAATCTCAAGTCTACTCCTACTCACTTTCACAGAGGTCAGCCCAAACCTGTCATTAAATTCAGTAGGGATAGGTTTGGGTCCAGAATGGGTAACCTTTCCTTACTTTCCTTGTTTGCTATCTTTATTTCACCTTGATCTAACCTTAATTACACAGTAACTTAATATTATCCTTCCTATTCACACAACCAAGTAATTGCCCTCTTTCTGTCATCCCTGCTATTTTTAACACATCCTTTGTTGTTTTTTGAATACTAATACAAACATTGATACCAATCACAGAGTATGCAAACAGGCTACTGGGCTTGCACTTAACTGCTGCTAGAGGAGTATAATGATTGGGACTTGGGGGACAAAGTGTCATTTCCTACACCTTTACATGGTACTCAGCACACAGGCCCTGGTGTGATGAATGTTACCACCTCTGCCTAAAGGAACCTTTCTTCAAGATTCTCATTATTTCACTCTTCAAGCATCTCATATCATTTCCTATCTGTGTGAGCTAAGGAAGTTAAGGTTTTCTCAGTTTATGTTTAAGACATTGCAAACTGTGAAATGTGGGAATGTCTCTTTTGACTTTAGAGCAAGAATCATTTATGCCCCATTTATGTCTTTTATTTCCACTGGAAGAAAATGTTGGTACACAAATTAAATGAAGGGTCAAAATGAAACTGACTAAACACCCAGCTGCCAGGTAGATCTGGGTTATGGCCTGTTCCATTAGCTCTGCTTGACATTTATCCATGGCACTCATCAAACATAACCACGGTTATGCATGTTGACTCTTTTGGATCTCATCCTCGGGTATAAAAGACAGTTGTTTTGGCACAGAGTACTAATGTGATTAAACCTGTCATCTTGGGTAGTTTGAGTTCAGATGGTAGGAACAATTTACAGAAGGATGAAACTAGTACTCAAGAACTTGAATTGCAGGTGCAGCCTGCGGGGGCTTGTCCAGACTCCACGAGAAGTTAGTGAGTGTTGATCTATTGAGATACATGCTGCCTTCCTAACTGTTAGCCTCTGAGGCTTGCTACAAGTTAAATAAAAGTGAATGGCAGCTAACTATAAATTGCAACTTGGAATAAGGCTGTGGCCATTACAGCTGGTATCATGCCTGATGTAGGGCAAAGGATTTTGGTAAGGGCTGTAAAACCTCCCCTGGGAAGGTTCAAGCACTATACTGCCATAAACACGATTTATGGGCTATATTAGCACTTTGCTCATGAGCCTCACTTTGCACACAAATTTTTGGGATTGGGAAGGTGGAAAGATGCTCATAAAATAACAATATTTTTGACACACTATTCAGTAGGATCAGAAAGCAATCTGCAGAGGTCTGACTGCTGACAAGGAATGGTGTTTAAAAAAATCACAGTAGCTGTCAAACATATTCTTTCTACCATCCAGGATACAAGACCAGTTTATGAAAAGACCTTGAACAGTCATCACTCACCCAATACATCTGACAGTCACATCAACTATACAGCCTGGGCAAGCATTTTGTGTCCTCAGAGGCAGCTTGATGGTTCAAGCTTCAGTAACACAGAGGTAGTTAGAAAGGCCACCAATCTGTGCAAGGGAGGTAGAGGTTTCCCTACACATCAGGTAGCAGCTCTACCTTCTGCTCTTTCATTCGGCTCCCTTGAGTCTAATCCACCAGGACTCATTTGCGTCTTTGTCTCAATACAGGCACTTGCCATGTGTCCATGTAAAAGACAATGTCTCTGGAAAAGGAGTTCTCCCCAGTGTACTACATGTGATAATAGCAAGTCCTAGGGGAGTCTTCAGCTGTTTCTGATGCTCCCTGCAGGGATGTGCCACAAATGTCACATTCCTTCCTCGGTCAGCATAGAGCCTGTGCTGTGAGACCAACTGGAGTTAGCCAAAAATAAAATGCTTCCATGGCATGTACCTCAAGTTGGAGATTCAACATCACATCCTACATTTGTTAATCTTCACAGTGGCCTGTTGGTTTTTGTTTACTTTCCCAGTTAAAATCATTCTTTTTCCTTCAAATTGTAAAAACAAATTTTGCCTGAGAAAATCCACATTCATTATGTAAGACATTATACAGAAAAGGGGTATATCCAGGGAATAAAGCTATTCCTGCATCTGAGATCATTTAAGCTAGAGAACTCACATGAATCACCTATCCAACTCTTTTTCTTTCTTTTTTTATTGTTTTACTGCTTTTCTTTGAAATATTGCTGCCATTATTCATGCAGCAATAATTTCTTTGTTGCACCTGCTCTTAATACCTTTTCCTCTCTCTGTGACTCCTTCTCCCATATATCCAGCACAAGAGAAAGATTTCGTGTAGTACACAAGCAGGGAATGTCTCAGATCTGCAGCATTTCTGAATGCAGCTTATAATGTGCATAAATCCTCTTAATAAATTCTCTTTAAACATCTTTTGAAAATGTCCTTATATGCAAGATAGAAGTAAACACATCATCATACACTGAGCCCAGAAAAATTGATGTCAATGACTTGCAGATTTTGGGAAAAATTTCTCCTTTCCTTTTTTTATTAATGTTCCCTCTGAAACATCTGTACAAAGCCCATTCTTTCTATCTGTCCTCTTGCAGTCTTGGGAACACTTTTTCTCAGTCCTCTCACAGTTCCTGATGTATGTCTATCTGACAGGCTTCTCAACACACCTGCTCCAGTGAAGAAAAATTATTTCTGCACAGGGTGAGATTTGTTCTTAGCTATTTCAGGCTAGAGCCTCAGCTAAGCTTTGTATAACACTTGGAAATAAAGGAATTTTTTAAAAGGTGGGGTAAAAAAGAAAAATGTACCTTCACTCTTTGAGGATACCTTCATCTCGTTCGAGGTCAATACTCTGACCCGGACTTATATCTCCACCTTTCCCTTCTCTGCCTTAGCAATGTGATCAATATATTACAGCATTGTTTTATAGCCTCCCTTTACTTACAAAATGTTGTCTTTTGTCTGAAAGGTCACCAGTATTTAGTAGCAGTTATGTCAAAGCAATAGTAAAGCCACAGCAGTATTTTTCTTATACTTACAGTGCAAAATTCTCATTCTAAGATGCAATGCCTAAAACTCATGTGACTTCAACACACTGTGCCCTCATGATATTTTCTGACATTACTGTGTGGCAGGGAAGTCTGTAGATAGAGATATGCCTAAATATGAGTGCACATATACGCGCTTTTAAATAAACTTATATTATTTTCCTTCAAAAATACAACCGTCTACAGGTCTACTCTGCTCTTGCCAGTAACAAAGTAAGCACAATTCAATCCATTTTTCACAAACAGAAATGTCAAAATCTGTTTTCTGGCACACAGCTCCCACTGTAGCTACTGCAGACATTGCTGCTGAAAAGGGACAGGGCTTTGCCTGTGACAGAGGTTTTTGGAAAGGGCAAGAATAGCAGCTTTTCAACTCACATAATTTCTCCACAGCTGAAAGGCCAGTTGTACTTATTAAGACAACTAAGTCTCCCAGTGAAAGGGATTTGAAAAAGTTTATACCCACCTGGTTTCTGAAGAGTCTGGCCAGCTTTATTCCAGTACACTAGTTTTACTCTGGCATGAGCTGATGCTTTGTTATTGCATGCATATCCAATACTGAGGCATTGAAGGATGTGGAGGCCAGGTGTCAATATCATGTGGAGATGCTCAGCCATTATTTGCTTGTCTCTAATATATGATTATATTATCATGTGAAATCTCACAGTATCCACAGAAAACAATTCTGACACTGACAAGGACAGAGACAGAAAGGTATCAGGTGCAGCACTGAATTGTGGCTTCTACAATTATATGCACAGCCTGCTTAATTCAGATGGGTCTGTACAGCGTTTTGGAATACCTATAGGGCCTTGTTTATACTTTTCCTATACCTTCTCCCAGTTGGCAGAAAATATGTAAATTATTGCTGGAGTGCTATAATTTGTATCCAGAAAAGGTTATTTCTAACAGACACAGGTACTTAGCTGTTTACAAAGTAGAAACACTACTGGTTTTATCTCTATTCTGCACATTTCTCAGCTTCACCTTACTGGGCTCACAAGGCTTTCCATTTAGGGTATTTGGGTATGACATTCTCACATCATGGAGCTTCATCAATGGTAAATTTATCATTAGCCTGGTATCAGTTTTCAGCTGATAAAAAAAGAGATACGAACATTGGTACCGTTTCTGAGAAATGTCATAAAGTCGATGGTAAATTTTTCATACTCTCTGCAAACACAGCTTTTATCAAATACTAAAAGCCATTAGCCTCTATTTTACCTGTAAGATGCATATGTTTAGAAGACTGCAGGACTTTCAGTGTAGCTTTATAGGCTGATATTTTGCAAACTTAACTTCTAAAGTTTCTGCACAATTCTGTGCTTTACAAACAGTTCAGGAAATTAAAATTCACAGTATTGTCAGAAAGAATGAAATACATAGTACCTTCAGATACCACAATGAAACTTTCATTCCTTTTCTGGGTACCGACCCAATTCCTACAGCTGTAGAGTAGTGACTACTAAGAAGAATTTCAGGGAGCTTAACAGCAAATTTCCAGCCTCCCTTAAGTTCAAAGAGACAATTATTCCTAACAGTAGAGACAATTATTCATAACATTAAAGCAGCTTTCAGAAAGCCTCACTCTTCAATCTTCATGAGTTATGCCCAAGACTATTAATAGTCTTGAATTTCACAATAGGTTCTTTTCCCAACCTCTGCATTTCAGAAGACAATTTTCTATGAGGTAAGGTCAAATTCCTCAGACTACACATTAAAGTAAGAAAATATAACTCCAAAGTAATGTTAGTGGAAACACATAAAACTACACGACTCTTTAGGGAAGAAAGCTTTTTGGGATAAACGCAAACATAAAGGTCTGCAAATCAGGTTGGCAACAGACATATCAACTTTATGAATAAACGTATTTAGTTGTAATGCTTCATCTTCAGTACTCAATAGGCCAAGGCGTCTTTCTAGTGAGTTCTATTTTATCTTTTTTTGCCTAAAAATATACAAAGTTTCAGAAATATAATGAAAAAATATTTCGTAGTGTTTTTTCATGATGGAAATCCTGCTTTCTGTCTACCATAAAAATGTCAAATATCTTCCATGAAAACAGCTTTCTTCAAAAGAAAGATCTGCTTTGCTTCTCCATTTTTTTTCCTTTCCCATGACTTTACAGGGGGAGGATTTGTGTGCCCCATCCATGTACTCACAGCTAATATTGAGAGAGATGAATAATTTTTATCCTGGCATGACGATAGAGCTGCAGGAAGATTTTTGGCCTAATCTGAAAGGTGAGGAAGCTCCACTGGCCAGGATCATCTAATATTTTGTCAAGGCAGTTCCTGCCATTGAAAGAACCTAGTACTTTGCCCTTGACCTTTTTCTGAAGCACAACTTTGTTGTGGATTTTTTGGTATTTTAGGTCAGGTCATAAGTTCATAAAAATCTGGAGAAATGTTTTGCAGCCTTTTGTGGGTTGAACAGATTTTTTTTATTAGATATTTGTTCATGATTCTTTGCAATTTCTTGAGGCTGGATTCAAGAATTAGGAAGCAAGCCTCATATGTTTTGATTTTTTTTCTACTCCTTGGTGCCCAGCTGGTAGATCCCCCACAGAACAATCCCACAGCCTGCAGAGCAAATGTTACACTATTCTCAGACTTAAAGGAAACACTTAAAGGTTTTTCCACAAGGAAAATGTCTGCAGGCTACATCTGATCTCAACTATCTCCCCAAAAAAAACAAACAAAACAAAACAAAATTTTAAAAAAAAAAAATGTGCAGGTTATGGAATAACAAGACCTTGGATAGCATGCTTTCTAAAATAATGCCATAGTATTTGTCCTTCTCTCCTCTACCTTGATGTTCATATCTCATGAGCATCTTCTGATACTGACTGAAAAAAACAGTGTAACAATCATTTCTATGCCATTCAGACCCCTGGAACTGTAACAAGAAAGAACCTTCAAGGTCTTTGAGTGATGAACACAATAGTTTGAAAGGTTCTGAGTAGGGGGACAAAAGAATATTCAGCCACAGCTGAATAATATTCAGGAAATAGCAGGTTTCAATCCTGGACCACCTAAGAGAAAGGGAAAAAAATAAGAAAGAAAGCAACAGACGTAGTATTGGATAATAATGATTCAGAATTATTTAATGCATTGTTTTGACAGACTTCACATCATAAAAGTAAAAGCAGACCTTCTTAATAATAAAATATAGATAGAGACAGAAACACAGCAGAGCAACAAAGAACATAATGGAAGATATTTGAAACTATTTTGACACTTTTTTTCTCTTTAAACAATAGAATTTACATACATTTGTAAACTAGTCTGAATATATTCATAAGATGCAGAAAAACAACCAGAAATGCTGTTAAAACAAAGGCTAAACTAACTCTTTTAGCCATTTGACACCAGCACTAATAGAAAAGAGACATGAAAATTACTGTATAGCAAATATTGACTATTGGCTATCAGGTGGTGATCATCAGTGTCATTGGACAGCATCCCTTTGACTTCTGTAGGATGAAGATATATTTGGCTAGCTGTGGAATGCTGGTGTACTGCTTTTACTAGAAAATATATTTATTTATATTTAGAGATGACTGCTGTGAAAAGCCCTGGAACTTGAAACACAGATTTCGGAACAGATGACTAAATGTCAAAATACCTTCAAATTCAAGGTGACCTTAGCTAATATTCACATCTCAAACTGTGAAGCATCATAAGTACCTCCTGTTTAACATCCAAATTCAGAAGGCACCCCAACATATGCATCTAAAGGCTGTAACTACCTAAACTGTCCATCTTGCAGATCTTCAGGACTTACCATACTGTCCCCTGAATCCTCAGTTCTCATGCCAGCCAGCTGCTGACCCACTGCATAGGGAGCCCTTAATGCCACCTACCACACACTGACTATCCCAGACAACGGCTGGAGAACCAACACTGCTGGGAAAAATGGAGCAATCAGGGTACTCTACCAATATAAAAGCACATATTTAACTCACCCTCGAGCTTATCTAAGTGTAGAAAAGGACAGATAGTCCATTTGGCAGTCTGTTTTCCAGGACTGAGTAGCATTAGGTGGGAATTAGGAAAGATAGGAAGGAGGAAAAATTAACATGGTTAATAGGGATATTAGTGAGCAACAATAGGAATTTGGCCAGACAAAGGTCAAACAGATATGGATGAGGAAGGGTTAATAAAAGAATGACCTGACCTATAGAACCAGGAGGAACAATGGGCGGAAAAGACAGGGAACGGGCAGAAATGCATAACAGTAAGGACAAAGGCAAGTCTTTGATAGCAACTATCATATTCTCAACAAATTCTTACAAGAGCAAGGGTGACTTCAGTGGAGCTGTGGTTGCATGTCTGAGAAGACAGTAAAAGGCACAATATTCACGTCTGAGCTCCAGCTTCCACAATTGTGTACACTCAGACCCCAACAAGCAACATTACCTCAAAATGATGCCACACATTTTTCATTCTTGGAGTCAGACTGGGCCCAGGAATGGCACTGATATTAACATCATGCCTGTAGTTTGCAAGAACACCGTGCTTAGACATTAACAGCTGTTTTCCCCAGTAGATCTGTCCTCTAACTTAAGCCATTCTGTTGCTTCCAGAATCAAGGTAGAGTTGTGGATGTTTCTGGACAGCATATGAAACAGTTTAGCAAGTTCTCAGGCAGTTCACAGACCCAATGTGATTACAGTGGCTGTGGTACATGGCTTGAAGAGATGAATCTGAAGATCTGGAAGGGACACTGAAAGCAAAATTTGTATATCTGTGGAGACGGCTGAGCTAGTATTAAAGGGAGAAGTGAGCAGGAAATTAGGTCAATCTGAGTTAAAAATGCAAAGTACAACTCTCTCATATGAAATAAAGGACAGGAAAGGCTAACAAATGAAAGGAAAGCAAATACAGGTTTCAAGAGGATTCCTATTAAAACAGTTTCTGTGTCTGCACTTCTGAGTTCAAAGTAGACCACCCTAAGCAGCAAGAGAGAGAGCACAAGAAGTGATGTACAGGATGTACTTTGAGAGCTTGCGTCTCTTCCCGTTATTTTCAGGCTTTCTTATATCTCAGAAGAGGGCACTGTGGGATGGAGAGCTACTAAACATGAGATAATTCAGCCGAGTTCTCAACAGGAATTGCTATCATCATGTAATTTGCAATTAATTACTCCTTTTGTTTTTACCCAGAGAACCATGTGTGATCTATTTGCTCAAATGCATGAGCATTCAAAGAAAGAGCTTGCTCATTCTCTGATGTTAGAGGAAATTCTCTACTCTTTCAACATATCATCATCCCCAACCACAGAGAGGTTTACAATTGAGGGGGTTCATTCTCAAGGGGAACTTTTTTTTTCCCCCACTGTATTTCTTATTAAGAACATGCAAAGAAAGTGGTCTTTATCCTTGTTGAGACATAATGTCTCTTTAGCAATTAAAGTGAAAGCAGATGAACTCTCAAAACAGATGAATACCAGCTATAGTGCATGGACAATTAAACACAAATTATATGAAATCTACATTCTCATGGACAACACAAATATTGTACTTGCTTCCCTATTGCCTTGTAATCTTTTTATAACTATTTACACCTGTACTGTGTGGATCTAAACTGCACTATGAATTGTGCAGGCCTGGTTTTGTATATGTGTGTATATTTTACACTTCCTGTCCATAAATGCAAATGAATGCATAAGAGCAAAAAGCAGTAGTAAATCAATTGCTGGGTTTTTCCTCTGAGCTCTTTCCTTGATTAAATCAATAACAGAGTTGGTCAGCTCCTGATGAAGCAAATTTCCACCACTGGAAAGTTGGAATTAAATATTTTGTAGAAACATGATTCATCTGTCAACATTTACTTGGGTAAGAAAAATATAACATTTTTAAAGGAAACATTTTGGGGTTTGTTTGCAAATTGATTTTTTCATTTAATTTTATTTTTAGCATTGTTGAAAGTTTTGTTACATCCTGTGGGACTGTAAAAATTATTAGCATAAACATTCATGTGAAGCATATCAATCAATAGGAAACAAACGCTTCAGACTATAGCAGCATTCCACAGAAACTTAAATTTGGCATGTTTATACTATTTCAGAATGGAAGATGAATATCAATAAAAAAAAAAAAAGAGAGAAAGGCATGCTGATTTAGAACTAGCCTGGTCTAAATATTAATCCATCAGAAACTACTAGGATGCCTCTAAAACAGGAATTATTTGAGGTCTTCAGCAGGTCTTTCACTATCTCTGTTCTATTTTTAAAACTTGGTTTTCTCCTCTCTAGAGTTTATGTTCTACTCCATTTCTGGCTTACCAGCTTCTTATTCTATTTATTATTATTATTATTATTATTACTATTATTTCTCCTTCCCTTCTAATTTTTAATTACTGATAAATCCAGCTTGGATTTCTTTCATTTATTTTCTGTGATTTTGTTTCTTCAAACATTTAAGATACATTTCTATTCTACCTACTTATCCTGTACCTGTACTGTCATATAGAAGCATGTAGCTATAACAGTGTTGTGGGTCCACTGCTCTCCCCAGGATCTTCCTCCTTAGTCCACACCTGTCAGTCCCCGCTCTGTCCTCACCCAGGTTTGCTTTCCAGTAACACCAAGAAGGCACAATGCAAGTGCTGAGTACCTGTGTCCAACTCCAGCCATAACCAGGAAATCGTTGCATCCAGATAGTTGGACAAATCCATAATGCCAACTCCTAACATTTCAGTTTCTGGACCAGAGGCCACACCCAGGTGATGGGCATGTGTGGCAGACAGAGAAGTTGTAAACAACACAAGAATGCACCCACCAACTCCAGTTGCCCTGAGTTTTTTGGCAATGTACCCCTCTCTCCTTCCTCACCTCTGTACCAGGGTCTGATCCATGGGGCACAATGCAAGGTCCAGCCTCTCAGAGCTGACAGGAAAGGGATCACTCAGTCTCTGGATCTCAAAAAAAGGAAGAGTCTGTCTGTTTGACACTGACCTAAGAGATGGGTTCAGAGCTTGGAAAAGTGTAGCTGTGCTTGTGCAGTGACCTCTGAGAACAAGCATTTTGTTTCTCCAGGGTGAGGGCAGCAGATGAGCAAGACCAGAACTAGGAGGGGGAGGGCTCATTTAGCTGCTTTGTAATACACAGCAACAGCCATAGCTCATTTCAGAGCCTGTTGCCTCTCCACAGAAGCTTCCCTGAGGATGAATGTTAGAATTTTGAACAAAACAAAAAAAAAAGCATTCCTGAGTTTCACTAAATCCAAGGAGCTTGTATGATAGCATAAGTGTGTAATGGATACTGTAATTAAGGTTGAGGACTGCTGCTGCTTTGGATAATTTATGTGGATTTCTTGCATGGAGCTACTTTTTGGAGCAAAATGGACAAAGTTTAATCACACTTCATATTAGAGTTCCATTTATAAATGGTTAAGAAATAATTAATACATTATTAAGACATTTTGTAGGGGAATTTTTAAACCAGTATGTCAATTTACATGATGAGTAAGTCCAAAACCTTAGGCTAACTTCTACCTAAATTAGCTTTTATTTAAATTTCTCCAGATGCTTGCATTCCTACCTGTAAAATTCCCTCAGTACATGATTTCTGCCAGTAGGTATACTGACTGTCACATACCCCTCAACAAAAACAACCCTCTCAGCATAGCTCAGGTCTGCCTACAAGCAACACTAACAGTATGCCAGATTTCAGCAACAGCAGCAGCAGCTCACCTGTCCTCAAGCTTCTTCTATTACAGAGCAGAGCCTGCTCCTACCTCATAACCCAGTCAGCAGAGTATTTGTTTAAGAAGCAAGTGAACAGGTTGACCTCCCACGCCTGTGGGAAGCAAAACTAACATGCAAGTCCATCCCCAAGATACCCTGGTGGAGGAAGAGCTGCTCCCTGCCCCAGGAGGAGAGATCTGCAGGGTGCAGACATGACCAGTCCTCTCCTGAGGACAGGGGCATCTGGGAGATGGGATTCAGCTCTAAGACTCAAGGAAGGGCACAGCAGTACAAAAGGAAAAACAAGCCCAGAACTGAATGTGAAGGTAGCAGCCACAGGAGGCAGTGGCAGAACTGCAGGCACAGCTATTTGTGCTGATTCAGTTCCAGCTAAATGCCATAGCAGCTGTAGGAACAATCTCACTTAGCTCCAACCACAAAAGCTCAGCCATCTCTTCAGTTGGTGAAGAGCACTGTGTTTCTTTGAAAGGTATCACTCCTTCATAACCTGCAGCACTACTATTCTCCATCTCAAACAGTCAATATTTACTGTGAAGCAGAATACAAGACATGTTCCTGGCCTGATCTGCATTTGCCATTTAATCTTTAGGCTGTTACACCAAGGAACATGAAACACAGGATTTGCAGGCAATGTCACTTTCCAGACAGCAGTGCTAAGTTACACTTTGCAGAAGTAAATCATTAGTAGCCTTCATCTAATTATCTGCATCTTGCTAAGCAATCTCCACATTAAATGCCTTTGATCAAATCTTCAGATGGTGTAATTAGGAGACTTCAGGAGCCCCTGTCAGTTGTAAGATCTAAAATTCTGTGCTTTACTAATCATTACTAAGTACATCTTTCCGCCTTACTCCAGCACATCGCCTTCACTGCACAGAAGGAAATGCAGCTGAGCCCTTCTAACCTACATGCAATTGTTAATCAGCAATTTTTCTGTTGCATGTGTTTTGTCTGTGTTTGTTGGCATTAAAAACAAACATTTATGTCAGGAAAGGTGCCAGTGGCATTAGTCTACACGCATAAGTCTGCCTTCGCCATCTCTGTACTCTCACACAGTGTTTTATCGGTTGGAAATGTCCCAGGCCAGTATTTTGGATCTTGTTCTCTTGAATCCAAGTTTTGTGTCTCTGGGTGTCACCAAATAGAGTGCCTCTCTATCAGATGCCAGCATGTAAGTCTAAAGTTCCCTAAAACTAGAATTTGGAGGAAGATAAATCTGTTGTATTGCTGTGGAGATGGTCACTCTATCTGCAAATGTCTAACCTATGTTTGCCAGTTAAACTCACAGAGGTTTAATCTCTCTCCTCCATAGGCTAGTGAGAGAATTTAGGATTCTGAACTGGATCCCCTCAGGCCACATAAGAAAAGCAGTACACTGGACCACCTGCCAAGGTGTGCTCACAGCCACATAGAGCTGCATTATGACCACACAACAATGCAGGAGACCTCGGAGGAAATCAATACCACATCATCATCCATCTCCTGGTTTTGCAGTAAGACAGTTCAGGAAGGCAGCAGGGGAGCTGCCATCCTCTCCTGCAGATTCCATGACCTTGACAACAGGGCACTTGACCTCTAAAGAGAGCCTGTCCTACAAGTTAATCTGAGACATCTCTAAATTAAATGCCTGGCATTTTGCAACACAAATGTTTGAGAACACCACCATCCTTCCTGCCTATAGTTTCTTTTTTTTCCCTAACATTCCCTCTGGAATTGCACACTCTCACCAATATTTTTTTGTTTTGTTAAATAAGATTTAAATCAATAGGCCTGTTATTCCCTTTGTGCTTGTTCATTAGACAGTGTGGGAAGTTATGGTACACTAGTGAAATCACAGTCAGAAGCTGATTTGTGTCTGCAGGTTTTATCAACATATATAAAACTGACATTCAAAAGTGTTTCTCAATCCTTTATTATAAAAATTTACCTATCTTCTCCCTTCCTCCCACATCCAACAACAACGGGGAAGAAGTTTTCTTAGTCAAACAATATTTGACACTCCAAAGTGCAAAATGAGCTTGTGAATGGTACTAATTTACTCAACCATGATGGCTCAGGCAGCTTTACTGCCAAGGAAGTGTGACAAAGAAAATGCAATTGTTCAGGGAATTGTGCAAGCAAGAAAATGTTATTTTACTGTACTTAAAGAAAATTAACAAGAGCAGGCATAGAATAGTTACACTGATGTCTTGAAAATTACCTAAGTGCAATAAGTGAACAAGGATTGAGGTTGAGAAAAGAAGGGCTCTTTAAAGTTGATTACTCTGATCAGCAATTTTGTTCTTCAGCCCATTTGTTTAGAATAAAATGTCTGTGTCTTCATTTCTCTGTTTTACTTGCCTGTATTACAGAGGAACAGCAATTCTCTAGACTCATTTGCCAAGATGATATGTTTTGGAGGATAGAAGACATACCAGGGTCTTGCTTTTTAAAAATGCATTGCTCAGTTCAACAGTGCAATGCCCAGACTTCAAATTTGTCAACAAAGTCTTCAGCCCCAAGACAGGCTTTCTGTCTGCCAATAAAGTGGATGCAAGGAAAGAAAAATCCAGATGCTAAAGCAAAGCCAATCATGTGAGGATGACTCTCAAGGGCTCAGCTGATGCCTGCTCCTATTTAGTTCAGCAGGCAAGGAATCCAACACCACCTGGGCATACAGCTGAGCAACCTTCTTTGTACTTCCATGCCTGTCAGCATGCTGTTCTGACACTGCCTGTTTGTCACTCACCTCTCCTGATATCAGCTAACCATTAAATATCCAGGTGCCCATGTGGTAGCACGTGAAACTTGTGATCTACTGGCCCAACAGCTGAACCACATTTTTGAGTGCTTATACTAGAAGAAATTGATCTTTAATTTAGGTGGAGTCTGGTGCTAATAATGCCATGGCCATGTGTTTCATCTCCGTACAGGCCATTCAGTTAAGAGCTGGACTGGATGATCCTTGTGGATCAGAATATTCTGTGACTCCGGAAGGAAGTTTAGACTGCACCAGAGCCTGCTTTTCATCTATAATTTTAACGTATTTTCTCCCTTTCACACTCCTCTAATAATGATATAAATTGTAAATATCTTGAAAGTTGGACTGGTTGAAGGATAAGATTTAAAAGGTAATCTAATTGCCCATCTTTCCTTCACGGGACATATCCTTAATTCACTTCAGGTGGTCCAGATGAGTGGATTTATATTAAGTATTACTGAATTTTCTCTTTCCAAAGCCAAAGCAATTCTTCAGCATGTAATAACCAGCCTTTTGTGTAGAAAGCAGTCAGAAGCCATTTTGGTGGGTGAAAAAAGTGAAGTGCTTTTGTAACTACAAAGGCTGGAAAATAGATACATGACCTCTACATTCTGCTTTTCCTAAACCTGAAAAGCTGCCTGCTGATTCCAGGTAGCAGCCAGATCTCACAGACTGGACAAATATACTCTCTTTCAACTGATTGTCTGAAAAGGGACAAAATGCTCCAATTCTTTAACAACATATATATTTATTTATATTTATGTACAAATAACCCCCGATAGAGAAGAACTGTCAGCTGTTACTTTCTGGGTGCCAACACTTCCTTTATGGCAAACTGCTGGGCACTTCTTCTCTTTCAGACAAGACAGAGCAGTTGTCTTAGTATTTCCAGCAGTTTCTTTACCTCTGCACTTGCTCTGGTAGGCTCTCTGAAACTGTAGGTCTTGGAACAGTCATCTAAAACACACAGATACAACCTCACACTATATCCCTGACCTATTGTCTTGCTGTTGAATTCTGTTTTGCCTCATGAATTGCAAACAGCATTCAGGGATTTGCTACTGAAAATATAGAACTCCTTGGGCTTTATGCTGATGGTGCAAGTGTTTCCCTTTCTCAGGAACTTTCCCATCTATCAAAGTGTCCAATTTCTCCCCAGGAAGGAGTTGGATGTAAAGGTGTAGTTCAGTTCTTCAGTTCCATTCCCACTACTTTTCATATTGGGAGTCTTTCCTCACCTGAAGACACACTGGGACACATTTCTACCCACCAGTCTTGAAAGCACCTGAAGGTGAAAGGCACTGTGCTCTGTTTACCAACAGATGCTGTCATGTTGTTGGAAACCATCGGAAGTGGAAAGCTCTGTGGAGTCCAACATGACAAGTTATCAAAGCTGCCAAAGGAGAAGGTGAGCCAAGCAAATTTGCAAAAGTGAGGGGCATCCAGACAGACTTACAGAAATGTGGCCAGTAGTCTACTTCTGTAGTGACCCCATGGGCAAATGCCCTGTGGGGTGGCAAACAGACCAACTGGCAGCACAGAGGTTAACCTGTATGGACCGGTGCAAGATTCAGTGCCAGCTTATAAAACTTTGCTCTTGTATGGGGTTTGTGTGGCCAGGTTTTGGCAGTGGGAGGGCTGTGGGAGTGGCTTCCTTAGAGAAGTTGCTACAAGTTTTCCCCATATCGGACAAAGCCAATGCCAGACGGCTCCAAGGCAAACCCACGGCTCGCCAAGGTCAAGCCCATCAGCCGTGGTGGCATCGCCTCTGGGATAAGGTGTTAAAGAAGGGTTGCAAAGGGGGAGAATGGTGCAATGACAACTGAAGCTGGAGAGAGGAGAGTGAGATTATGTGACAGCAACAATTCTGCAGATCCCAAGGACAGTGAAGAAGGACGGGGAGGAGGTGCTCCACACATTGGTCCAGAGTTTCCCCTGCAGTTTGTGGTGCAGACCATGGTGAGGCAGCTGTGCCCCTGCAGTCCCTGGAGGACCCCATGCTGAAGCAGCTGGATGCACAATGAAGGCTGTGGCCCCAGGGCAAGCTGGTGCTGGATCAGGCTCCCGGTAGGACCCCTGGAGGAAGGAGCCCACGCTGGAGCAGGTTTGCTGGCAGGACCTTGCAGGGGACCCCCGTGGGAGCTGCCTGTTCTTAAAGGACTGCACCCTGTGGGAGGGACCCATGCAGGAGCAGTTCATGAAGAGCTGCACCTCGTGGGGAAGACTCACAGTAGAAAATTTCATTAAGGACTATGGCCTGTGGGAGGGGCAGGGGAAGAGTGTGAGGTGTTTTTCTCCTGACAAGGAAGCAGTGGTGGAGACAAGGTGTGATGAACTTACTATAGCCCCCATTCTCATCCCCCTGCACCACTGGAGGGGAGGAGGGAAAGAAATCAAGAGTGAAGTTAAGTCCAGGAAGAAGGGCAGGGTAACATGGAAGAAGGAAGATGTTAAAAATTTAGTGTTTATGTGTCTGTGTATGTCAGGGGACAGGGGATAATGGTTAATGTATTAACCTGACTTTTGGATGTAAAGATGGTTTAACTACATGGTATAAGTTGTTGGTTAGAAGGAACTTTAGGAATGAGAAGACCAAACAGAAAGAAAAAAGAAAGGTATGGAATAGAAGGATTACATATTGTAATGGGTTAAGTAAGTGAGAGATTTGAATCAGGTATAGAAAGGAAGCAATATATGATGGGATGGTCAGAGAATATTTGGACATATCAGATAAAGTGGGACCTAGGTATGATCTGGAACAAGGGGTGGAGATTGTACTGAGTGTGGCTGGGATGAACTTAACTTTCTTCATAGCAGTCAGTATGGTGCTGTGCTTTGAATTTGTGGCTAAAACAGTCCTGATAACACACCGATGTTTTGGCTCTTGCTGAAACAGTGCTTGCATAGTTTCAAGGCTCTCTTCTTCCTCTCCCCAAAGTGAGTAGTCTGGAAGTGGGCAAGAGGCTGAGAGGAGACACAGGCAGGACAGCTGACATGAATTGTCCAAAGAAATATTCCATACCATATGGCATGATTCCCAGCAATAAAAGCTCAAGAAAGAAAGAACAAAGGGAGGTATTTGTTGCTGTGTTGTTCATCTTCCTAAACAAACAATTACATATGCTGAGGCCCTGCTTTGCTCAAAGTGACTGGGCATCTGTGTGCCTATGGAAAGAAGTGAATTAATTCTTCTTTTTCCTTTGCTTTTGGTATCCCTGTTAAACTGACAGTATCTCAACCCATGAGTCTTCTGACCTCCCTTCTGTTTCCCCTCTCCCCCACGCCAATCCCATGAGACAGAAGATTAAGAGATTTGTTGGATGGATGTTTGTCTGCTGGCCAGGGTCAACCCACCTTAGGAACAGTAGTGCAAATAATTGAGTCTGGGCCCTTATGACCTGAGAAAATTCATACACAGGGGAGATGCTGCAGACAGATTATTAATCAGCATGGATCCTGACTTCTTGAACCAACTGGTCAGACAAGCTAGTTCTCTCTCCTGTCAAGATTTTAACCAAAGCAAGGCACAGTAGCTGTCCCACGACATCAATATCAAACAATCACCCTAGGTTAGTAACTTAAGGTACATAAAAGATACTCAAAATACAGAAACCTCCTAGGAATATTTCATTTCAAAGAGGGGAGAATGAGAAGGCTACACAGAAGGTAGTTCAATGAACTGGCAGAGGCGAAAAAATGTGTAGGAGACCAGAGCTATCAAATTCCTTATAGATTGCCCATTAGAGCCTTAGAATGCATTGCCCTTTACCAGCTGACCACGGTAAAGCCAAGCATGTTCAATGGCAGAGTAAATGCTGCCAGAGTAAATGCTGCCATTAGAGGTAAAATGCAGTCTTAAAAAAGGAAAAAAAGGCCTAAACAAGAAAAATTTTAAAACATGTTGAATTTTAAGAAGTTGCCTATAAAACCTTATGCAATGGGTCTAAAGGACTAGGAAGAATGATTTGTAAAAGAACTAAAAAAATTTTAAAATACTAACTTTTCCAAACATTACCTGGAAGGCTGCCAGTGAAGAAGCCAGGCTGAAAAGTCATATCTAAACAGAGCACTCAGGGAAGACGAATGTGAAGAAGAAAAGCTAAATTAATTCTTCTCCATGGTGTCCCTCCTATAGTAACTGTGGGACTCACTGATGTCAAAGCCTTTCCTCATGAGGATGAGCCCAGGGAACAATCGCAACCCAGAGTGAGATGATGAAATGGAAAGAATCATAAGAAACTGAGATCAGATGGTTGTCACCCATGGTAAAGGCGCAGAGGCACAACACTGCTAAACTATAAAGCTTGGTATCTTTTAACCTCTGCTTTAGATGGATGTCTTTAGAGGAGAAATAAAAGGCACAGCGTGGGACCACAACTTCTAAAAGCTACACTGACAGTGACAGCTACCATGCACTAAGCCTGGGTGGCATAGTGAACTGAATAGGGGAAGTTTTGTCATAAATAAGACATAGATATATCGGAGAAAAGTCAGATCCAATATGGCTTTTTAAGGGAAAGAAGTATTTCAAAAAGCTATTGATGCCCTGTTAAGAGGGAAGTGACATGGTAACATCATGTACCTGACTTTCCAAAAAGCTTTTGAAAAGTTTGGACACTAAAAGTTCTTAAAGATATTAAGCTGTCAGGCAAGAGGAAAGAAGGAACCTGCTAATTAATGATTGTTACTTTAAAAGCTGAGAAGTCAAAAATTGTGGCTGGTCAGTTCTTACAGTGGAGGGAGGTTAACTCATAGGGAGTAAGTTTCAGTGCTAGAACCAGCTCTGTTCACCTCATGTTCGTAAATGTAAAGTCTGTTCATTTCCATTAATACAATGAATCTCTTAGTGAGATGGCAAATGTTCAGCTGCTGGAAAGAGCTGAGGAAAATCAAACCTAAAACTGACCTCAAAGACTTGAAGAAAGCTCTCATGGAGGAGTAATAAATGGCAGAAGAGATTCAATGTCAATAAATGCAAAGTAATGCACATGGCAAAATAATGATCCTAACTATACATATGCAATGATGGGCTCTACATTAACAATTCATGAAAGAGGTCTCAGAATAACTCTGGATAATTTCCTGAAATGTCAACTCAATGTTCAGTACTCAGAAAGGCAAAAAGACAGTAAGAAATAGGAAGAGGAGAATGAAAGCATGGAGAAAAACGTCACTGCAGCATAGCACAAAACCACCATTCACCCACAGCTTTCCCAACCACTCCATCCTGAAGCAAATGAGGCAGACCCATGAGGGGTGCATAGCTGTTAGGAGGCACAGATACTGGAGACCATGAGCTGCATCTTGAAGAACAACAGGTCTTTGCTTGATGCCTGGGCCACCCCAGCTGAGCTGCTTCTTTCTGCTTCCCATGACAAAGAAACTCATCTGCTATGTTCAAAGCAAGGGCAAAATAGCTAAAACATCAAACTGCAAAGCAACTGCTTGTGTTTTTGGTGCCCTCTTGGAGCTGTGTTGTAAAACACAAATCATCCACCAAAAATGTAAACAATCAACAGATACTTTCACTTGGTGAACCTGCTATCTCATTTTGTCCTTCACAATCTTTCATGTTGAGACTGAAGAAAAAAGGGACAAAGATCAGAGAAGGGAGAAGGGGACAAGATAGGAATGCCATTTGTGTGCTGCATATTTTTGAAACTGTAAGGCCTTTCCTAGTTTTAACTTACATAATGATTAAATTGTATTCTGTCACCCTTGATGTAGTTCTGAAGTTATTTGCAAGCTATGAGTTAATCTTGTACCTTTCCTCTGACCTCCTCCTCCTACAAATAGTCACAAGATATGTGTGACTGACAGAAAAGACATAACAACATAATCATAATCTGAAGTTATTTTTTGCTGAATATATGTGACAGTAGAATGCAAACCAGAAAGCTGATCTTGAAAAATATCTTTGATCAAAGAATAGGTGCCTAGACAGTCCATAAAAATTACAAGATATACAACTACATGAAATGGACCAAGAAGAAAAATGCTTGTTGAACTCTCTAAGTCCTGTTATTGGAGATGGCAGTGTTGGTAGGAATGGTCAATCTATACACAAGAGGATGATCATGAAAATGCCTCCATCAACATTTCAGAAAAATAAAGCCAGCGACAGAGAGGAAAAGGACTCACATTGCCTTTTTTTTAAATGACAACAATTTATCTATCCTGTTTACAAACACAAATGTGCCTTCTGGTCACGCATGCATACGAGCTCTTTTGATATTGAAAATAAGAGGACTCTATCAGAAACAGTGTGTCCAGCAGGTAAATTATTGTCCTCCTATACTTGGCACTGGTGAGGTCACACCTCAAATCCTGTGCTCAGTTTCGGGGCCTCACTACAAGAAAGGCTTGTAGTGTGGTGCTGAAGCTTGTCCAGAGAAGGGCAATGGAACTGGTGAAGCATCTGGAGAGCAAGTCTAATGAGAAGTAGCTGAGGGAGCTGGAGGTGTTTAGTCTGGAGTAAAGGAGGCTCATGGGGGACCTTATTGCTCTCTACAACTACTCAAGTAGGTTGCAATGAGGTGGGGATCAGTCTCTCCTCCCAAGTAACAAGCAACAGGACAAGAGGAAACGGCCTCAAGTACCACCGAGGGAGGTTTAGATTGGGTATGAGTAGAAATTTCTTCATCAAAGTTCTTGTCAAGCATTGGAACAGGCTACCCAGAGAAGTAGTAGAGTCACCATCCCTGGAAGTGTTCAAAAAACGTGGATGTGGTGCTTAGGAACATGGTTTCGTGGTGGATTTGGCAGTGCTGGGTTAACAGTTGGACTTGATGACCCTACAGGTATTTTCCAACCTAAATTATTTTATCATGCTATGATTCATAATTTCTGCATATTTGTCAGCCTCATTTCTACAAATTAATCTTTGTGCATCCAAACAGTTTTTGTGTGCTTACAATTCAGGTAGCCCCATACTGCTGCACAGTTTCTGTGTTTACCTAGTCCACAGGTCTGCCTAACCCTTCGAGAAAAAAGTAAAAGCTTGCCTTCTGGAGACTGAGCAAATAACCTATCTTAAATATGCGAACATTAGCACTGTATTCATTTCCACATGACATTTAAGACTGTAATCCATGCTGTGCAAAGTCTAGGGGATCCTCCTTTCCCTGTGACTCATTTTACTTCCTGCTTGGCCTCTGAATCTAATTGACTCTTCTAGTTAATTTCGTTTGGATTGTCATTATGATTATGACATTTAACAAGATTCCTTTTATGTTTAATACATTTAAATAGTAAATTAAAACAATAGCTAGCCACTACTGACATTTGCAGAACATAGGCATTTGCGGTTGTATTTTCCATGCACTATGATTTCAGATGGTTGGAGAAGAGGTTTTGGCAGGAGAACAGTAGGGGTTTTTTTGTTTGTTTGTTTCATTTCTTATTTACTTTCTCTCTGTAAAGAACTTACAGACAGGGTATGACTAAAGTTGAGATGACCCACATACAATTTGTTGATCTCATTAATCACTGAATTAAGTGATTGAATCTATTTGATTGCAATTACAAACTCTCCCTCTCTCATTAATCATGGCAATAAGACCCTGATTTTCAAAGTTATGTGGGTGACTGACTTTCTCTGAAATCATTAACAAGAGTCTTTTCCTTTGTCATTTATTTGAACAATTTTAAGTCTTTTTGGGGGGTGGTTTGTTTTTGGTTTTGTGTTTGTTTGTTTGGTTTAGTTTTGGGGGTTTTTTTGTGTTCACACAATTCCCATATAACCTAACAGACAAAGGGGTTTAGCTATGGCTTACTGTCTCTGCACAGTTCAAAAAATCCGAGGATTTATGTGTGTGTATAGATGAGAGGCTGAAATAGAGAGAGAGATTAACTACACAAAACATGCGTCCTAAAATTGCTTCCTCTCAGGAGTAACATTTTGACTGCTAGATAAATTACACTGTGTTTGCACTTTTGTGGAGCAATCATGACATCCAGTGGGCATTCCCCTTACTGCAGGGCAGCAGTACCTTTACTTCACTACGGCAAGGGAGGTGGTGGGCTGTGAGAGGAAAATACCAAAAAAATTTCCAAGGAAATAACATTTTCACTTCTTTTTTTTTTCTTTTAATGCTTTGCAGGCATTCCATAGATTCACTTCTAATTGTTATTCTTGCTGATTGCATTAAGTGTTAAACAGTATTTCAAGATCTCAGCATCGCAGCACAGAATGCTGCCTGGCATGCTGATCCATACAGACCAATAGTTTTGTCACAAGCTCAGAGTAAAGGGCAGAAACAAACACAACTCTCATAGGACTGTCGTGGGTTGTCCACGATATTCTAGTTTGCTGTGAGTTAGATGCAATAGGTGCAGACTTTGTATATGCTATTTCATGTCTTTCACTAAACCACTTCAGTGACCAGCCTTTGTGCAGGGGCAAGAAAAAGAAGAGGATTTTGCCTCCTGCTCGGGGCAGAAAGTCATTGTCTTTATGACAGCAAAGCTTTGGAGCATCATACATCATAATGAGGAATCCACCATGTGTGGTGGCTGGCATTGCTATAGCAGAGATATCAATTAAACTGGGTGTGGGTGAGCTGATGGCTCTAAAGGCCTTTAAACATTCATTTTCTTCTTCTGTAATTTGCAGCACCAGTATATGAACATATTTGCCTCTCTGCAGTTGTTGCTACATCCATCACTTCCTATTCTTTTCCTGTCCAAAAGTTCACAGTTGCCATATCTGTGCCATTACAGCACACATGTCTGTACTCTGCTGATCATTCTGTGCCAGATTCTTCCTTGGGGAGAAAATAGCCATCTCTCTCCACACTTTTTACATTGCTATTTTGGTCAGGGTCAGGTCTGGAGCATAGCACTCACCTTGAGTCCTTAAGTCTGGCTGATGCCCTTTTAAGTGACTAAGGCTGTGCTGCATAAAGTTATTACATAGTCATCATCTGGTTTCAGCTTTGATGCTGAAGGCAAGGGACTGGGTACGCCTCCCAGATGCAGATCAAAAGAAATTCCAAGGCTCAACCCCACTGACTACACAGGGGTGGATTTGATTCATTTTTCTTCTATCAAGCAGACATCCATTTTGACTGCACTGTACAGTTTCCCATTCAGAAGTTTATCTTCCCAACCAGTCTTAGGCAGTTCATTAAAAGTCTTATAGCTTAAATCCTGAGGAAACTGCTGGGTGCAGCTGGGAGATGTTGGTAGGAATCACTGAGCATTGGCTCCAGTCAACCCCTGCAGACAAACCTATGTACAGGATGCTGTGTGCATAAGGAGAATGATAGTGCTAACTAAAACATAAATTCAGGGTTGTCATTCCATTAGTAACTAAGCAGCAATGGCAGGAGACACCATCCCTCCTCTCCGTTCACACTGGATTAAATGACTGTGCACCTTTCCAGTGCACAGCATTACTCTAAAGCCTTTGGAAGAAAATGAGAATAACCTTTTCTTCAGCCTGCCAAGGGACTATGTAACCTTATAATTATCCAGCTTTAGATAGAGGAGATATATTGTAATTGTGTACAAAAAAGGTCGCAGGTTTATGCATCCTCTGACAGACTCCAGAAAGAGAACTATGGCAAAATCTCTCCAGCAGACCTTTTTAATTTATTTTCCCCAAGTGCATTAAATTTTAATGTCATCTTTCTGACCTGTATGTTAGCGTATTTATGAACATGTGATTAACTGGTACCACAGCAGAAAGCCAAAAGTGTCAAAAGTTGTTTGGTTTTAATTGATTTTGACTCTCTTTTCTGGAAAAGAAAATCAATATTACACAAAGAAAAACAGATTATAGAGTTGAGAAGGAAGACAAACTTAGATGAACTCATATCAGTGACTGACATTCAATAAAAACAGACCATGGTTAAGAATCTACCGTCTCCCCTGTCAGTAAAACAAAGCTGTTATTTTTGGTTTACAGAGACCCAGTTATGGAGGAAGATGTACAGTACAAACACAGAGCAAAAAAAGGTGTATTGCAAAAAAGGAGAATAACATTATAGACAGCTCACACCTCTCACGTGGTGAGTGCATTCATCCCAAGCAAAATATCCACTAGGTTAGTCCCCACCAAGTTTTTGCTAGGTACCCAGCATGTGGGACTGTTAGAGGGGAGCTGGAGATTCATGTTGTGGTGGCCTGAGGTGGCTTGTGAGAGGCTGATGTCTCTCACAGGCTCTTCACCTTCAGAGTACATTTCTGTTGGAATACCAGGGAGCAAAGCAATGTATGTTCATAATTTGACCTCTGTCTGCTCCACAGGTGCAACAGGCTTTGGTGATCCCCTTCCAGTCCACAGTGAAGACTTCTCTTGCTGTTAAGATAGGGTATTTCTTATTCCCCAGGAAAGAAGCAAGTCATTCCTTTACTAAGTATGTCACTTGTAACAGCATGGTGAAAACACTTTAGGATACCTGCTGAAATGGCCCAGCCTGAAACTATTTCCCAAGAGTATCCTCATCTTCACCTATAGGTGACCTGGGGAGAGGAGAAAAAGACTCTCAGTCTTTCATAGGGCTACACAAAAGAAAAGCAAGCAGCAGCGGGTGGTTAAAGCACTTAATTGTGGGTTTGTATGAAGCTTAAAATAAACTGTTTAATATAAACAAGCAGGCATCAGAAGAGGTTCTTCAAGTGCTGAACTATACTTATATGAAAGGACTTTACAGTGAGAGCCTCCTCATCTATCTACTGGAAAATTTTTATCAAGAAAACCCACGTCATTTCAGGACAGAGATGTGATCACTGACAAAACAAAGTGATTCAGAGGCATCGTAGTGACTCCAAGTTTTAATGAGGTATCTAGTTGAGAATAGGAGCCACCCTTAAACTAAATCTAAATTCTTCTGCCACACAAGAGTATATCAAGGGTTCAACCAATCCATACAAGACCAACAAGTGCTTGCAGCCAAGGACCAACTCCAAACCATTTGAAGATTGAAGTAGCCTTCACTAGTACACTCTTGTAAGCAGGAAATGGACCTCCTCTGTGCTCAGGTAAGCTCTTCTGAGCATTATTCTTAGCAGGTATTAACAAAAAGGGAAACATAGCTGAAAAACACTTAGAATGCTCTTAAATAGGTAACTGGAGCACCAAGCAATCTCAGATGGAAAAGATGTGCCCCAAGCAGACACAAACCAGAATCCAATTTTTTAGGGAAAGAGTTCCTGTTCTCAGTGCAAGTCCCACGTGTTGGATAACTGAGGTGCTGCTATCCCTCTTCAATCTATTTTAAACTCTCTTGTGCCACCTATGCAATTGATGTATGTCTTGAAAAGAGGTTGCCGTAAGAATTTTGTTCAGTCACTTGCACTGGATAACTAAGGCCTAAGGAGATATTTAACTTAACAATCTATTAACAAGAGCTACAAAAACTTCTGAATGCCAATTCTTTTTCTAGAATTCAGAGACTGAGATGCTGACACTTCAGTATTTGTTACCAGATTAAATTAGGATGAAAATTTGTATTTCTAGTTTTGCCTCTAATAGAAATCTATTCCCTGTGTTAATTGTGGGGGAGCATCACTCCCCATCCTCCTCAGTCCCACCCTATTCATCTCTTCCCAGGTGGGAAACACAAAGGGCCAGACACTGCCCACTGCTCTCCATTTGCTGCCCTGCAACTCCCATGAGCACAGAAAGAATATGTTCTTAATATACTTTCCTTTTATTTACCTTTGTAGGTATGTTTAAATTTCCTTTAAACAGGTTGAAGTGGTCATGGATCTTCGTAAACATGTTAGAAGTCAAAGTCTTTGCAAGCAGCTTCTGAATACTCGCAGCACGGGACTGCCTCACCCCTCTCCCACTTCTGAAGCTGGAGAGCAGCATCAGCTCCTGGTGGGAAACTGGGCAAGTTGGGTGAGATGATAAACTCTGAGGGCCACAGAGAGAGGGAGAGCTGGACTAAACAGAAAAGTAGACAAGGACAGAAAAATCCCCTGTGGAGGAAAAAAGTCTAATTGTACAACACAGTCCAGGCTCATCATGTCTCTTTTCTCATCCACTCCCTGCTCCCTGCAGCATGATTTCTCTGAGAGTTGGGTTTTCAAACACCTTTTATGTGCCTCCAGCAACATTTTCCTGCTGGGGAAGGTGAGAGATTAAAATGTAGTAAACAGCATATACACAATTGCCTCTCAGGTAAATGCCCTCTATATGCTGAAACTAGATGATCTTTAATGTCCCTTCCAACCTAAGCCATTCTATAAATCAGGGACAAAACAACAGCTTCTTTCCCCTTCTGTTCTACTCTTAAAATATTAAATGTAATGGGAGTTGCAGTGGAGGTGCTTCTTCCTTCTTGTAAATGCTATAAAGGCCTTTCTGCCACGTTTGTTTTCAGTGCAGTGCGGAGACTGGACATTTATGAGGAGGCGGGAGGGGAGGCTGGGGTTATAAACCATATGGAAAAGGCATCTTTGCTCCTATTTGTCTTCATACTCTTGACCATCCAGTTGCCTCTCATAAGCTTCAGAGATCAGGTAGGGTTTAAATACACTTGAAGAAGACATGTATGTCCCCATGCTCTGACTCTCATGTTCTGACTTTGTGGGCAGAGCTGCCTTGCTCCTTTGCAAGGTCTGTGCAACAGGTGTTTTCAGTGTTCCTCAGCCAGCATCAGCCATTTCCCACAGGCTCACAGAGATTTAGAAAAGCAAATCAGACCTCACATTTGCAGCTCCAAAGCACCCTTGGTCACAGGACAAACATCTGATTCCCATGTTTTTTGGGGAGCGTGAATGCAGCACACAAGAAAGAGCATTCTCAGGAAAGTCTGGGGAGAAAGCATGTGTTGGTGAGAGCCTGGCACAAAGAAAATGGAATGAGTGGGTAAGACAGCCCAAGTTTCCTTTTGTGTCTAATCACTAATCAGAAGAAAATTCCTCCGGCACAATTTTCTCAGCGGTTATAATAAACAAGACTGAGAAGGTAAGTGATCATGATAGAAGCAAAAAATATATTATACCTCAGATTGGTCTGGTTGCAGCAGGAGAATCAGCCTTTTCTCTTCACTTCTGCCTCCAAAATAATTTGATCATTTAAGGGAGACAATTTTGCTTTCCGTTATCCCCTTGAGGCAGGAAAAAAAATGTAAAATTAATGCCTGAAAACAGAAGGTCTCATGCGGGCATTTGAGGGAGTGGGAAGATGAAGGACAGGAAAAACAGAGCAACATTGTATTTCCTCTGGGTCTGAGTCAAATTTCACTGCTTGTTGCTTGTTTTGTAGCCTCTAGGAGATTGCTTTTCTGGCTTTATTGTCTAAACTGAATGGTAAAAAATTCTTTGCAGTTTTATCTCCTCTGTTTAAACTACTCCCTCTAAAGTCTCTTTTTCACATATGAAGTCTTATTTATTTTCAGGAGATCTTCTACTTAAAAATAAGGAAACTGTATGTGAAAGATAGTTTTGCTTTTGGCTTTAAGCCTTTAAAAGGCAAACCAAGTCTGCTAAGGTCTTCTCTGTTAAAATATGGAAAGTCTTTCTACTTTTTTCTAACAATTTAATAAAAGTTTCTCTACCCTGCTGTGTGCATTTGGAAGTAAAAAGAAATTATATAGAATACATTATTGATCATTCCTGGTGGAACACCAGCAACGATAAATCATATGGAACTGCACAGTTCATTAGACATTGATGGGGTGAGGTACTGTCCTTCTGGACTGTGTGGTGTGGACAGCAAGTAGATGCTTTATAAAATACCCTATTTTTATTTAACTCTTCAGAGGCCCCTAAAATTCAAAAGAATTGCTTTCAGTAAAGTTTCACTTTATTTTAGTTTGATCAGGCTTTTGTGGAACATACACTGAAGATTAAGGGGAGCTTTGCTTACATAGGGAATCCACTGGAAAGCAAAGAGCTTTCTTTTCTGGAAAAACTGAATTGTTATGTGTCTACCAGGATGATTCCCTTCACATTTAAATCCCATCTATAGCAAAGCCTTCAAAGAAACAATAGTGAAGTTTAGAAATTCAACAAATAATGCTAGCATTAAAAACAGAAAGTGACTGTTGTCTGTAGTTATTTATACATCTAATGATGCCGTTGTCAGCATTACTGATGTCGTACTGCTATTATTGTTACTTGCTTTTCCTGCCACTACACAAAGGGTAGAAGCAGGCACAGACTCCCATACATCACTGCAGCATGTGACGCCCACAAATGGATTAATCAGCTCTCATTAGTTGCTAAGTGACAGTGCTTTGACCTTAGCGTCTCTTTAGCCAAAGAGGGGCCGGGGTGCGGTGATGTTTTGTGTGGGTGGGTGTGTGTTGGGGGGCTGTGTGTCTGTGTGCTGCATGGCCAGACCCAGGTTGTCACCACATCTGCTGCTGGGCAAGCTGCATGGCTCATCCCCCTGCAAGTTGCACTGCACTGCTAAATAAATTAGAAAATGAGATGACTGTTCACATCTTGGCATTTCTTACAATTTCTGTCAACACATCTTGCGCTTCTCTGTGTCAGATTCGGTGCAATGCAATCATGATTCAGAAGGGCTGTTGCAAAGCTGCAGAAGCAGTGGAGTCACTCTTTCTGTGCGTCTGTTTATAGGTTATTCTGGTTCCACCATACCTGGTATTACCCAGCTTTAATTACACAGTTGCTGTTACTGATGTGTATCATACAGCCCTTCAAGATCCCAACCAACACTGTAGAGATCATAACGATAGATGGAAAATAATCTATGCTCTGACACATTTACACCACAAACAGATGAAACATGTAAAAGGTGAAAGGAATGAAGTGAGATCACCATTTAATTGAGTCAAGGTTAGAAAGTGACACATAAGGAAATGAAGGGACTTGTGTGGAGACTTAGGATGAGCTGTAGCAAAGCCAAGAACTCAGTTTTTGCATCATTATCTCACCATACTCCAGAGGGGATATTCATGGTCACCATCACTTGACCTAGAAGGCATTTTTTCATGCAAAGGCTTTTACATACATTCCATGCAGTCCTTGGAGTAGTATCTCCAGACAGAGTAATGGGCTAGGAACAATGTAATGGACTCTGTTTATTTCAGTTAAAACCACAGAAATTCTTCCATAAATTAATTGTTTGACTCAGGATTAAAGCCTAGTCTGTTATATTAAAAAGGTACAACTCTCTAAACTTCCATGACTTTTATTAGAATGAAGAAAGGCAGTAAAATTCAGCAAATAGATAACCACACCCAAAACTACTGCTCTCTTTTTTTTTAGACTAAAACAGACTTTAATTCAAGTGACATCAAGATGTCATTAAAATTGCATCAGAAAATTAATGGTGGAACATTAATAATAGGTTAAACCACCAATTAGTCAAATCACCAAATTAATGCAGCAGGAGATTGAATCATGAGATTAAAATAACAAAGAATCTTTACTTGCCAATTCTTCAGACTGAAGGGAAGTAGCATGTTTGCTTTAGCTTAAACCCACAGCTAGAAGATTTTGCCTAAGGCAATAAATGTAATTAATTCGGTTTTAGGGAGTTACAGAAATCAAGTTGTGGTTTATTTTAAGTGATGATTTAGAACTAACTCAAGAGATTTGCTTAAAGCTCACCACTGTCATGATGACAAATATTTCCTTTTCCTACCCACATTCTGAAGATGTGGATTTACCAGTCTATCTAAAAAGAGAAAGTTTAATGGAAGTAAATAAATATTTTAAATTTCGTGTCCCTTTTGTTAACCCCTGAAAATACCAAGCTAAATCCAAGATTTGTTTTTGAACACCTTCTTTACATGCACTTTACGAAGAGATACACAAGGACAGTCAACCCATGCCCTAACACACAGAATATTTTGTTTGAAAACCAGTATATAAGAGGGGAGGAGGGAAAGTGAGAAAGAGAGAGAACATGATGGGTTGAAACTATTCTGTTCTGGTATGCACCAAGGGGAAACAGAGTTCATGGATATGACTTGCAGTTAAAAAGACTTAAAGAAGAAACATTTGGGTGTTTCTTGCACTTCATCAGAGTATCTTTTCAGACAGTGAGTCCACTAGAACTGCTGGCTGCTCAGGGTTATCAACAGCTCCCTCCTGCTCTACACCCACAAGTGTCATGGATGCCACTGCACGTAGCAGCCCAAGAGACTATGTGGGCTTGTACTTTGTCAGCCTCTTTCTCACTGTGCCAGTCTTTGCAAGCAGTCACATGGGACAGTTCACTGGCTGCAAATCAACCTGGCTGAATGTGAACAGGCTTCAGTCCATGGCCCACCACAAAATGCCTGTGCAATGCACCTGCTGTCTGGAAATATCTACCCTTGCAATTCCAGGCAATAAATCAGTTATCCAGCTCACAAACTCAGTGACAGTCCCCTGGCCCTTCTCTCAGGTAGTGGCAAGGAGATGCCTTATGGCACCAGCCTCAGGTAACCAGTTTATGTGTGTCACACAAGTGGCTGGGGCCCTGGAGGCATTCCTGAAATGGCATAATTTGTTCAAGACAGTTGAGCATGTCATTCCTCAGCCCACAAAACAAGGGAACTGGACAATGTGACCATATTTGTGCAAATGGTTCTATCTGGCTTCCAGTGACTTCCACTAAGAAGTGAAACCATCTTTGATGTGAATAACAGGTGAAGGTTTCTGAAAAGCAAGTTTCACCAAACCACGCCAGGAGACCACTGGGTAAACTGAAGTATTTGTTAAACTGTATTTTCAGAACAACCGTTTCTCTAGTTTACCCACCATCTGCAGCCGTCATACTGAGTTTCAAAAGGTATTATGAGGATAATATCTGATTTAGTGTTTTCATATCACTCATTTTGATTTTCATTTTTTCTACGAGCAGGATCACTCAATGGGTCTTCCTGTGTCTTTTGCAAACTGCCAGCAGTTTTTAATCACCAACAGTACAAACCACAAGTAGCACAGTTGTTCTAAAAAGGAGGAAGCTTCCAGGGTGGGTTTGTTTGTTTTCTTTCTATAGGTCAGATATACTTTGCATCTTGGTAATCCATGGGCAAGTGATTAAATGAATTAATAGAGAACAAATACTCCATTTCTGTACAGAACTGTTTATTAATCAGATTTTTAAGATGCTGGAAGACTTTACATCAATGGACAGATAAAACTAAGCAGATTTGATTTAGAGAAGAGAGAGGAAAAACAGGTGAAAGGTTTAAATCTTTTTGGTGTGCTTCAAAATAAGGATAAAAGTCTAGCTCATTATCTCCTTGATATAAAAGTCTGGGAAAACAAAAAGCTAGATGGGGGAAACTAAATCCAGCTAACTCACTTTTTTTGTTTTTTAGATGTCCTAACAATAATGCAGCAGGGTGAAAAGATCAGGACCACTTTATACACATTGTGCTAATTACTGCAAGTACTTAAAGTTGTAATTAGCTTATTATACTGCAGAGAACCTAACATGGCATCTCTTTCAAAAAAAATTTCTCTCCAGATCATTAGTGGGAAAGCTAACAACATCTGCTTCAAATAAAATCAACCAATTAGCACAGGCAACTTCACATAGTTTGCAATCAGAGAATTATATTGTGCCAAGTGCTAATTTCAATGTGAATTCTATCTCCTTCTTATATCCCACGCTTATCTGCCAGCACAGCTGGTGTTTAACACCACTGACTTCAGTGAAGTCTCCAAAAACTTATGTTAATTTGAAGTAACCTAATCAGAAGTGTGCAATACAGACTGGGCTTGATCTCAGCTTAATTAAAACTGACCTTGTCATTTCACTGCATATAAAACAGCAGAATCTCACCATTTATCACTCAGCTATGATAAATATGCAGCTTATGTGAGAATCAAGGAAGACAAGCACTGTACCAAAGGAGCTATTTTCAGATATCAAAGCTTGGTTTTAACATACTGTAAAATGCCACTAGCCTGTGGCTGCCAGTAAATAATTCAAACAGTTCAGAAAACACAAAGTAATCTCCAAAACCTCCTTCCAAAATACCCAAACAGGGTACCACTGCCAGATCTTCTCATTTTGATGCTGTCAGAATCACACACCAAAAGCTGGCTATTATCACTGACGTAGATGTGAAAGACAGCTTGTTTTTTAAGATTGTTTGTTCTTGTTCAGTTTTAATGACACAGTTTCCCAAGTAGATGAGGTGGAAAATGATGGACCTGGAAATGAAACCAAAGGTTTTTTAGCAATCAGCAACTAACTTGAAATTAATTTCTTTATTTCACTTTATGTTTTAAATGATGGTTTAGTTTACTTGAGTGTGTTTATCAATTACATTTGCTGTCAGCTATATACATCATTGCCACGTTCAAACTTTAGACATCTAAAATTATATTTCATGTGGAGTTAACATTGGGGAGCAAGTTTGCAATGTGTGTTTTAACTCACTCTCTGAAGGACTCTACCCTTCATCCCTCACCCATGAGATGTCTGATGTTACTTTATTCCCCTAGGATCACCCCAGCAGATCCCTGCATTAATGCTTCTATATGAGCCTGCCACAGGCACAACTGCAGGGCCAGCTCCTAGCAGAGACTTAGGTTATACTAGTAAAAAAGCTAAACCATTTTGCCATGTTGGCTGATACTGACTCACATAGCAGAAAAAGTAGTAATGGAAGCACTTTTCCTGTCAGAGTAACTGCATCAGTACTGGGGGAGACACATGACAGCTTGCCTCAGAGGAACAGTAGTGACCAGTCACGCATGAAAGCATGCAAATGCAAGGTAAATTACACTAATTCAAATCTTTCACCATACTGCAGGCAGTGTAGCTGACCTCATGCTTACTGAGGGCAAAAGTAAGCACAGCCAGTTCCCAAAGCTCAGTTGAGAGTTACTTGATCCAGTGTAGATGTCTTCAGCATGTGCTGCAGGTGTCCACAGGAGCAGGGTGCTCACTGCAGGGAGTGGAGAGGAGGGGGCATAAGCAGAGCACCACTAATCCTAAAGAAGATACCTAAAATGAGCGGATAAACTGAACTCAAAAAATGCCTTGGATATGTAGATGGAGTGCAGTGTGACTGACTCAAGTATATCTGCCCATGATGCAGATGGCAAGGTGAGGCAAGATGCACTGAGACTTTATGCTTGAGCAACTTGTCCTGCCTGTCCCCAGCAACATAAAGCAATTGCCAAAAACAAACAAGCAAACACACATACAACCCTTACTCCTAACTTGTATGCCTCTAGCAGGAAGATCTTCAGTTAGATCTGGTCTACTTTTCTGATTACTGTGACTCGATCTCACCTGTTTATAAATTGCTCTCCCTGTACCATATTCTTATAGTTGGTTATTTCCTGATTAGTTGTTCATGTGCTTGCAGGAGGTTAAAGATAGTCTCTTGGGGTGGTAGGTATTCAGCTTCTCATTTCAGGTGAGCTTTTTTTGACATTTCAGCATGTCCAGGATCAGCCTGTCCTCCTCCTCTCTCACATCATATTGTTTTTGAAGTTGCTGACTTAGCATGGAAAAATGGCAAGCAGCCTAAGTGACTATGCAAGAGGGATAGAGACAACCGTGTGTGAACAACCTTGTCATATGCAGCAACAGGAATAAATAATGAATAATAATCATGACCAAAGATATTGTGCTTCCTCTTGGCAGCATCACAATGTTTCCTTCTTATCCTTCTGTCTCCAAGACCCTGTGAGTCTGTGTGCATACTGAAGCGAATGTGTATTTGTGTGTGAATATATGCAGACACAGGAAACAGGTGTAAATCTAATACAGCATGTACTTGTTCTTATACATGTAAATTTATCATCCTCAGTATTAAAACTATAATAAAAGCTCCCTCTAGAACAATGACTCACACAAAGCAATTGAAAATGTATCCAACAGCTCTTTTGAGTGAGGCTGCATATTACACAGACAAGTCAAGAAGGTAACAGTTTATGACAAAACATAAATTAAATTAAATTGATCATCATGGACTCATTGTTAGGACTGGATCACTTAGAGAATAAAACCAAGAACAATTCCTCCCCAAGTTAGGCTTCACTAAATACTGTAGGCGGCAGGATAAAGGCAGAGAAACCTGGAAACCTACTTCTAATAAAAACTTGGTAAATACTCTCACAAGTTAAGCAATAAAAGAAGTTCTAAAAGTTACTTAATATGGCATACTGAAATATCAAAGCTGCATCCTACTCAAGCCTTTTCATGAGATCTGCCTGGTACAAGCCCTGTATGAAAAGGCTGCAAAGATCAATGTTCTCAGATTTAGCTGGTTTTTAAGAAAGTCTGAGGGGCTATTTCAGTCTTAATTATGATTTAGCAAATACTTTCTTTTTCCTTTACACTACACAATAATGGGTTTGAACTACAGAAGCCCAAAGTAGCTTGCTACGATTTACTTCCCTGCACAGAAACCATATAAAATGTAGTCCCACACCCAGTCCAGAGGCTGTTGTTCAAAACTGAAGAAAAATTACTATGATTGGCTAAGACAATAGTTTTAGAGTTAAATAAAATACATTTTAGCTCTAATCAACACCTCAGCCCACAATCAGGGAAAAAAGTTTATTGTTTCAAAGCTTTTTATAGACTGCTAATTATTATTGTCTATGCATTATTTCTTCAACAATGGCTGCATGGCTGGTTTGCAGGAAGAGTAGGTGAGGTTGTACTCATTGCACAATTAGGCAAGATTGTACTCTAGGCCAGCTAACTACATTAAGAGAGAGAGAAACTTAAGAAGTGGCATGAAAGAGAGGAATGGGATAAATAGAAAATAAAATGTTTATGAAGGAGTCAGAAAGGAGCAATGAGGGAAAGAGAAGCAGGTATGGAGTGGTAGGAAATAAAAGTGGAAATGGAAAAACAACAGTAATTTGGAAGGCGGTGAAAGGCATAATAATTTACTACTCAGGGAAAAAAAAGGTAATTCTCGTAGTTCAAAGAGTAGAGAATTAACAAAATTAACCATTTAGAAAGAACACCTTGAGCTTTACCATTAACTTTTCCACCTCATCCACAATTATGACCTCTACTCTTTTACATCACAGAAAACAAGTTAACAGAAAGTCAAGCAAATTCTGCATTTTGCTTTTCAAATGTAATTGCCTTACATAAAGACAGCCATCATCCATTGCTGGAACAAATCTGGACACTGCACCAGAGAAGTGTAAAATAACTTAAGGATCATATGAGAACTGACCCTGGAATGGGATAAACATCATGAGCATTGACATCTCTGACAAAAACAGGAAGAGATATATGACTGAGGGAGTAAAATTCAGGCCAACCCTCCAAAGCTGACAACACCATATTTGTCTAAATTTTACACATCCTATTCTTCCACTCCCCATAACTGAAGATTCTATCAAGCCAAGAGATTTGTCTAGATTGAAATGAAAAGAAACATGAGCATCCTGGGGGCACTGGTGGAGTTGCCTCCTCTCACATCTTTTCATTTCTTCCTTCACATTGTGGGTTGCAGAGGACAGAAATGGCATCTTGCTAAATGTATTGTTTTCTACTTCTTTGAATGTGTACTAGAATTACTGTTAATCATACCTGTAATGATTATAGACATATTAATCCATAAGTTTTAAAATATTAAAAAGTTTGCATCGTGTTTCCAAAGGAAAAAAAAAAGTCCAGATCCAAATAAAGCTACAATTATTTTTTTATATAAATGTATATGTAGATTAAACATGTTACATTCACAATGTATTTCTGGCAGGCATGAAAATCCTTTTCCTGCTTTTTAGCAAGTGTGGGCTCTGCAGGTGTCCATATAGCATCCTTGCAGAGTGCTGAACTTGACAAGGGTTTGACTCCCAAGCAGCACTGTCATACTACAAAAAAGCCAAGGCATCACTCTCTCTCCTCAGTAGCAAGGCTTGTAGTGCTGTTCAGGGGTTACTTAGTGTGCTAAATGCCTTGAGTTCATCAGACTTACTTTATGTGGGCTCATTTTACATGCAGTAAATTTCAGCTCAATCTTGTCATGTGCTTATGAGCCACATGCTTGAATTTGTACAGATTAACTTACATATAATACTTCATATTTTGTTCATATGCTTTTAACTTCTCTGTTCAAACTTCATCTTTCAGTTGTGTGCAATCCAGGATGCCTAGGTTCTCCAAGAAAGTTTTTCACTCTCTCCGTCTTTTAGAGTTCTTACCATTTTACTCCATGATTGAATTTGAGCGGCTCTCGTGCCTTGCAATAACACAAAATTAGCTGGCAGTGCTCACAGCTTTATAGCAATGCATCATTGACATTCAGGTATCATGACATAGTGAAAAGCTTGATGGAAATCATCAGACCTATCAACTCTGCGTTCAATAACATGACGTGAAACTCTTCTCCAATATGATATTGGAGTCTATGTAAAAAACTGATGGGAGACGTCTAAACCCTTAGAGTCTATTCATATAAATACAACTCAGTACAAGTTCAGCTCTAGTACATAACTGTTAAAATTGAGCTTCAGTCAGTTGCTGGCACATGCTCGAAGATTTTAAAAAGTACAAAGGCAATTCTCCAAATTATATACCTACTGACAACTGACTTTCTTGAATTATTCAAAAGCAAAAGCTTTTGGCAATCAATGCATCAAGCTGAACAGAGTTAAAGCGTAGAGTGCAGAAGTTGTGAGATTTAGAATGTATGTAACCAGAAAGTGTACTGCCCCTGTACCATACTAATAATGCTTGATACAAAAGTGTGTCACAGTTGAGAGCATCTGTGTAACTTCCAGTGCATAAAGTGCCAGCCTGAAGGTAGGCAGCGTGGTAAGGGAAGCTGTATATAGTTCTTCCTCAACTTTAACCTGACTTTCCACTGGTTACCTTTAATTTTGTTTTTAGGAAATCAGTTTCAATATTATTATTTCTCCTCCAACATTCACAGATTCTCACTTTTGTCCTTCAAGTTTTGGTACAGGAGTTCTGTCTTATCAGAAGTCATAACTTTCTAAGTCAAAAAATATATGTTAAGAGACATTTGTAAAGCTGAGTCTCCTGCAAAATAACGTAACATCTTGGTTTCCAGTTATACTGTGTGAGGAATGCTACTAGAAAGATTGTATTTTAGCAGCACAGCGTGTTTATTGATACAATTTCATATCAAAAAACCATTTACCATTGCCCTACAATTATAGTAACACAGTTTTGAGTATGATGTTATGTAGCATTTGGGAGGAGTTTAATTTCCTTTCTGCTATTGCTTTGCCTCCAGTTTCAAAGCTTCTGTAATGTTTCATGTGAAATCAGTTCATGACATCTTAACCAGCCTGTGCCATTACTAAAACATGATCTCATACACAGTGTGCATTTACAAATGATGTGAGAGGTGTGCCCCTGCTGTGATTCCATTCGTAGTTTTACCCCTCTGGAACAGAAAACAATAGGCAAAGAAGCAGCACTCACAGCAACATATGAACACCTTATAGTGAGGATTTACCTGAAGATTTCTTCCGATTTCTAAACATATTGTTGCTACCATACTCATCAAGTAAATAATTGTAGCATATATTCATCTTAAAATAACTAAAATGTCTGCATTATCAGTTACTGTAAATAAAATCAGAAGATAAATTTCCTAGGTTTGAAAAGCACTAATTGTGACCCTTTACATTTTACCATAGAAATGGAATTGAGTTCCATGTTCTTATGTATCTGGTTTTTGTCCTCTCACAGTCCTGTGATTCACCTGCTGCCTGTCACTGCAACCAGTAAAAGAAGAACTGTACTAGGAGGATGAGGCAGTGCTCTCAGACTGAACCAAGCTTTTACAAGCACGCAGCAGCCCTGAAAATGCCAGCTCTCTCTTAGGTGACATCCTGTCTGGAGTGTCTACTGCTGCAATTCTAATTCAGTAGCAACTGTGAAGCTGCCAACAGGTGTCATAAGCCAAGGTTTCTTTTCATCTATTGTTGCTTAATGGGAACAAAAATTATTACAAAGGATCTGCCAACATGATAAAATGCTGCGATTATCCTAACAGACTGATACCTATAGGCACTTTAGCAAGGAAATCATTCTCCAGAAAAGCTAACCTTAGTACATCACTTAAATTTTTCTTTTCTGTGGTTGTTTTAACTTATTAAAGAGAAATAGAAATATAAAAAGACTAGATTTCTCTACAAAATAAGAATAGGTGTACCACAGGGAAGACTAGCCCAGATATAATGTTTCCTATTTCTATTTGCCTCCTTTGTTTTAGAATTTTTACCTCCCATGGGTTATTTTCCTCATTCTCCACAGACAAAATCATGTTTGAGAAAATATCCAAAGTCTCCCAAAGTTTGACAATACACGAATATAGAGTTTGCCTGGATTCTTTCTGCATTCATGATGATCATATACACTAAGCATGACTTTAATAAAACCTGTTAGGGACTGTCAGACCTAGTAGACCAAAGATGTAAGGCTGCTGCAGCTCTGTGCCCCCAGATTCAGCCAGCAAGTGGAACCACAACGTATTCCCAGCAGGTACCTGTATACGCAGAGGTATCAGCACATATGTACATTTGAAAACATCCAGCAAGCCACAGAGAACAATATAAACAGAAATGAACAGCACTCACACAGACTCAAGCAGCACCAATGTTGTCTCTGGCTGATCAGGATGAAAGTCTACTAATGGGAAATATATCCATATGTATACAATATGGATCCCTTCAATAGGAGATCTTACACAGTCTATCCAGTATTTGGATGTGAGATCACAGATCTATCCAGCTACCAGCATGTGGTGTACAAACCCCACTCTGGCTTCTAGTATAGACCACTCACTTCACAGATAGACACATAATATGCATGTTCACAGACAGAGTAGCTAGCCACACACACCTCCAAATGGGTCTCTTGGGCTCTTGGGCCATGCTCAGACCACACAGTATCCCTAGAATTTTTCTTGGAGCTTCTGATCCCTCCAGAAGTCACTCTCAACCTCTCTGGTCACTCTAGTATCTGGCCTAGACTTATGGCTGCTTCAATATCAGGCTCCCAGAACACTCATCTATGTCACCAGCTAGACTGCTGTGATATTTCCTTGTGATCACACCCTCACATGCCCCATGTGACTGTAGTCCTACTCCAGTTGCTGGAGCAGACCTACATGCACACACATGCACACTAAATAAAGAGCCACTCACCCACAAAAATTGTAATGGAATTTGGTGAGAAAGCCAGGAGCCAGGCATGCCCAGCAACCTTTTTAGGTGGAACCAGCCTTTTACCCCTCTCTTTTGACAAATTCTTTACTTCCCCAAATCACCTGGATGCATCCCTTTCCCCACTTTTGATTCCTCACCAAAAGATCCCATAAAAATCTTGTGCAGTCACAAAATATGCTTCCTGGCTTCTTATAGAAAGTTTCATATTCCCATAGGCTGTCCCTGCTGTCCAAAAGGTGCTCCAGAGACTCTTTCCTCTGAGTCATTGTGGTGGGTGTCACTCTCAGACCATGGGACTGATCACTGGCCCATAACAGCTGGGAGAGGGGTTAGAATGGTATTACTAAGTTTCCATATTGGCATTGTTCATCTGTACTCGTATGTCTGTGTGGAGGTGACCTTTTTTTATTATTTCCCAACAAAACCTATTGCCATTTCATCAGAATACGTAAGGTGGGATAAGCAACAAGAGAGAATAAATGCTGTAGGCTAAGACAGAAAAGGTGTTCAATGCTGCCAGCTGTGTGATGGGTCTGTATTGATCCTCCAGAAAGTACATCCATTATACAAGATGCAGCTGGCTCCATGCTGATAAGTCATTGAGGAGAACACAATGATATACAAGAATCAATGCATGCCGTCTCTCTTCTTCCTGCATGGCAGCACAACAGTATCACAGTTTCCCCCACCAGCTCAGCTCTCCTTTAGCCACCCACGTTCACTTCCTAGGAATGATCTCTCTCCTCAAGCACAAACCCCATCTTTTTTACTTTTACTTTTCACATGCCCTTTCACTTTGACCTTCTCTGAGAGCTAAGAACTACATGTTAATGTACCCTCCCTCAGTGTTGGCTGCCCCTGTCTGAGGTTGGAGTTTTATTCCATTTGTACTGCCAAATTGTGTGCAAACCTGGACAAGTTCATGATATGTTTGGCTCCATATCTAAATGCTATCAACTTGTACCTATCAGCCTCGGATTCAGGAAAAGACATTATTATAAACATTTATGGCACAGGTGATTGCTTCAGAGCTTGCAGAACTGGTAGGTATGAAACAGACTTGACTTACCAACTCAAACTGAAGATAACAGGTAAGAATTTTAAGGTGTCTAGGGAAGGAATAAAAACTGGGATAGAAGATAACATCAGAATCCAGATTTTTGTTCAGAATGAGTGATGTAACTTCCCGAATAGCTCATTATGCACTGGTCACTACAGTGCTCTTCTACTAATGAGTCCATATACACATCCACTTTCACCAAAAATCAGATATTATGTCATATAGTGAGAGAATCAGATGATTGTTGATTCAAATGAGTAAAGAATTTATAGTATCTACTACATATGGTCTTCCCCAATCATGTTATAGGTGTCTCAGTGTTCACCTGGCAGACACGAAGCAAACTCTAGTCTTATATCTACCAAGAGTTCTGTACAGTTCCAACAGATAAGTATATATAAAGTCATATCCAGACAGTGGATTGAAGTGGGTTGTTTGTGAGATGGATACAAGACTATGATACGAGCATTCAAGAGACAGACTTGATGATATCCTAACTAGATGTTACTTTTTTGTGAAAAGGAACCCAAGTTCTCCTTGGGATGCTTTATTTTTAAAGCTCTTTCTCCACATTTATCCCCTTTCTGAAAACTTCTAAGCAAGTTAAAATCAAACAAACATTGATCAAGGCACGAGTTTAAAAATTCCTAAACCTGATCTTTTTTCCATTGTCAGCCTCAATTCCTTTTTACACTAGCCAATGTTTCTCTCTGTTAAAATAACCTGACTTCTCCTAAACAATGTGCTTGGGGAGGTGGGGGACACGGAGCTGCCATTGTGTTCTCAGAACAGGCAGGCATGGAGACAGACATATTGCTTTGGGGGCTGAGAAATCTATTCCCCTTCCATGCTCATTCTTTCATTAGTTTTCCTTCTGTGACTGCCAACAACATTGCCAATTAGTGCTAATCATGGTATGGACACCTGTCCACAAGAAAGAAGGTTGAGAACAATTACACAGTCATTTCACAAAGCACATGGAGCAGCTGTCAAACAGTAATGAATTTCAGTCATTGATGGCTTGGGCTGTATTGCAACAGGTGGCCAAAAGGTAAAAAAATATTTATGCCAGTATCTGCTTTCTTAGTTGTTCTAGCCTGGGTTTTCTTTCTTTCTTACATTCCACAGCACTTAAGCTTGCAATGAGTATTGACAGCTATAATGTCTATGAATGTGTATTGCATGCTCTTCTACTGAGTGCAAGAACTTTAAAAATATGAAGAAATTTATATTTCTCTATAGTTCAAGAAGCTGAAGTTGTAGAGATTAAGCACAGGGAGTTTCAAAATGAAAGTCAGAATTCTATGAGTTTCTCGTGAGCTGATTTTTCATAATCTCTACAGTTATGTATCACCTGACACGTTCCTAGAATCCTCTTCTTATGGGCATGTTTCATGGAGCTCAGGTGGTGCTGGTTGTGCCAAAATGTCTGCAAATCAGGAATCACAGTCACTTCAAATGAATGTGGGATGAGAAAATGTAGGCTGTGCGAGTAGCAGCCAAATGTGAAAATCATGGTTTAACAATTTTCCCATCACTGTAGGGGAATTGTTCATCAGAAACTGAAAATGTGTTTCTCCATAACAGCACATCACAAGTTGCACATAAGAAGTGCTCCATCTCTTCTTGCCTCAATTACTATACTTTATTTGATGTTGACAAGTCCTACAGGCATCCCCTTCCTTAACACACTTCTTTAATTGTCAGGACAGCTCTATGATATCTACTGCATGGGCAGAGAGCCTGATGAAAGACAACATGCAGGAACAATAGGAGAAATTAAGCTTACGAAGAAAGATTTCTTGTGACTTATGGTAACTCCTCACTACCAGTCCCTGCTAATTTACTGTTTTAGCCACAGAGTCTACATGTGTGGTTTCCCATACTTCTTTTAAAAGTGAAATGTAAAGTCATCTCTGCAGAAATCTGCAGGCAGTCACTCAGTGATCGTTAGCAGGTTCAAAGCTATTAACCGCACTGCACAGATCTCAAAATTCAAGTGATGGGGTACTTCTACTGTGAATTATTCGCATGGACTGGGATCTGCAGCAGAGAGAGATGAAGAACCTTCATCAGGTTTGATTCTGAGTTCAGGTACCTCAAGCCTTGCTGCTGCACTCTCCAAGCTGGACACTTTTCATCTCCCTCTCCTCTGGTGTGGCTGTATCCCAGGCGTATCTCTTTCCCATAGCACAGGCTCTATAAGGCAGTGCCAGCTTTCTAGCATGCTCTGCCCGTTCTATGCTTTCTCCAAGCTCATCCCAGCCACCTCTACCCAGGCACAAAAGGACTCTTCCTAGTCAGCCCTGGTTAGCTCTCTCAGTGTGCTGCTCAGCGCAGTCCCCGCGTTGGCTTGACAAAGGACGGCCCCCGATGATCAGCCGCATACCTTCTCCCGGCTACGGCTCTAGCCGTGGTGCTGAAGCCTCCTCCCTGCGGATACCGGCAACCTCTGGTCTAAAGGCTGCAGCTGAGAGAGCATGAAGCCATACCCTTGCAGTAAAACCATTCCTGAAGAGGTTTCCTGGACAAAGGTATGAACCCAGAAGCTACATTGTGATTTTTGCTCCAGCTGAATGAGAATAACATTTAAGATCACAGAATCACAAAATATTCTGAGTCGGAAGGGATCCACATGGTTCATCGAGTCCAACTTTCACGTGACTGTCCCATACAGGATCTAACCCACGACCTTGGTGTTATGAGCACCATGCTCTAATCAGCTGAGAGAATCGCAGTTTTTTGCTTCAGAAATGCCTCACCCACATTCTTTCTCTCTGAGACTTGATAGTCTTCCAAAAACCTCATTAGGTTGTCACTTTGTAATCTTCAAGTAATCCATCTGTCAGTTAGATTTGGCTTGGGATTTTGGTCATTTTTATCTCAGTGAATCTGGTGATTTCAGTCCTATTTGATAGAGCTGGGCTGCTTGACTTCTTGCCAATAGAGATCAAAATATAAGATAATCTGTATAAAAGTATTTGGTGGCACAATAAAGGCTAAACTTTTCATTATGCAGATCTGATAACTAGCTAATCCACAGATAGGCCAGAGTTTATGAATCGCTGAGTAAGTCTGTACAAAGGTAAAATGGTGAAAACATAGATATTTAAACATCAGCATTAATACTACCAGTTCTCATGAGTACAGAACAGATGATTCCAACTCATATTATTTGGTTTGAAGTTTGGTAACTGTGCATCATAGCCCATTTGTTTTTAAGGACACACTGGCACTATCAGTACTTCAAAATCACCCTGGTTGCCTGTTTCAGAAACCACAATATAGATAAGCATTGTTATTCCGTCTGGAAAAGAATACCAGAGAAACTGACTGATTCTGACAATTAAAAATAAGAAGCAGATTCTTAGAGCTCAAATTTCTTACTGGATTTCTGACATTCAGAAACCACTGGACAAATGTATGTATGAGAAAGCTATTTGCATACAATCCTACAAAAGTCGATTGATACCCTTAGACTCCACCTCAGCCAAAGTGCTTGGGCATTTGAGCAGGCTTGTTAAACTCAGCGATACTGCTCAGAAGCAAGATACTATACACAGGCCTAAGTACCTTGCTCAGTTAAGTTCTTCAATAGGTCTAACTGAGAGAAACAGAAATTCCATGATAGCTAATGTCCCTGTTACACTTTCAGCAAAGAGACCTGAAAATCCAGCTGATACCTGAACTATCTTTGAGACAGCTATGAAATCATTGTTAAAGTAAAAAGTTTTGCTTCCTCTATCAAGATAGCAAAAAACTGAGTATTTCCGTTTCCAAGGCTGCTAATCTAACTCTGTAAACAAACCCCAAAATCACTTTTTACAGTGTACTGGAAGCAAGAGTTATGTTTACCATATAAAATACCTCAATGTGCAAAGATTTTTTGATGTAGTATACCCCAGTTTGGCAAAACAATAGTATTGCTTTAAAATTCAATCAATTCAGCCACATCAGCCAGTGAATTGGGGGGAAAATGAAAATAGCATGAGACTTGAGATTGTATCAAGTCTAAAACTTTCCAAAACCTGTTGGCTGAAGATCAAAAGTTCTAACAAGCTGTCTGATTTTATTCAAAAGTTTGGTTATTGCCTTTTCTCTAAATCCTGCTTTGAAACAAAACATTATCAAGTGGAAATAGTAATTTTGCAGTTGGCAGGACTTGGCATTCAAAAGCAGTCCTTATAGCATCACAGAAGTACAGAATCTGACTCATCACTCATCCAGCAGCACAGGCTCATATGGTGACACCCAGAAACTTCTCCTTTCTCTTGGTTGGGTAGGAACATTAAGGTTCTCAGTTTTCCAATGTACTTCAGAATGGTTTATCTGCAACCTGAACTTAGCAAAGGAAAATTTCAACACTGAGACTGTGTGCCCTCAATGATTCAACAATGAATGGAAAACTGATCAGAGAAAAGAGACAGTGATTCTTATAGCTGGTTGTTCAAACACTTCATCCCTTTCTCATACAGTGATGTTTAAAAAGCAGGCCACATGCTCACCAGATAAAAAAAGTCACTGACATCTGTTCTGGTGGCAGATTTATTTGCAATGCCCAGTTATACTCCAGAAGGAATCAGCCATGGAGTCAGCCAACAGAGCTCTGAACCACAGCCATATGTCTACTTAAAAAAAAAAAAAAAAAATTTTCTGAGTTCTTTCATCATCACATCATTTCATGCCATTGATTTTCTTTGCTCCTTTGAGAGAGATTTTCCCAGATACTGGGTATTTTCACATGCAAATATGGCTACCACTGGAATTTCAAGGAAATATCCCTCTTTTAGGAAGGATGAGTTCATTTGGTCTCTTTTAGAGCTTTTAGAACTAAGACATAAAAGCATGCATTTCTCATGAATGACAATCAAAGGTAGTTGATGGAAAACTCAGATGAAGACCTCAGTGTTACAAGGTGAGGTAAAGCCAAACAGACAAATTCCACCCTGGGAGCCTTCACACTGAAGACACATTTCCAGCAAGCTCTAAATCTGCAAAATATAAAATATACTAAAATAAAAAAAAAAAGTCTAGATCACAAAGACAATAGTGAAACTTCATCTATTTAGTGGCAATTTCACTCTCTATACAATCAGAGCACAAATATGACCACACAAGGAAAGTCAGAAGCAACAGGACAGCACCTGTGTTGCTTTTCTGCACAATATTGAGTGCTTGGCACAAATCAACTCCTTCAAGTTGGAACTATTCAATAAGGCCTAACATTCACAATACTTTAAGGACAAAATTCCCCTTATCAATAAAGGTCACAAGATTTGATCATTCTGAATCTGCACAGTTGCTTGGAAAAAAATTAACTTGCTCACTGCAAAAACAAATATTTGAATAATTAGCAGCATTGCCCTGGTAATAAAAACATGATGCTTCCCTTTCACAGATTCTAATACTGAAACAACTTGGCCCACCTACCCCTTCCCCAGCTGAGAAATTCATTCTGGTTTCTCCTAGTGATGTGCTAAGCTATTTACTGTAAAAAATCTATGAACCTAAAATTGGTGATATGAACCAGAAGGACTGCTGTGAGCTTCCAGTTTGTACTAAAACTCGAAGCTGAGCAGAGATCATTGGGACCATCAGCATGGCTTTAACAAAGTAAAACAGACCAAACTGGAGGGAAAAAACTATTCTGATCTGCAAGTTTTCATGCAGAGAACCCTGAAATGATAGCACACTGCAGCAAAGGATGCCTTTCTTCTTGAAATTACTGCAAACTGGTCTTATTCAGAATATGGAAAGCACTGCAGAAAAAAAAATAAATATGGCACTCCACAAAAAAATAACACACAGTACAGAAAATTAGGGGGGGAAACTCAGTTACAATAACATTCTAACCACATTTTCCTCTTTGATACAACAAATAACTTCCATTTTCAACAATGTGAGTTACTCACATACAACAAATGGAAAATAGGCCCCAGTCTGCGTAGAAATTGGTGTGAATGGAAAACAGAGATTACAGACAACAATAAAATATATTTCTACTGATAGCTCACTTTTCATCTGTTATTCTGGTTCAGAGTCAAGAAATATGTCCCTGTATTTCTTCCGCTTTCTTCTTTCTTTTCAGGAAAAGCATATTTTCCAATTTTTATATATTGAAATACAAACTCAAAATACACACATTTGGCACATTGCAAATTCTGATCTTTCAAAGTTTTTTGATGGAAAAGTGGAAAATCTCTGCTTTTTCATGATGAAGCATTAAAAAAGCATACAGGAAATAATGGAAGTCATTATCAGAATACTTCAGCTTACTGTTTATACTTCAAGAATGCAAACATATAAAATAAAAACAGAGTACACCTTCATAAAATGTAGTACCTACCTCAACAAAACTGATCTTTTCCATCAAATATTTTAATTCCATTTAAAAATTGTAGCTCTAAGTTCACTGTCTTATCACAGCACTATCATGCATAGAGTTCATAATGAATATTGTGATTTAAAGGGACACAACTGAAACAAAAATATGCTAATTATCCTTGGATCTTTCCTGTTCCAGAGAAAACCCTACAGTGAGAAACATGTCAGGTTTCTCCTTAGGGAGATGTCAAAGTATGGACAGAGCTATTCAGAAACAAAGGCAGCTCTTTATGGAAGACAATAGGTAAGCCAAGCTTTCCCCTGTGCTTACTCAAGTTCTGATATGGTTGGTTTTTTCAATCCTAAGCATAGCTATCAGTTCACAGTGTAGCCAAGGACACATCAGCTCCCCATCTCAGAAATACCCAGTTCATCTGCTCTGATGAAGCTTTGTCATTGCACAGTAAATACCAGGTTGAGAGCAGCAGATGAGACATGCCAGAGCCCAGTTATCAGAGCTGAGACTTCTTTCTAACCTGAAAGGACATAATTTTTCCAATGTGAATAAAATTTCCTTTTTAATTTTAACTTTTTCCCTGGTCTCATACCTGTTTCATCTTTGCATACCCATTTCATCTTTACTTCCTGAGTCTAAAGAAGATCTTTCAAAGTCTGTGAATAAAATTTCTTTCCATTTAATTTTTAATAATGAAAATAAATTAAAAAACAGTAGAAATTCTCTCAAAAACAATCTGAACTGTTGAAGCCCAACTCAATATTAAAGTCTTTGTGTGATTTTTAATTATTTATAATTAAAAGTCTCCACAATCTCACCAGATTTAACCTTCTTTTGTTTTTCACTAGAACACTCAGCCATTTCCTGTCTTGCATGGTGTTAGACTAGACTGAACAGTCAAATCTTTTCTGATCACAATTTCCACTCTGCATTATTCCAAGGAAAGCTCAATCTTGCTATGACATGCCTCTGACCACTAATGTGATGAGGAAAAAAGGAGAAAGAATTCATCTGCTAATACAGAAGAATAACACTAAGTAAAGAAATCTGCAATAGAACAAGTATAACTAAAGAGAAAGCTTTTCGAAAAGTTAGACATAAAGAACAATTTCTTATTCTGAAATTTTCCTGTTTCAACAGTTCATTACTAGTCCCTTGTGGCTGTCCACACAATTGCTTAGAGACCATACTTTGTTATGCATAACTTGGCTCTCGGTTCAATAAATCAAAATAATTTGATTCCAGTCATAGGCATTTAATATAACAGATGAAACTGTTCCAAAAGCATATTCATAGAAATATAAAGAAAAATATTTGTCATTTATACTTTCACCATCAACTTTAGAAGAGCTACAAGGGCTTTTGAAATTTTATGGCTGTTTTTAAAAAGATGCCACTAGTGAGCCCATTTATCATACATTAATTGTGATCCTTATTCATCTTCAAAGGTGAGGTTTTGAATATAGGTCGAGACTAGGATTTACAATCAATCAATAAAGTCTGCATATTACAGAGATTAGTGGAGTAGAAAATAATGAGGAAGACACTTGCCCTTACAGAAGGATTTCAGTTGCATGGCAAAGTGTCTCCAATGCATTGGGAAAAAAAACCCTTGATATATGACAAAGTGCAGGAGGCAGATCCCACCTACTGGATAGGAACACAGGGATGTTACATATGAGCTGTCAGAGTGAGCAGTGTGAAGGGTTGCTTCAGCCTTTGACATCACAAAAGGGGAGGTATCAAACAGTAGAATAGGGATTTTGCTGCCGTACAGGGGTCTGGCCAGTTGGGAATACCAGGCATGGTTCAGTTGTCCTCTGTGATATAGAGCACATTCACAGGAAGACCGGGAAAAGAACAAAAGCCTTGAGAATTAAGTTTGTGCTATAAACCTTAAGGTCTCAAAACATACCTTATGAAAGACAAAACAGAGAGGAGGTAGGCCTGAAGGGCCAAACAAACAACAGACCTGGTAGAGGGTAACAGTGAAAATATTGACTAGAGGCAAGGTCAGACAAATTCCACTATGAAGTAAGATGTGACTTGCTGGCACCAAGAGGTAATTATCAGAATAGTTTATCTTAAAAGTGAGATGTTTTCATTTTGTGTGTTACATATTGAAATGAGAGGTGTATTGAACGGCCACGGTGGTGCTTTCTGGTCTTGGCAATCATGTCAATCCTACACTTCAATAGGAAAAGCAGAACCAACTATCCTAACACACACACTGCATTGTTTGACACTTTCAAGAGAGTTATCCAATCAGTGTATATAAGGAGGGAGACAGGCAGGAATAAGCAGACAGACTCAGCTCCATGGTTTGAGCTGGATATCTCCCAGGATATGTTAAGGGCTTCAACATAAATTTTCAAATCACAGCCTGCAAGATGAGGTATTAGAGGACCATATTCCCAAAGGCCCCCAGAAGAAAGATCTAAGTATCATTCCTGCTTTATGCTCAGCAACTGCAGAACATTAAACCAATTGTTTTTGATCAAGTCTTGTACCTCACCTGAACAGAACAGTCTTCTCAGGCCTTATTCTAGTCTTTTACACCTTCACAGGAAAACTGAAGATAAATGACTGTCATGGTTTAGCTTCAGATGACAACTAAGCGCCACACAACTCCTTTCTCACTCCTTCCTGGGGGGTGGGGGAGAGAACCAGAAGGGTAAAAGTGAGGAAACTTGTGGGCTGAGATAAAGACAGATTAATAAGCAAAAGACATGTGTGCAAGCAAAGCAAAACAAGGTTTTAACTCTCTACTTCCCAGCAGCAGGTAGGTGTTCAGACATCTTCGAGAAAGTAGGGCTCCATCACATATACCAGTGATTTGTGAAGACAAACACCATCACTCCAAATGTCCCCCCATTTCCTCCTTCTTTCCACATCTTTATATGCTGAGCGTGATGTCATACAGTATGAACCTGAGATGACAGCTGCAGCATGGATATCCATCTCTGACCCTCTTGCCCTTCCTCTTCCAGGACAAGACTACTCTGACCACATGAACTCCTTGCTTGACTTACACCACAGAAGTGCTTACTTTTCATTTCTACCAGCAAAGAGTGTTATTGGTAAACACCACGTATGTGTAGTCTAAATGGCTGTATTTGATTAGAAGAATCCCAGGCCTTGTGAAGTTTAGGTTTATTCTTTTATATTTGTCTTCACTGTCCCAGGGCCAAGGGAGTGCAAGTGTCACCAACACAAAATAACACAGGGTTCTAAAACACCCCTATAATAAACAATTACCTCAGCCATACTTGTTTCTGTTTAGGAGTACTGGCTTTCCTTTCCCAACAGAAAATGTGACAAATTCTACCCTGGCTCCTCTGTGCTAGTAAATTTGACTTGCACTTTGGTATGTCTGCTTCTACATCAAAGAATAACAATGATTTTTTTTTTCCAAACAGGACTATGCAAATAAATGTCTGCAGTCATGTATGTAGCATGCACCCAACCAAGTATTTAGCAGACTCATCCTGTGACCTTCAGTGAAAACGAAAATGCTCACCACCTTCAACAGATGCCAACCAGCTCAGCAATACCCACACCACTTTTATTGTATTAATACATTAAATTCAGAGTGTCATTTAGCAAAAAAAAAAAAAAAAGAAATTTTGTAAGGAATGTTAAGGAATGTTTAAGTTGAAAGTGAGGTTTTATTTTTAAAAATAATAAAAATATCAGTGATCCAAGGATACAAAGATATATGGCACCATGCCCATGTCTTAGCCAAGGAAACAGGAACAGATGATACTAAATATGCTATAGGCTGTTAGTTACATGAGCGTGCCAACAGTGCAATGTGTTACTACACAGGGAGCCTGAGTTCAGAAGCAACAAGAGCTTGTTGAAACTCTGCAGCTGAAATGGTGTTCCAGAGAAGATAGATTTTGACAAAACAGACTAAAAAAAAAAAAAACACACTATAATTTAAAATTTAAAACACATGAGGAAGGAAAAACTGTTGTCTAAATGGAAAAGAAACAGGTTTCAGTGAATTGCCAAAAATGAAAAAGATGGCTGAGTGTTACATTTATTTGCTTCTTGGTTTGAAGATTTTTCTTGTCAATGATGCTACAGAAATCAAAAATGTCATCATTTTTCAGCTTTTTATTTTTGGCAAGTTTCTGCCCTGGAAATTTGCTCTCATCACCTTTCAACATGAAGCAGTTAATTTTCAAATAGCTCTAGCAACATTCACCTGGCTTCCTCCTTTCTCTTGTTACTGGATACCACATGAGTACATAACATTTAAACCAGCAACAACACCAAAGGAAAAATGCTATGTATTGTTTTTCTTCAAACTACTTGCAATCACAGACAATTCCACATGGAATTACAAACAAAGGAGTCTTTAATTAACTACAATTGCAATATACCCTGCTCCCAGGATCTCCACGCAGAACAAAAAGGCAAAAAAAGCTCAAAACCAGCATCTTCATACTATTTTGTGAGCCTGTAGGAACGGTCCACCTCCTGCCTCTATTGTATATATCATCTTTTCTGGGTTTTATACTGCATTCTGCCTTTCCAGTTTCTCCAGACGAGTGGCAGCTCACAGCACTTTTATAAAGGCTGGAAAGGATTAATTTAGCCCCTGGAGAATGCTTCCTGAGGTGGCTGGACATGAGCCATCTTCGAATGAGGAACAAGCAAGGGCAGTAGTGCAGGTGATACACTCACAAGAGACACTTAAGCTCAGCCATAGCTATGTGCCCATGTGTCTTATGCATGAGGGCTGGCAAAGAGCACAGGCTTTTCTGTTGGAGTCTGTGAAAAAAACACTGAAACAAAGGGATGTGGGTGGCTGAACTCAGCCCTACCCTACTGCCATTCCATCTTTAGGTCTCCAGCTCCTGGAGCAGCTCCATACAGGAGCCCTGCTATTTACTGCCCATTCTGTACTCGTGGTGCTCAGCCTGCTTCCCTGAGTGTCAGAGAGTACCCACTGCTTGGATAGAGCATCATTTCTATGAGAAAAGTACTTACTAACGGTAAATAACTAGTTATAACAATGCAAATCATGTCTGTGCATTACTAGAATATATCATAAGCTCAATTGTAATGTATAACATCTAAGATATTTGGGGTGGGGGGCATGCATGTATTTGTGTGGGTATGGTTTTTCTTGGGTTTTTTTATTTGAAACCTGTTGTCTAAGAGGATGTTTAATTGTGTGGTAGCAACTATTCTGCCTGCTGTGGAAGCAACAAAGATACATTTGGATGAAGAGGCTGTGTTTGTTTTTTTTTAAATAAATGCAATCCTGATTTCATAATTCTTACAATATGAAAAAAGTTAAGCATTTAGTGGCCTAAGTGCAGGTGACAGGAAAATGGATGTATACAAAACAGGGATGGTGCAACTGGCGACAGTGTATCTAGCTGATACTCAGACTGAATCAGCAAAACTGAGATACAAAAAAAGCTTTCTAACCTTCTACATTCCCAGAAGTGTCATACTACACCTATGAGAACATCTATCATTTTTTTGCCCATTGATCCAGGAATAAAAAATAAAAAAGCAGACAATAAGAAAATCTTACTAGGGGTTGTTTTTTTTTTAATTTTCAGAGATCAACTCTGGGTTTTTGATAAAAGAATTTTTTGCTTTGAAGATGCAAAATTATTTGCAAACATTTCTCAAAGGCAATTTAGGAGGGGGGAAAAAAACTCCCACACTAAAAAATTTTAGCAATTGCAGGCTCTGATTAAGTCACTGTTTCCAGGGGCAGCATTTTCTAGATTAACATTAAAAATGCCATTAGGAGGCTCAGTCATGACAGAGATATTATCCCGGTATTGTAGCTTCCCTGCTCCACTAAGAGCTCTAAATCACTAGTGTTTAGATTTCCTGCAGAATGCTAAATGATAAGGAACACTGAGGAAAGATGTTGACAGTTTAAGGTCAGTTGCTTGCTTTTCCAGAATCAGTTGCTTCAAGCTCTGTGGTGTCCTTTTACCTGGGCCCAGGGCTATTCTGCAATCCTTTGCAATTCCGAGAAAGTATTCTTCTTTTGATCTGTACAGTCCATGGGCTTCTAAAACTGCCCCTGTATTTAGGATACCTTCTCGGTGATGGGGGATATCAGGCAGCCACAGCTTCTCTGCTGTTCCCGAGACAAGTGGCAAGTCCCTTCTATGGAAGGACTGAAATAATACACTTTTCTAATGTAATAGGATAATGGGATTTTTCTTTTTAGTGTCCTTCTGTGATTCTATCAGGCACTAGGTGGAGATACAACAAAAAACTGACTGAGCTTTTAAGCTGGGAATGTGGCACTCGGAATTCTCACAAATATAGTTACCGTATATTTATAAGATAGCTTTTAAGAAGTGAGTCAACAAAATCTACCGCTGGTGTTTTTATTATGATGGACTGATTTTAAAAAATGGGCTGAGAGACAACCTGAGAACTGGAAAGCACATTATACAGAAATGAATAGGTCTGTTTAGACAAGTAGATACAAGGTGCATTTGTGGTGATTTCCCCCTATTTGGGCCTAGGCAGGTTTTCTTTCCACAAAGAGGTATATATTCTTTTATTCTCTGCATCATTCAAATAGTTGTGAACCCAACTTGTCCTTTGTATTGTGTGACAGCCTGCTGAGGAAATGGCCCCAAAATAATGAGGGATGGGATTCAGTGAAATATTGTTCATATTTTTACTGCCATACAGATCTACACAAAGGCTCTGCAATAGCAGCAGCATTCTGCTGATCTACTGATTTTCTTCTATGTAGACCCCGCAGAGGCACAATAACAAGAGCAAAATAATAAAGAAGCCATATAAAGCTTTTTGACCGTGCTTGTTATGACTGTTTCTTTAAGTAAGGCAGACCATGAGAACATAATGTGTCCATACGATGATGCATTTCATCTCCTCACAGAAAAATAATTCATGAAGAGACCATTTCAAATCTATTAAAATATTCCCACTTCCTCTTCCACCAGCCTCTACTAAGTATAGCAAGAAAGGTTAAAGATTTAATGGATGTTGAGATTCAACTTGCTGTCCTTTTCAGACCGTCCTGGACAGAGCTGAAGGCCACCATTCATGCTGTGCATTACCACTGTCTGAATAAGCTTCCTATGTTTTGCTTGACTTTTTGATAAACAAAGACTTTCAGTACCCAAGGCTCTATATCTCAAGACAAGATCTTGTTTTCAGTAGCAAAAATATATCTTGATTTATTCTTCTCTTCAACCTGGGTAATTCAGTTTTTAAAAGCAGCATTTCCAGTTTTTGCAGAACAAGGAAAAGCTCTCAGGAGTACACCTGACCTGAATGTACGTATTCTTCCATCTTCCACCAAGGCATGAGATTCAACTGGAATGTGACATTTTCAAATTTTGGGGAAAAAAATTGTCAGCATAATCAGGACTCTGAAACATTCTGATATGAAGCTTAAAAACTGGATATCATTCCAGTGAGTCCTGGCTCCACAGGACTCAGCAAACTGCTGTCACATTATCTGAGCACCCAGGGCGGGCACTGCCACAGAATGAGGAGTATAGCAGCCTCCTGAGTCTTTTTCAGGGCAGGCTTTTCTGGACTTTCAAACTCACAGCAATTCAATCTGGAGCAAATCCCAAAAGCAGAAATCTTCCCGTAATTCACTGAAAATGCATCAAAGGAGAAATGCATCTATAAGGCATTTAGATTTTATAAATTGGCATTTTTCAACAAAGACATGCTTTGTCAGGAAATTCCTGGCCAGCTCTAATCATGAATGCATCTGGGAAGCAAACGTTTTGTCAGATCTATGGGCAAGATGGGTTTAGCCAAGGAATGAAAGGGACATGACACTCTGATCAGTGATCCAGAAGATCAAAGGACACAGAAAATCAGAGAAGGATGGAAATAGACAGTAAAATTCTTTACTTGCAATTAAACTAATTTAACATCAGATCTGATGAGACTTTCTATAAAGCACAGTGTTTATCAGTGATAAATACAGTCTTTGGCCAAAGGGGCTGTATGACTGTGAGCAGAGGAGACCTATGCAACCATAATCACAGTGGTTTGATTACACCCTATGTGGGTCAGAGGCAATGGGGAAAATACAGGGATTGTAAATTCTCCTTTTCTGTTGCCAGTTCAATGATTGATTACCAATACATGAGAGTATTTATCCTCAAGAAACTTAAGTTTGCTCACAAAGAAAGCTTTAAAACCAAAGCAAACAAGCAAACAGGACCCTGTGGGTCCTAGGGAGCAGCCACAGTTCAGTTGGACACTAAATTTAATTTCTCAGAAGTAAGGCTGTTTACATCAACTCTCTGCATTAACCTCTAGAAAAAAAACAGAAAATAGAAACTGATATCCCTAGGGCATTATTTACAGGAAGGCACAGTGTCAACAGGCAATAGTCTTAATGCTCTTCTGAGCGGGGGGATTTAGAACTACATGTCCTATTTTTCCAGCCACTAAATGATTGACACTTATAGCATAAAGCTGAAGATGTGATTTCAAATCCCCTCAAGCAGAGAAGAAACTGAACTTGCCTAGGTTAGAGCCTGGCTCGGTGACTGGCTGGGTGATTGTCCTACTAGCCAAGTTCCTATACAACAGAGAGGATTTGGGCCCTTATCGCTCCAGTGGCATCCCAGCCCTGGGGCTTCAGACACATTCTCAATAAATTAGGCTCCAAAATAACCATATACCCCAGTATTCACTCCGCCTGTCCCACACCACCATGCTATCTGCTGTCACTCAGTACCTCCCAGCTCCCCCCGCCCAAGCCCAAATCACCACCCAGAAGCTGCTACAACAGTTTCTCTACGTGGAGATAAGCCCCTCTGTGGAGGTACTTGTCTGAGCAACAGGATAAACATTTCCACTCAGATGTTTTCTAGTTGCCAGAAACTTCTCACCTCAAATCAGTGACCTTGCCATAAATTTACAAACTAAAGAACGGGAGTCTAAAAAAGGATTATGTAAACATGGCACTTTCTATCTAATTTGGGCATTCAACCCATTATCAGGTGCTATGAAGACTTGAGGGGACCTGCAGGGACAAGGATGTAGTGTGCATTTTTCTTGCTTTTTCTTCCAGCCTTCAGATTGACGCAATGTCCTTCACTGCATGCTCTGTAGCTGGAAAGTCCAGTATCGGAAGTGCAAGGAGTACTCTACTTTTCAACCAGCAATTTAACAATTCTGGCAAAACAGGAACATCCAGATTCCAATATTCACAGGTACCAAGTCTCTAGTTTGTCGCTTCTGGAGCAAAGGGAGCTTTCTACTGAACAGGGTATGAATTATTGTATTATGTGATGTGTAGTAACTGATAGCTGCAGAGTCTGTGCCATTTGGAAAGGCAGGAGTTTACACAAGCTTTTCATGAAAGCAGAATGAAGGAAAACATTCACTGTAGGAATAAAGCTAAATCAGCACAGGCAGGATTCAGGTAAGTCTTGCAAGAGAAATGCCTCATATGAATATTTTAATTAAGTGACTTAGTGCAGTACGAGCCCTTGCAGATACTGCTGTCATATACTGAGCTGGACCCAATTTGAAGCAGCAAGTATATACACACCTGCTGACTGATGGAAATTACTGTTTCTGGGGTACAGAAAGCAAAATCGATTATTCGCCTCTCCTGTGTTGCTGCTAGCCACACTGCTATCAGCAAATTTGGAAAATCAAGAGGGTTTGGGCTTGATTTTAACAAGTTTATGTGGACTACCTTATCTGTCACTGGACAGTAAAACTTTAAAAAGGAAAATCATTGTTCCACATTCAAAAACACACAAGTAATGTTTGAATGTTGTTAATGTACCTCTCCTCATGACCTGTTTCTATTTATTACACCTCCTTTCACCAACACTGCACTTCCTTTCACCCACTCAACTGTTACTTGAGCCAGTTTGGGGAATCAATTTTAACAGTGTGTTAATTCTGGTTGATTCCTTATACATATTAAATATCAAGCTACAGACCCTTTTTTGACTGCAAAGTTGTTGGATACTCACCTGTTTCCTTTACTTCTATCCTGGCTAGACACTGGGCATTGGCACTGAGATGAAAATTTTCTGGTCCTGATAGCTATGTTATTCCTATATCCATGTTATTCCTATTCCCGTTTATACCCATCATCTAGTAACCTCCTAGAGGAGTGCAGTTCTCCAGGGAACTGATAAAAGCAAGGGAAGCTATAAAAGGGATAAGACTTTCTGGAGCAGATCTCTAACAAAAAGAACAGGTATTGAGACACCAAAGATGACTTGACTGTACTTAAAATAATATTGCCTGGTACAAAGGAAATAGGAAGAATAAGAAGAGGGATGAGGGATTGTGGGGGATGCAGCACAGAGAGCTGTCAGCTGCTGCTCCTGCCACACCTGTCCCCTGTCCTCTCCCTGTGTGAGAAGCCACAAGTTTTGAACATGCTCACAGAGGGAAGGAAGACTATGTAAAACAGTGCCAGGCAGAGATGCAATCCATCCCTGGAAAGCCTATGCCTGAAAAATAGCATACAGGTGTTTCTCAGCACAGAGCTGAGGTCCTCTTGTGTGTCTGCAACGTGTGGCTGAGTTGAGGAACAGCTGAGTGAAGAGGTGGCTTCTTGTTTCATCTGTCATGGGTCACCTTAGGGGGCCAAGTTGTGAACAAGCCAGCTCACACTCACACAATCTGGGAAGAGGCACACTTCAGCTTTCAGCATGTCGTAGGGATCCACTCACATAAGGAGTGAAGGAGGGACCACACACTTGGTGCTGCCAAGCTGGGGCAGCCCTTGCTGCCGTTGTACCTCTGGCAGCCACACCAGCCAGCACTGCACCCACGGACATACCAGCAGCGACCAGGTGAGAGCAGGAGGTGCAAACTCAGGGGCTACAGGGGACTCAGGCACAGGCAGCAGCCAGGGGGGGTGACCAGCCCAGGGCTGCTCAGCAGGAAAGCCTCAACTAGGGCTGCAGCCAGCACTTGCAAAAGAACCTGCTGCCTCTCACACATAAAGGGAAGCCAATGCTGACGACATTTGCTTATTCACAGCTGTAGGAGCTTAATCAAAAGACAACAATAAATGCTGTTCAGTTTTGCTTTCAGTGCCATTCCACTTATTTTAAAAATAGATGTCATAGCAAAGATTTATATTTAATGCTTTGCTTGTCACAGAGGGAAGGAGGAATGAGCTGCTGAGGAGTAAGAAACTCTGAGGGTGGAGGTGGCAATTTATTCAGTAATAAGGAGTTTTGGGACTAGGTCTATCTTGAACTAATTTAGCTAGAACTGAAGGCATTGCTCTGTGCTCACTCAGTGCAGGGATCATTCCACACACCAGACTTTTTTCTGCAAGACTGTTGGGAAGAGTGAATTCAAACTCCAGGGGAAACCTGTTGAAGGGGAAGGAGGAAGAGTGTCCAGTTCAATCTGTCTCTAAACAATTTTACCAGTGAAATTGTTTCAGTAGAAGGATATCAGGCATTTCTATTAGGTATAATAACTAAGAACAATTACTTATCATTGGCTTGCTGGTAATGAAATACACATAACAGTATATTAAAGTAACAGCAAATTTAAGCAATCTGTTAATATATGCAAACATTTTTAACTTCTGTTATGCACCTGATGACCCACTCCAGTTCTTTTGTTCTCCTTTGAGACTAATTATGGCAGTGCCCATAATACAGTATGTCCCCATCAGCAAAAGGGCTCAGGCACTCTGATTTATGTAGGCAAAGACTGCTGAGGACATTCTATAGCTCACTTTTCTGTAATTATATCTTTCTATTTCTTTCCTCTTGCACACATTTTTGCAAACTTTTTCCCGTTTTGGATTTCATCTCAGCTTTACACTCATGAGATAATATATCAATCCCCCGTGTTCATTGTGGAGAGTAATTTCATTGCTTTACACTGCCTGTTTCATCCGCATTTTTGAGAACATGGTGTGGAGCAGATTACCCAGGAAATGTCTGGCTCTCACCTCCAGCAAGAATGGTCTTGTTTGCCACAGCCTACCTGTGAAGTCCAGATAAGCCTTCCCTCACTGTTCAGAACAGCACAGTTCTTCAGGTACTCTAATGCTCTATGGCAGTTCACCTGTGGTCTATTTCCGGTAATTCAGCCCTAAAACATATTTCCCATCAACCTTGTTTTGACTCATACTTGCAAGTTTGCTACTGAGCCAGTGCTCTCTACCAGCATAATACTCTGAAACAGATAGTGCAAGCAATAAAGGAGTTATGGAAGGTTTCGGAAGAGAAGCTTTGGGGAAAAGACCCACAGATAATGCACGTTTTACAGAACCTATGAAGGTTATGTCTTTTAATGAGATCCCCTAAACTTAAAATGCTCACTGGGTAACCAGTGAGGTTCCTCTCTGGCTATCAGAAATATAATATCTACCAAGCAGGTTGTGCTGTACCTTATTCTCTTGTTCAGTCTTCAGGATTGTTGCTAATTTTATTTTAGTGTGCTTCTGGGCTAGTGTAATAGACAACTTGCACCTACAAAAACGAGCATGAAAGAGCTCATAGTGGCTAGTGTTCACAAAGAACAGGAAAAAAGCTACAGTGTCATGGTTTCCTTCTGATCCTCAGCAGCAACACTTACCAAGTGTGACAAAGCCAACAATTTAATGGAAGAATTAACCTTTACCTCTGTTTAAAAAAGCAGACAAATGTCAGTGTCACTTTGGGTCCTCCTGTCTTTTCTTATGGACCATTGTAACCAAGATGCTGATTCCTTCCATCTGCTTGTGCAAAAAAAATGTTGCCATATGACATTAAAAACTGCCACAAACTGGCTTATTTACTGAACAACCATGGGCAAGCCACACCTTGTTCCCTAAGGATACTGCATAGTTATGCAACCTGCTTGGCTTGGCTAGCTCTTACAAACCACCAGCTGACACCCCTTCTCTTCTCTGTGCCATTCAAAGGACTTTTATCTCAGCTTGTCTCTCCTGCTGGAGTGGGAATAAAAGCAACTGAGTGGCACAAAGTCAGAATCCAAAACTGAGACAGGCAAAGCATACACTTAAGCAACTTCACCTCTGCTTCCCTTATGACTCTGTGAAGCACAGTCATCAAAGCTGCACTAATATGACCACCCAACTGGAGGCACAGGGCGCGTGGCTCTGCTCATGTGAGTGCTCTGTGCTATGAGACCACACAAGGACATGTCATGCGAGGAGGTGAATTAAATGAAAACAGGGAAAAGACCACACCTAGCTCTGCTCATCTTTCTGCAGACTGGCACCCCTTGAACACTCAGACCTCTGCTTCTGGAGTCTCCAGGAGAGGCCATGGTTTTCTGCTTTGGGGTGTTTTGCTGTGGAAGGGCAACTCAAAACTAAAATGATGATGTTGTGGGAAGGACCACATGCTGAATCAGCCCTGTCCATCTCCTTTATCGGATCTCTCCTACCATCTTTTTTTGGTCTCTCCTCACAGCTTTCTAGTGTCTGCTGGCCACATTCAGACCCCTCAGAGGGAGCAAGGCTCAAACCCCTCACTTTCCTCCAGTTCCTAGGGCAGTGCTTCCCCCAGGGAGAGAAAAGCAGAGGAAGTTGAGCCCCAACCAACCAGGGGAAAGGAGCTGCTGCCAAGGGTCTCCATGGGGATGCAGGGGACAGAAGAGACACCCTTCCCAGTACACCCAGCTGTGGCTCCCTGCCACCACTATCCACCCTCTCCTGTCTGGGCACCCAGCTCCCACCAGTGGAAAAGAGCATGAAAGAATTTGAAGTGTAGCATACTTACTGCCTCAGGGCAGATAAATCAAAACAAAACACCCAGGGGGAATTTGCCCACTCAGGGAAAATTCAGCCTCTCACTGGAGAAATAAGGCCAAGAGAAAGAGTCAGCCTGGGAATAAGAAGAGGAGATTTGGGCACAGACAGAAAAACACAGAGAAGAGAGTAAAACCACACCACCACCAGAGTTTTCTTCAGCTAAAAGAACCAACAAATGTCCCCAGGACGCAAGGAACAGACACAAGCAAGTGGATCCTGGCCATTGCACTGTCCTGCAGAGTGGGGAGGTCCCGATAAGAACATGTCACTTGTCAGAGTGACAATGACCTGTGGTGATGAGACACTGCTGCTACTTCTAATGGACACCCACCTTGAATGGCACCTGCCCTCTGACTCTCGTGGGGCTCAGACCTGCTTTCTGGATGCTATACTAATCTGGGCATCATCAGAGCACAGTTTGCAAAACTCCTGCAGGCAAGCTGGCTTGCTCTGCTGGCAAATTCTCATTGCTTTGCAAGATTAAACTCTGAGTTTCTCTGTGGTCTTTCCCTGGTGATTTGGCTCAGTTCCCAGTCAGATTCTGATCTCTTATCAGTGCTTCAGCCTTCAAGAATTGCATGATTGTGACCAGTCTGAGGTTGCAGGTTCAAAGTCTACATTTTCACCTTTTTCATCTGTTCACATTTTTCTGTAATTATTTTTTCATGCGAGGTAATTCTTTTTCACATTTCCATAATGCAAATGAAGAGTCCTTCTCCATCAATTAGCTGTACAGTATTAAATGCCCTGTCCTCCAAAATCAGTGACAGCCAAAGCAAAAATTACCTGCTCATTATTTAGTTTGTGTTAAAACTTAGATACGGAAAAGAGCAGCGATTGAATTTTCTTCAGTCTTAAATCTTCTCTTCTCCTCTTTATTTTCAGTAGCTTTTGACTGCCACTTCTTCACCATTTTTTTTACTCTTCACTGTTTTCTTCTTAAGTTTCCTTCCAAATTTCAGGAATTCAGCAGTCTCCCGAATCTATTAGAAACCTGTATCAGTCAACCTTGGGGCAACCACCACCAGTGCCACACACTACTGTACCTTAATGGCAAGGTCCCCAGAGCCTTCAAGACCTGCACACCCAGGTTCTAGAGCCAAAGCACTTCAGATGTGAATCATTCAGGCCCCTGGCTAGCCCATTGGAGTCTCACATACAAACACATATGCCCCTGAAACAAGCATTTCAGATCTCAGAAATTATGCATCTTCGGGTTCCCAGAAGCCTACTCTGTGAAACACAGAAGACCAGAGAACCTCCAGGGCACATGAGAGTTCCCAGCCCTTGGTTTCCACTAGGGCACTAAGCACCAGTGACCATGGCACTCAGTTATTTCCAAATACCACTTGTCAAAATCCAAGTGGCTTCTACTAGAAGCTGCCCAAAATTAAGTGACAATTTCTGATGGAACAAACATCTCCAGAAGAAGTACTACCTCTGGTAGTACTTGTAAAAATGCTATGCTTCTTCCTCCTCTGACTTTTTCATGTATCCCCTCTAACAGTAGAAAAAGCAGGCTTTCAATGGCCCAGCAGATTGCTGGACATCACATAGGGCATCACCCAAAGAGCCAACTTCTGCTTTGCATTTCTCCTTCCTGCTTTAGAGGGATTGGCAAGGCTAGCACAGGGACTTCTCTCACCTGCAGCCTTCTCAGACCCAGCTGATTCCTACAGACCTCCTGAAACCTGTCATATTTCCAACCTCTCTTACCACTGAATTGAAATATCCACTGATGTTCCCAACCATATACAATGTCTTCAAATCCCCAGTGACTTTGTTCCACAAAATCCATCCTTCTGTCACAACAAGGTTTGGTTTTGCATGTACTTCTGCAAAGCAAATATAAGTTGTTCCTTTCAATTTTTCATTGACATAGCAACCACATGGATGTACCATAGTGGATGAAGCATCTGCATGTCCATTATAAACTCTCCTATAGCACCCCAGGTACCCTCCCACAAAACATTACAGTAGGATGTTCTTCAGGGCACTATCTTAGCTGCAGTACTTATCTGAGGTCTTTGCCATTTTCTTTTTTCAAGCCCAGTGTGAACTTGGAACTGAATATGATAAAGATCATTTCAATGTCACCAAAAGAACCAAATACTGGGCATATATGCACAGTTCTGAACATGCTACAATACAGAGTTCACACCCACAGCACGTGCAACACAGAGTCACTCAGTGGGTACACACCAGGTTAGATCTGCAGCTCCCACACAATGCCCAACACATCTGGCCTCAGATGTAGTGCATTCAGAACAGCAAGATCACAGCATGACCTCGTCAATCCCATATCTGTAGATACTGATGAATATAAAACATTACTGAAGAATTAAACATTCACAATGTGTGATACTAAACACTCGGATTGAGAGATGCACTTCCTTACCCTCATGCATCTCCTTTATTATTTTTAACTAAGAACTGCAGTAGTAACTAACTGGAAATCCTATGGGACATACTGGGATGGAAACTCACCTGTTTTTTGTGCTTCTTGTGCCACCCACTGGAACAGACTGAAAACATGAGTGAAAAGAGAACATTCAGGAGACTTCAAATCCAGTGTATTTTGCTATGTTTTATGAATTATTATAACAACAGCTTGTAATATGCTCCAACAGTTTTCATCAGCTCTCATAAATTCAAAATATCTGAAAAGAAGAACCCAAGTTTGTTAATCTCCTGACCAAATGCCTTCAAGACACTAAACCAGTTTGTCTTTCAGGACAAAGGCAAAAACATACAATGATATATCAGCATTGATGAATTCTCTGGACACTAATGACATTGCACAGAGTACAGAGAATATCTCATCTAACGTAGTCCATCCACCTCCAGTCACTGGCAGGTGAGAAAGTAGATGTGGAGGAACTGTTAATCTTATGTGAGGAACAAGGAGGTTACTCAGCTAAGGAACTACAAGAACCTGTCTTCTTTGTTCAGAGAAAATGAAGGCTGAGTAAGAATATGCCTCTCTCCAAACATCTTGGCATATATTCCAAGGGAGTACAGCCTCTAGGATTGTGTTCACAGTAATGAATAAATGATTATAAAATTAATCAGGAATTAATTTAACCTGAATATTCAGGAAAATGTAAGGTCATCAAAGCAGTGATCAAAGTCTTCCAGTAGGGTAATGACAGACAACTTTACTTTTTTGGTAAAAAAGAACCATTTCTGAAAGCTGTTATATGAAAGGACTGCTTGCAATATCAAGGCATCACACATAGGGACACAGCCTGACATCTCTGTATTTCTACTGAGTTTTTTGGTAAAAAATCTAGAAAGAGCATAAAAAACAGGAAGAGCTCAGTGTAACAGCACCATTAAGAAAACAGCATTCAGGTATTGGTTATGGTTTTTTACCCTGAAAATGAGTATGGGACAAAATACAACAAAGCCAGCACCTGAGACTCTTTCTAACACCATCTCCAAAAGGCCATTTTGAGTAACTAGCCATTTAAAATACTCACTAGGTTTCCAGCACAATTTTATTTGACCTTTTAATGAAAGAACAACATGTATAAAGCAAATTATTTCAGCTGATCACCTGCATGACTCCTTAAAGCAACCTTTTACATAACCTAACCAGCCCACTGTCCAAAGTGTAATGTTAGGATTTGTCTTTCATAAATGTATGTCGCAAGTGCATTTTCTGATTTTGAAGTTGCTTTTTACCCAGTCTGACTGCTTATACTTTTTTGTAAACCCACAAGTTAGGATGTTTCAAATACCTAATTAGGAAAACAGGTATTCCAAGAGATTAAAAAAAAATACCAAGATTACTGATTACTGAATATATATTCTTCTATTTATAGAAAATCAAGGAACTCCATCAAGTTCCTTAGTTTCTAAAGATTACATATCAGACATTGCTGGAAGCCATGGTTGTTCCCTTGCTATTATCAAAAATGATTAGGACTTTAATAGATCTTTTTCCAGTTCTTACTGTAATACAGTCAGAGGGCCTTGTGTGTGTGTGTATTTATTATTATACACAACACAATAAGAATTCATAATAAAAAAATACATCCCAAGAAGCTGCAACTTCCCTTTTTACAAAAAATGTGCTGCTCACTTAAACCATCTTGGCAGCAAGAAGCCCATACCAAGGTTCAGAAGATCAAAATGCAGGGCCTCTAGCACCATCCCAGCCACAGATGCCACAGGAGCTAACCTACTTTTGAAATAATGGCTTTCCATGCATCACTTTCCAAAATAAAAATAAGATTATTCTTTTACCTGCATTTTTCCTCAGGGAGTTATTTGGGTCTATTATCTTATTGAGCATCACACAGAGATGCCTCAAAAAAGCCACTCACTGTGGGCAGGAAGTATCTCCATTTTGTTAGTGTTTGACAACAACTGTAAACTATAGTCGTTGTCGCACTATAGGTCTGTCTCTGAGAGTTAATCTTAGCAGAATTAATTTCATTTAACACCTAGCCATGCCACTGCTGCCAAACTACATAAAGTTATGTATATGAATTCAACTGAAGTAATGTGGGAGCACAGTCTACATGTGACTCACCCATCATTGTACAGTTAGAGGTATTAGGCTAATAAATGTTATTTTGAAATACATAAAATAACTGTAAAAACATTTTTGAAACCTTCAGCTGAGAACAGTTATAAAAAAATTAAGAAAGGAGGGTGGATTACTCTAGTGTTCATTTCAAGCTGCTGGGAAAACAACAATTCATTCACCTCAATCTGTTTTCAGCCTATTTGTTGCAGTACCTCAGGTCAAAAACCTCTCTTCCTCAAACGTAAGCTCAGAAGGTTCCTCAGGAGCTCTTCTGATGAAAGGCTGTCCTGTGCAATGGCAAAGCTCTGTCAGCATAAGATCTTGTGCTGCTGAGACCAGGCACAGGTGCCAATACCTAAAGAAGAGGAAAAAATGGATAATAATTTGCCTCCAGCAGCCTAGAACATATTGGGGTTGTTTCTCTTCATCATAATCTTAATTATTAATAATAATATTGTTGTTGTTACTATTATTATTATTACATTCAACCATAGCTGTCAAATAAAAGAGTTTGGTAATTATTTAAGGAATACAATTACATTGCTCGCTCTGCTGCTTAACCCTTCTATAAAATAATCCAGTGGGACTTCAGGAAATGCTACAGTGACCATCAAGAACAATATATTTAAAATGTATTTCAGCAGATCTAGGAACCAGGAAACTGCAGGTTTATGTTGAATGACTTGAAAAGACAGAGAGCCTTGCCGGGAGGGAGACTCTGAGTTCACCTACCAACACATGCACCTGCCAAGAATAATAGAAACGATAATAAAAATAAAAATGCAAAAACTTTAAAGTTACACTGTGTTGACAGGGCTTCAGTAAAATTTCAAACAGAGGGGCTCTACCACTAAGTCTTCCCACTGAGCAACATTTATAGTTATTACTTTCTTGCTGCTGGCAGCAAACCTTTATAGACGTTTTGAGAATACATCCAATATAGGAAGTGGCCTGTTGTTTTTTCTTTCTTCCAGCTACATTATTGATATTTCAGGAGAGTAATTGAACTTCTCAGCACCAACTTGTTTTCTCCATGAACTACTATTCCCTGTAGATACACATTTTTTCAGGGCATATATTCCAGTAACTGCAAATCCTACTCCTAAATGGAACTTGCATTTTATCAGCTTTTGTAGGTGAAAAAATGGCATCCTATCTGTAAAACATCAGACAGCATTTAAACTGTGCTGTGTTTCATCTCTTTCTCACATGTACACACACTCTCACACACTTTTCATTAAGATCTTTAGTTAAAAAAGAGGTTCAAAGCCACATATTAGTCACCAAATCCGTGTTCCACTCCACCCAGGCCAACTGTTTTCCTCATTTTGCTGTGAACATGTTGTACCATAAGCAATACTAAAACAGTTATTCACAATAAAGAAATTAAAGTAAATAGAAAAAAAAATCTTGCTGGAAAGCAGACTGGAGGACCACAAAGAGATGTAGCTCCACTCTCAGCACGCAGGACCCAGCAAGTCTCTCCTGCTGTCTCACACTTCAGTGGGTACAGGACAGAATCAGTGGGCCCTCTTTGTGATCCTGCCATCAAGTAAGTACTGATTCACAGCCAGCTTTTCTGCCCCAGAAGCTGTATATTTAAAGTGGAAAAGTCAAAGGAGTAGTTTCCCTACCACTAGTTCAGGAGCATAAACCCTTTCTCTCGCAAGGAAAATTAAGAGAGGGGTTTCTGCTGGTAAAAGTCTGCAACTTTCCAATTAGGTCAATTTGTTACATGCCATGGCTGAGATACAGCAGCATGCAGTATCACCACATGGTGCCTTAATTTCAATCCTCTCTGTAGACCCAGAGGCCTCAACCACAGATGTGGTAACAGGGAACCCTGCCTTGTAGCAAATTAGCAGACTACAGGTGGCAAAGGAGAGAGACACCGTACCAGGAATGCAAGCATTGGCTGGATTAGCCCCACAAGGCACATTACAGTGGCACAGACACACACGGTGCCTTCAGCCCCCATTTCTCCAGGGTCCTGGTAGCAAATCAGCTGTCAACAAAATAGAGCAACCACAGAGCAGAAGGCTTGGCGTCTCCCAGGATAGAGCAGGCTCTGTTTACACACTCCATATTATGTTCGTTCCTGATTTCCTAGAGCTTTCCACAAAACACAAGTTATACTAATGCATGTTTAAGATTGCTGCCTGCCAGTTGCATTTTGTGCTCAGGTCATTCCATTTAAGCTGATGGGAACAGACTGTGGTTTCCTGAACCCAGTGACAATGGGTAATGGGAAAGAAGAGAAACTTTCAGAGCTTATGACTGTATTCCTAAGCTTTAAACCTAGAAACTACGGCAGGACAGTGGGGGCGTTTAGTGTTTACTGTGCACGTGCAGAATGTGAAAAGCCTGGTGTTATCAAACGGAAGTGGTGACGAGAAACTGCACCAAAGCAGGATGAAAACACGGCCATGTCCGGTGCTTGCAGGGCAAGGATGATTCTGAGTAGCAAGTGTTTGGGCTGGCCTGAGCTAGAGCTCAGGTGGTTTGTCACCTAGATAAGGATGGATGCAGTGAGCAGACAGTAGTACTGAAAATGGAAAGTGGAGGTTAGTGATGAAGGAGACTCGTTGCTTCCTTAGGACATAGAGGGATGGTGCCCAGTGCACTTAGAAAAAGAATTATGTCAGGGTAGAGTGGGGCATAGAAATCCCTGGCTGAAAGTGTGCAAGAAAAATGGGATCATGAGGAAGACAGAGAGAAGCAGCTCACAAAAAAAAATGCTACTTTTTTCCCATACTTTCAGGTACAATAAAGATACATAAAAATGAGAAAAATTGTCTTTATTTTTCAGCAGCTCACTAGCACTTCCTCTCTCTTTCCCAAGAAAACACCTTGCCACCAACTGCAGTGCTGTCCTCTTCCTTTTTGAAAATATAATTTATCTTCAGTGAAGACACCTCATGCAGTCCATGAAGAGGTCCTCATGCAGTCCAACCAGATACTGTAGGTCAAGCCAGTGCCAAAAGAAAATTCTCGTATAGAACCATCTTATCTAGCATGATCATTTTGAAGGTTCATTAAGCAATATTTTCATGTTAGTTTGAAAACAGAAATCTGACATTAGGTTGATATGTCCAAATATATGCATTTAAGTAAATGTCATAATTTTACAAATCAGAAAGCGTCCTGGTTTTGGCTGGGATAGAGTTACTTTTCTTCCTCGTAACTGGTACAGGGCTGTGTTTTGGATTCAAGATGAGGATAATGCTGATAACAGTGATGTTTTGATTATTGCTGAGCAGTGTTAATTAAGTCAAGAAGTTTTCAGCATCTCACCCCACTTCTTCAGTGAGGAAGCCGAGGCAACACAAGAAGCTGGGAATGGACATAGCCAGGACAGCTGACCTCAGCTGGCCAAAGGGACATTCCATACCATATGGCATCATGCCCGGTATATAAATTAGGGCAAAAGCTGGCTGGGGGCAGCTGCTTGGGAACTGGATGGGGATCAGTCAGCAGGTGATGAGCAATTGCACTGTTCTTCACTTGTTTTTGTAATGTAATTATTTTATCAGTAGCAGAAGGAGGAGCAGGAGTAGTCTTTTCCTTTCCTTTTCTGTCCTGTTAAACTGCCTTTATCTCAACCTATGATTTTTCTTTCCCAATTCTCTCCCCATCCCACTGGGCAGACGAGCAAGCAAGCAGCTCTGTGGGATTTAACTGCATGTTAAACCACAGCAGACAGTTTGACAGTTCTCATTGGATATTCCTATATCAATTTTTAGATGTCTAATTTAAAAAAAAAAAAAAAAACAACACAGACACACATGTAAAATACAATTGTTCAGAGATTTTAGCCAGAAAGTATAATCAAAAATGCTCTGTTTATTATTTGTGCCTCTTTTTGAAGGATTCATTTTGTGTTTGTTTTCCCTTTTCATGGGCTACTGCTAAGCTATTATGGAAAAAAAGATTAAAAATCATGTTTCAAAAAAGTTTATAAATCTTATTTTCGGTCTACACATGCAAAGGAAGAGTTTGCATACCTGTCTACTCTTGGAGAGATCTCACCAAGTTATAGTTCAGCAAGCAAGTCAGAAAAGTAAATCTAAGAGAAGGAGATGGTAGAAGCATTTAAGGATGAACATAAGAACATTCTGAAGTACTCACGGACTTACCGTGAGCAGATAATAAGGCTAAATACTTTTAATAAATTATTCATTCTGAATTACATATTCACCTGCCACAGAAATCTACTGTGATCAGTAATCTCTTTCTGTGAAGTAAATTAGTACCTTGCAAAGTGGGTTTCTTCTACAGTGAAGACCTGACCTTGAATGTGCTGAGGATTGTGACACAGAAAAGCTCAGTTGTTGTAATTTACTCGACTGGTCCCTTAAGCACCTACCAGGAAGAATAAGTATACAAAACAAAAGACTATTTTTGGGGGGAGAGGAATAAACAAACAAACAAACAAACAATGCTCAATGAGAAAACAAAAACATAAGAAGTTGCAAATATGAAGCTCCATTTCCATCCAAGACACTGTGAGCAAAGGACATGAAGCCTGCCTTAATCCCCATAAATCTGCAACCAGACTAGAGCATGCCCAGAGCACCAGGGAAGCCCTCGCACCCTGCACCCCTTTCTTGAACATCCTTCCTGTCTTCACAAGGGATGCTAGAAATGTGCCTGGAACAAAGTAGTATATGCCAGCCAGGGGAGCAGGCTTCATCAAGGAGTGTCTCCATCATGCTTTAAAGTACATTGTCTCTCTCACCCTTCCATGGAAGCAGTAAGAAAACATGAGACAATTTTTTTCTTTGTTTTTGGAAGATTTAATCTAGATACACATCACCAATCCTGTTGGAATGGGTCCAGAGGAGGGTCACGAAGATCATCAGAGTTTCAGAATACCTATCCTACAAAGGCAGGCTGAGACAGCTGGAGTTGTTCAGCCTGAAGAAGAGAAGCCTCTGGGGAGATTGCATTACAACCTTTCAGTACCTAAAGGTTTCCCAGAGAGGTTGTGGTTGCCCCATCCCTGGAAGAGTTCAAGGTCAGGTTGGATGAAGCTCTGAGCAACCTGATCTAGTGAGTGGCATCCCTGCCCATGGCAAGGAGGTTGGAATTAGTTGATCTTTAAGGTCCCTTTCAACCCAAACCATTCCATGATTCTATGAATCTATTATAAACCCAGTACATCCCCTGTTCCTCATTTGCATGAGCCTGGTATCTAGGCTGGGCTTGGATTATTAATTCTTCCTGGCTAAAACGTGCTCAGGCCAGCACATCCAATAGACTAGAGCAGCAGACAGGGGTCCGTGACCAGGTGAGACAACCCCACATGGTATGTAACCACAAGCCCTGTGTATCTGTGTACCTCACCCACCTGCTTTTGTAGGCTGTAACAACTACCAGTTGCAGAACTGAACCTTGCATACTGTGTAGGACCTCAGAAATAATCACATGTGAGCAAAATCCAAAAATAGCAAGTAGAAATTCTTGGTTAAGGACACCTGCAAACTTCTGTAACCTAAGTCATAATACGGTTCTGTCATCAATCAGCGCTCTCTTGTATAGTCCAAAACAAGAATGTTGTTTCTAACATGATTGTGGCAGCCAAATGTCAAATTTTTTTTTGGCTGACAGAATAGGCACCTTACTTATTAAGGATATAAGTATTTAAATTACATCATGATGGCAGTTTGGGGATCAACGTTTCTCAGGATCTGAAGCAGAACCCAGAGCTTCCTTGTTTCTCTGTAATGTCTTCTGATTAAATTCTTGAGGAAGGTTGCTTTCCCTTTAAGGTGACCTGAAAGTTATTATGGCCCATTCTGAGCTCTCTTCTGTATTAAAAGAAAAAAAGCATTGCTGTTTCATTAGGCTAAACAAGGTGTAAAGGAGAGCAGAGTCAACTCCTTGGCTTTGTGAGTGTCAGACAACTTCACGCTTGAGAGGCATGAAATTAATGATTAATTAGTCCATTTACTCATTCCTTACACAAGAAAACAGGTACCTAAGTCCCTGTAGTGCACAGTATAATGAAACAGCTCCTGCTCTAGCTCAAGACTACAATCCCAAGGACCACCCAAGGACTCACTGCCTCCACATCCTTCCAAGGACTCTTAAACTAAGCTGCCCTATCAACCCATACGAGAACTGCCAATACATACGCCATCAAAACATATGATAGCTGCTACTCTATGCTGACACCAGCCAAGACTGGAAAAAGACAAAAAGCTGAAGAAAAGCCCTTACACATGGAAAGATTGGTTGTATCTATGCTGCACCTGCCAGACGTGCAAAGAAAGTGTTTGTTAATTGACTGTGTTGCTATAAACCTTCCAAAGCTTTTAGGGAAGGCCTTTGATAGTTTTCACACCATGGATTATTGGGATAGCTGAGAACTAAAATGCTTGTTTGGGACATAATTGCAAATGTCTTTAAAAAGTGGTTTTTAAAGGCTGAGAAGTGTCAGCTTGCAAATTTTCAGGTGCTGATTTAGGGGGAAATCTCTTCTGGAAAATTGATTTTATTTTTCTCCACATAAGAGGGGAATCTTAGGAAGTTAGAACAAATATCAGAGAAGACATATTTCTAAACCAAATACATATGATGGAAAAGTAGTGCCCATAGCTGATTTACTACTTCTATATTTGTATCTCATAAAACAGTGTATATATTTCTTTTTTTTTACAAGAAAACTCACCATAGTATGTTTCCTCATTATCTTCATGAGGCAAGTCCTCTACTAATTTCACAGAATAAAGAAATCAAACAGTATCATGTGGTTATGTTTTAACCATACTGATATGTAGTAGAACCTTTTCCAAAACAACTTCTGACCCCATCCCTGTTGATGTCTTGTTCAACTGTTGTACATCCTTCCATTTGAATAAAAGGTCCCGAGACTTCTTCATCTTCCATTAATCTTTCATTCACTTGAAAATGTTGTTTTCTGCCATTTTAAGCACCACTCCAACCACACCTCCAGGCTCTCGCTTACATTCAATCCAAACCCAAACCTGAATCCTACTTCTGAGCTTAGGTTTGGACTAAGACCACAACTCTGACCTGCAACACAAATGTTCTCTGAGCACAAATCTCTTGGCTGCCCTAACCTTCCTTTGGATGCCCATTTTCAACCCCACTCCAAACCACATCTCTAGGCTCTCTCTTTCACTGAACCCTGACTTTAATTCAAACACTACAGTCCAGCTCAGGATGTTTGTGGCAAGTGATGCACAAGGATTTAGTTTTCATTAAACAATTTACCCATTTAGTATTGAATTTATGTCCAGTAATCTGGAAATAGATATTCACCATCTCTCCATTTTGGCTTCCTTTCCAGAGGGTCATGTTTATTCAACTTCTGAGCTGAGAAAAATTTTTACTACCATATCATTAATTATGAACAAACTCTGGCTTAACTTGAGCAATTAATAAATCTCAGGCTAGAGCATCTGTAAAATTCTGTTAATGTGCATCATGCCAAGCAAGGATCCTTTAGATTAGCTATTCTTGGAGACTTCTGTTGTGGCTGCAACTCTTAAAGCATTTTAAAATACACAGCAACATACTAACCACAGGACAAAAACTCTAGTGGATTACTTGCATGAGTTGCTCTAATTTTTCCAAGGAGAAGTTAGAGACAAACTTCAGAAAGTCAGAGGTCATATAATAATTAAGGCATGGCAGTATTTACAGTTGTCTGAAGGCGAATAAGAAATAATGAAGCGAGACTATGAAAGACAATATTTAGCCTTGAAAAGCTGTTATTGTTTCTTAGGTTAGAAAGTGACTTCTGGTACCTGTGTTGCTGTAGAAGGAAGAAACAAAATACATTAGTCAACATAAATAAGCAAAAACTGGCTTCATTGAAAAGTTATGAACTTCCAGTTTTAAGGAGGAGATGGGGTGGCTTGGCTATTGCAAACTTCAAAAGTATGTTAGGAAAACTGTTGAAACTGGAATCATTTGCCCCTGAAATTTCAGACCCTCATTTTCACAGCAAGATCACTGCATTTTGATAGGCTGGTATTTTGCATTAATTTCATATTATAGACCACGAAGGACAGAGTGTTTGATAAAATAAATTTAAAAAATCCAGTATCTTGCCTAGACTAATGTTGCATGGAGAATGAACTCTCCCAGACAGGACACTCAGCCATGGTTGGTGGTGTCAGAAACCTCCATTGCAAAGGTCACTGATGTGGCATCTTCAGCTGGATCAGAAGAGACTACCCAAAGCACTTTACTCTTGCTCATATATCCTAACTACACACAGAGAGTCTCTTAAGTATTTTATCTATGTACAAATACTTTTCTACACCACTATTTTTGCAGAAACCATTTTCATTGACTTTTATAAATGTCTTGTCTTGATTACATCTGTAGTCTACCTGGGTGAGTCTTTGGAACACTACATCCAGGGTGTTAATCAACACATTTAAGCACAAAAATTGGATTATATGCAGCAGGAGCTGCCTTAGGAAATTTCAAGAACTGTCTAAAATTGTCACCTGGCCAGGCACATGTAACAGTCAAATACTCAGCTGTGAAGGTTTGTTGGTTTCCAACTGGCTCACTGCCCCAAGCCAGTCCTGATCTATGCAGAGACCAGCTGGCATGTTCCTGCACCATGGGAGGAATTAATGGATTAGGTATACTGGTTGTGCACACAAGCACAGCTGCACAATTTTAACTAAAGAGCAAACTTGATTTTCATGTTTATGATTCGCCCATAATTTAAATCACATACGTCTTGCCACAGTAACTTCTCTGTTACTATCAGTAGCCTTTTCTACAACTCTCTGAGAGAGGTTTCCTTTCAATAACCTAAAGGTGAAAGAATCCTCTCAAGTTCAAGTGATCTGCCCAATCTTTTGTTAGTTTTCCATTTTCTGCTACTGGCTAAGTGGTCCAGTGCCCCAGATTGCTCTTCTCCTCACTTGGTAGTATTCAATTTTTTTTTAATTATTATAGCATAATACAGCTATTTTATGTGTATCTAAGTCTGCTTCATGTGCCATTATAACTCCTTACGACTCTTGATTTGCTTTCCTTCCATCTCTGTAAAGGGGAAGAACAAGAATAGAAAGTTTGGAAATCATGATCTGAAAGTTACAGCAAAAAAAAAATCAAGTTTGTTTTCTGATGAGGTTATGAAATAGCTGCAGATGTTGAGCAAATCAAATTAGCGTTGACATTATCTGATTCTAGCTCTAAGGTGGAGTAGACTAACCAAGCTCTTGAAATCTCCTTCAGTCCTCATATTATTTTATTTGAACAATGAAATTTAATTAATCATCAAAATCTTCACCATACCAATGACGAAATTAACAGTGTAATTAGAACCCCTTTTGGGAATCCCCTTTCTGAAACACACACAGGACTTTTTAGTATGACACTAATTGATATACTTTTTTGATAGACTAGAGTGCCTAAATCTCAAAATTAAAGCTCATTGTACATCAGTGGAATGTAGGCTACCAACTACTTTTAGGGACATTCCCAAAAGTTGAAATGATGGTCGCAGGGACTCATGCTCTTAAATCCTTTGGATGCTTTTGAAAATCCCTGCCTTAATTTTCATTCCTGCAGTGTCGCAGTGACATCCAGTGGTCAGTAAGATTACTCTTAAATTGGGCTCAGACCCTACCAAAATTGAAGGGCATCCTTACCTGTGTATAGTAGAAGCTGATTCATGTGCTTTTTGCTTGTAAGTTTTCAAAGAAATGGTGCTTGATTAAGCACTGATTCATCATTTGAAAAAATCAGGATTATCAGAGGCAAATAGAAGGTTCCTCATATTTTGTTATTATGGATCGCTCTCTTTTCACAATTCCCTCTTTCCCGTATTCCTGTTTGGGCTACAAATTATTTAAGGCTGCTTCCAAATTTACATCCTCCCCAAATGCTAACAAAAATAGCAATTAATCTAATATCTGTGCTGTAGTATCAACCTGGAGGTCTGCTATAACAGATTTAGTCCAAGACAAGGACTCAGGTCCTAAAGTTCTGTACCAAACACATGTGGAAAAAAGAAAAAAAGACAACATGCAAAACAAGCCAGCAATATCAGGTCAACTACAAGATTAGGAGTCATGGTAATAGACACAAACAAGTTCCATCATTATCAGAAGACAACTGTGAGGCTAAGGGCAGAAACTCATAGTGTAACTTCGAAAAGAGTGGAACAAAAGCTCTAGAGAGAGAGAGGCTGTGGTGCAGCAGCAATCAGTAACCAGTCACTGGAAGAGAGGGCATATCAAAAGACTTCAGCACTGGTACACAAAATATCTTGAAAATGCCAAGGGTTAGTCTTATTGGCAGGACTGCAATATGAGAAGCTGATGGTCAGAGAGAGGGTGCCCAGAATCTAGGGACAGAGTAGGAAGAGACAGTTGGAGGCTCAGGAGCACAAAGCAGAGGGAAAGGACTGAGGAAGAGGACTTGAATAAGGAGTAGCTGACTGCACCACTGAGGGGAAATGAGCTGGGCTGTAGCAGTGCTGCTAGTGTGGAGATGGAAGGATCCTAAGGAGGAGGCAGGAGAGAAAGAGAACAATAACAAAAAGCCCAAAATTATGCAGGACAGAATCCTCCAAGGGAATTCTCTTAAAACTATCATGTATTGGGGCAGAAAAGGCTTCAGCTTATGCTCCACTCTGGGACTTTACCACTGCATCTCCAGAACAGACAATTAGGGAAAAGTAGCCTGTAAATGAGAAGGGGCTCCAAGTGTCAAAAATGTGATAAAATAAGTAATAATAAATCTCCACAGTCCCATATTAGAAGTCACAACAAAGATGCCCTAAGGGACAAGTGAAGAGCACATTTAAACTCCAGCTGGCAAAGTCACACTGCTCATATCAAGCCATACTGCTCACGTTAAGCCCTTCTCCTTCGCCCATGCTGGCAGCAGAAGCCAGAGGCACTCCATAGAAGAAAAAAGAGTCAGCTATTTGTGTGATATGAGAGAGATTGAAGCCACCAAACATGCTGACACTACCAGAGATAAGCTTTATTTTTCCATATAATCGTAATAACACAACATTTCCTATGCTCAGTGCTTATGCTACTGTGGGAAATAAATGTCTTTATTTATTTTTAATTATTTATTCTGAAATCTTGTTTATTGACAAAGCTGAGGTGACTGATTTAGTGTAGAAAATACTCCACCCTTACACACAGGGAACAGGATGAGAGATGGGCAAAAGCAGAGAAAAATGTCAAGGAAACTTAATAGCAGGGATAAGGAAAGTGGAGCGGGATAGAGGGAGAGATGGTTTCGATATATGATCTCTGCTGTTGAAGGAAGAAAAGGAGGAAAACAATCATAATGGTAGGATTTGGTAGGAATCATAATGTAGGATTTGGTCTTACAGGCAGGAGAGGAGTGAAAAAGGAAGGCAGGGTGGGCACCTTGAACTGCCTAAAATTATCATAATAGGGAAAATGGATCCACACAAATGGAGGGAGAAGGGAGGGAAGGAAGAAAAACAATGCAGAAGCAGGAAGTGAAAAGAAGAAACAGTATAATATGGGGGGGTAGGGAAGAACTTATTCTATAAAATTTATATTACTTCAGAACATGAATAGAGTAAGCAACATGGAAACACAGTACAGAAAATATCTAGGTTTAGGTGGATGTTGTAGAGTATATGGTGTTAGAAAATGGAAGACTGAGTAAGAAATCCCAGTTAGAAACACGAAGTGGTTGAGGCTGGGAGTGACCTCTGGCAATGACCTGGTTCAACCTGCTCAAGCATATCCACCTAGAGACACTTGCCCAGGACCATGTCTATTCAGCTGTTGAATATCTCCAAGGAGGAAGATTTCACAACCTCCCTGTGCAACCTCTGTTCAGTCTCCACAGTAAAAAAATGTGGTTCCTGATGTTCACAGAGAGCCTCCTGTGTTTCAGTGTGTGCCCATTGCCTCTGATTCTGTCACTGGGCACCACTGAATAGAGCCCAGCCCCATCCTCTTTGCACCCTCCCTCACATGGATGAGATTCCCCCCTGAGCCTTCTGTTCTCTAAGCTGAACAGTCCCATCTCTCTCAGTCTCCCTCCAGTATGCTCCTGTCTCTCATGTACATGAAGCCCTGGGCAGGACACAGAGCTCCAGGTGTGGCCTCACTGGTGCTGATAGAGGAGGAGGATNGCCCAGGACCATGTCTATTCAGCTGTTGAATATCTCCAAGGAGGAAGATTTCACAACCTCCCTGTGCAACCTCTGTTCAGTCTCCACAGTAAAAAAATGTGGTTCCTGATGTCCACAGAGAGCCTCCTGTGTTTCAGTGTGTGCCCATTGCCTCTGATTCTGTCACTGGGCACCACTGAATAGAGCCCAGCCCCATCCTCTTTGCACCCTCCCTCACATGGATGAGATTCCCCCCTGAGCCTTCTGTTCTCTAAGCTGAACAGTCCCATCTCTCTCAGTCTCCCTCCAGTATGCTCCTGTCTCTCATGTACATGAAGCCCTGGGCAGGACACAGAGCTCCAGGTGTGGCCTCACTGGTGCTGATAGAGGAGGAGGATCACCTCCCTCGACCAGCTGGCAACACTCTACCTAGGGCAGAGAAGGATACCATTCACCCTCCTTGCAGCAAGGACACAATGGTGGCTGATGCTCAAATTGGTGTTCACCACGACCCTATAAGTTCTTTTCTGCCAAGCTTATCTCCAATTGAACATCCCCCAGCATATACTGGTGCCTGGGGTGGTTCTTCCCCAGGTTCTTCCCCACTTCTTGTTGAACTTCACAAGGTTCCTGTCATCCCATTTGTCCAGCCTGATGAGTCCCCTCTGGGTGGCAGCACCTATCAGCCACTCCCCCCAGCTTTGTGACATCTTCAAACTTGCTGAGGGCAAAACCTTCCCTATCATTAACAAAGATCTTAAACAGGGCTGTACCCAGTATTGGCCCCTGGATTACACTACTAGTTACTGGCCTCCAGTTTAATGCCACTGATCATCACCCTCTGGGCCCATCCATTCAGCCACTTTATAATCCTCCTCACTGACTGCTCATCCAACCCACACTTCATCAGCTGGTCTATCAGGATCTTCTGGGAGACAGTGCTGAAATTAAGGTAGGCTATACCCACTTCTTTCCCCTCATCTACCAAACCAGACATTTTACCAAGTTGGTCAAGTAGGAGTTATTATTGCATTCCCAGCACTGTTAGAGACATGCTCTGTGTCTCATTTACTCACGGATAATATCAGCATATTAATAATTACTCTCCTCACAAGGGTCCTGTGTTAATTCACATTTGAATATATGCCTTGAGATCTTCAGAATAATGCTGCTATTTTAGCTGTAAGAAATTATTGAGCCTGTTTTCACATGTTCTTTATATAGCTTGGTTTTATAAATCTTTAAAGTATCAAATCCTTAGAACAGCTATAAAGCCAGATACATACATAAAATGAGGACAAAAATTACACTTCTCAGACTTCTCTTAAATAAATGCACTTTTACTAAGAAACAGCAAAACTCAAGGTTTTATCATCAAATCTTCAATTTTAGAATGTGATATTATCTATCCTTTTTCAAATTAATCTTAATTTTCTATGAGAAGATTCAAAGGTGTCAATACTGCCAGTATAATTATCAAGCATGTATCAACTCAAAGCAAGGTTTGGCAATGATTTTCAAGTTGCTTGATCCTGCAATATCACTGAAGAAATAACTATTTTCTACTCTAATCGCAATTAGCTTTGCAAGAGATTAATAAAAAAATCAGTGTGCCTTTCCCTCCTCTTCCTTCAGAGGAATTTCTTGCTCTAAGGCAGTCATACTGGAAAATCAGGGAGAAGTAAAGATTACAGAGGAGAAAGAGTGTGTAGTGGGTCATGTACTGGTTTGCTTTTTAGATTCCTATAGATTTCATCAAGAGATCTTCTCATCCATTTTAAAGGTTGCACAGAAGATTAGTGTCAGAGCCAGCACTAAGGCTGCAGAAAGCTTGGTGTTGAAGCTCCTACACTAAACTAATAAACGAAAACTCCTTTTGGGAAGTGCGGTCAGTTTGAGGGATATAATGAGCTCTTACTGCAATTCCTGGAAGGAATATTTCTGTGAGCAACTTGATTTTCAGCTCCTGTACTTTAAAGAATTATTTCTTTTTTCATCATTCAGTAAACTCATGCTACGCATTCTCTTCCTGCCAGTCTCACTTACTGCCATGAGGTTGTTATGGGGGTAACTGTTTATGATGTAGAAGTTCCTCTCTAGCACTGTCTCCTGTGCTGTGCCTTGATAAAGCATTTCCTCAGAAATTCACTACTTATTATCACCCTAGATCCCAGTGAAAGGGGTTTATATTTGTTGGGCTGAAGAAACATGGAGGTTAAACTATAACATTAGAGGGTTTGTAAAAACAGACACCAGATATCTGCAACAGGATATTTCTTTGATGAAGCACATGAATAACTGTCATTGGCTTCTGCATCTCACTGCAGCCTTTAGAATTGCAATGAAGGAGGTATTTTCTTAAAAGAGGAAGGGAAGCACTGGTTGTGTACAGAGGATGGCCCAAAAAGAGGTAATAGTCAGGCTAAATGACTTGCTGCCATCTATTGACCATGCACCTTACAGTACCCAAGATTTCAGCAAGATGATGAAAAGACAGTAAAATCCTGTAGGGCAATCAATACAGGAAAACCTACCATTGTGTGACAAAGTCAATATAATTTGTATATGACCTATTCCTGTCTTAGCACGTTCCAGAATTTTCACTAAAAGCTAGTGCCACATGTTTGCACACCGCCTTTCTCAATGTTTGAGATTTAAAACAGCAGTTTCTCCTTCATATCAGAGTATGCAAGAGCTGAAGCAGTCTGTTTTCAAGGACATCACACTGATGCCAGCTGAGCTTGATAAATGACTTTGCATAGATTTGTTGCTCATGCCAAATTCTGTCCCCTTTTCTAAAACAAAATGAAGTAAACTAGCATCATAACTTCCTACCCAGAATTATTGCCATGTCTCCAAATGAACCCCTTTTTTATGTGTTTATTTACCAAGGCGTTAAAATAGCAAATCACTTCTTTATGACAAAATTGTATCCTTGAAATAACAGGCTAAGGCAGGATTTCTGATAGAGCAATAGCTCCTCTACATGATAGCAACCACTTGCAGCAAGAAACAGAAGCCCATTCATTCTGGAGGTTTCTATCAGACAGACAGGAACTGCTGTAAGAAATTGATTCATTTTTTGCGTCATTGAGATATTCCATTTAAACAGTGTTTTGCTGCCTCTACTGTGCAAAAAGTAACAGAATAAAAGACAACTATTTCCTTTAAGAATCAAGCAAGCAGATTTCTTGGGATACAGTTATGCATCAGTCAAGCTGTGTTTTATAAAGAGCAAGTTAAGGTCACCGGCAAGTTGAGGCAATCATTTGTTTCCAACAGACATTTCTTCAGACAACTGTCAGCTCCAGCAAGGGTGCTCACCAGCCCTCCTGATTCATCTCACCCCAGATCTGCACCTAGAGGTTAACAGTGGAACAAAGGACCAAGCAACATTGATTTGATATCAACAGTCAGGAAACGAGGGAGTTATGATTGTTTTCTTCAACTGTTATATCAGAGATAAGGCTTCCTGAGCCACATCTTAACCTTAGTAACACTCACCTTCATTCAAAGGAGTACCAAGGCCTTTATCACAACACAAACACAAACAGAATTTGTCCCCTCCCCCCTTAAAGTTTCTGCAGAACACTTTAGGGCACATGGAGTGATAAAAATAATTTCTCTTGGCACAGTTTTCTTGTTTTCCATCCTTCATCCTGTTCCATAAACTGGCCACTTGATACATCAGGGATCTCTGATGTATGAGTGTGATCTCTGTGATACATCTTTGAGTAGATCTGGCCTCTTCCCTAGCCAGTTGCAAGCATTGCCTTCCCCAGTGAATGAAAATAGAAATGCTTCTCTTTGTAGATGAAAGATAAAGTTGAAGTTCCCAATTTTATACCATTCTATGAATTCCCTGATTTTAGCGGACAGTGAAAGAAAGAACTGAAACCAGCTGTAATGCTCCAAAAACAGACGGTCAAAGATGAGCCTCCAGAGATGGAGAGATGCTGTGATAGCTAAAATGTGGATCTGTTTAAAAGCCTCCTAGGGTCACAGCAAACACCAACTTTAAAAAAGTCACGTGCCACTAAAACAAATTTGGCAGCACATACTCCCTGCTTCCTAAAGCAAACATTATGGGTCAGTTCTTGGGAGGCACAGCTGGAAAAGGATTACTCTTTCTCAGCTGTCTGCCAGTCCTAGAAGGCACATACTATTTCTCTCAGTCACCTGAGCAGCCCCAAAGGAGCAAACTGGGCAGAGAAATCTCTCAAAGTGTGGAATTCAGTCCTGTAAATTTTGATTCCTGCTCAATAAGCTGAACTATGAGGAATGAGAAGCACATATTTATGGGCCACATGTCAAAGCAAAACAGTTCATAAAGTTGCCTGCTTTGTTGTATCAGCAGTTTCACCTACATAGTCAGAAATCCCTCAGTGTTTTATGCCTCGAGGTGATTTTTTATTCTTTTTTAAGCAGGAAGGCACAATGCACCCCAGCGTATTAAGAAGCATCATCAGCTCTGCCTCAACAAAATAACATGATCGTTGCATGACTCATGAGAAGTGCTATTTCCTTTACTTGGCTCTCTTCAGAGGCCAGAGGTATTATGGAGGTTTCACTGTCATAAACAAAAAGTGAATCCTGAATTGCCACAGGGTCTGCGAGCAGTAGGAAGTACCCCTTTCTATGGCACCTTTATAGGAAAGCAGCCCATGTTATACAGCTGAGCAAAGAGATGCTATACAAAATGTACAACAGACCAGTTCATACTTAAGAACAAGCTTAGTCTCTAAGTGACTGGGTTTAAAAACATCAACACACACACTTGAATACCAGTTACATTTACTTTGCTTAGATAACGCTAAGCAGCACAGCTGTCAAAAATGGTTATAATATAAAGTGAGCATTCAGAATATAATGTTCTATATTGGTACCATTGCTGAGGCTAAATTTTAGGTGGTAATTATAATGTTGATCATCTGACATGAAACTATATCATAAAAACTACTCAAAATCCTAACAATTAATGCATAAAAACAAAATCCTTTATAAAACTGTCATAAAGAAAATACAAATATAAACATGAAATCTTTATTTAGAACCAAGAAATCTAGCTTGTGCAATGTTGAAAAGACCCTCGGAAATTAATTGCTGTTTAGAATAATATTTTTAAATATTTTCTTAATTTTATGAAATTCTGCATCACAGCAAAAGAAAAGGGGGTGGGAAGGAATACTAACAGAGAATCATTAAATTGTAGAATCATAGAAACATTTAGGTTGAAAAACCTCTAAGATCATCTAGTCCAAATGCTAACTCAGCGCTACCAAGTCCACCACTAAACCACGTCCACCACTAAACCACGTCCCCAAATGACACTTTTAAGTACCTCCAGGAATGGTGACTCTACTACTTCCCCGAGCAGCCTGTTTCAATGCTTGACAACCCTTCTGTGAAGAATTTTTTCTTAATATCTGAACTAAACCTTCCCTGGTGCAACTTGAGGCCATTTCCTCTTGTCCTGTCACTTGTTACTCAGGACAAGAGGCCAACATATTCTCCTTCTGAATTTTTTTTCAATGAGAGGTAAAAACTTGATTCATAATGTTTAATACTTGGCAGCCCACCTCCAAAATGTAAAATACTAAGTTAGAAAGTTGTTCTGGAAATATTAGTTGCTATGATTAATACACTGTTCAATTTCTCTTGTCATAGGCTATCAGGAGATGGAAATGATCACCTCTCATTTTAAAATGTAGTCAGGACATAGCCAGCAAATAGACAAACGTCATAAGTGAGTACTAAGAAAGTTTATGGACCCTAGACTAGATGTCACTAGACTGGATGAAACTTCAATGCACAGCTAAACCTGGGAAATTTGATGGTCCTACTTAATATGAACAATGGCCAAAGAATCTGAGCCTTAATGAATGCCAGAAATAGGTGAAGGGGGCATAATCTAGGCAAGAGCAGTTATTAACTATTGGAATCCTGTGCTTACCTCCTGCTTGGTAAAAAGCATAGATACAGCTGTAATGAAAGCCTTTTACTGGGCAACAAACAATGACTTCTTACCGTGGAACCTCAAGGTGTTCCTAACTTTATTCTAATATGTAGTATTTGTTTGGATTTACCTCATACATAAATTCCTACTCTAAAGAAGAGAGGGGTATAAATTCTTGTCTAGACCAGCAGGTGATTCTTCCTGAAGAAACAGCACTCCCTGGTGGTTAATCAAGTGATTTATCATTGAGTTTGACTCACTTTATTATTTCTCATGGAAGGTTTAATTTATTTCAGAGCTAATGGGTGAAAATTAAATCATGTTTCTCCACCCCTAGTGACCAAAAAAAAAAAAAAGTTAGTCGGTTTATATTTAAAAAGTACATTTAAAACAAACAAGCAAACAAAAGGAAGAATGAAACACCAAAGTATAAGTCATGAACAGAATTTATGTCACAGAAAAGTGATGTTCTTGCAAAGGAAAATACAGAAGAAAACACTTGTCTCCAGTAGCTAATGTAATGTAAGTGCTATTCAGAGAGCAGTTATTGCTTTTCTACTAGTACTAGAGCACCTCCATGCACAGCCTGAGCCTGTATTCTTCTGTAAGTGCCTCTGTGAATAAAACCCCTTTGTCCATTGAGTTGAACAGCAGGAGATACCAGTTCTGAACATACAGACAGGTTATCTGTTTGACAACAGCTTTCAGTGCATAGTAGACACAAATTATTACTTTGATACTTACTGTCATAAGAGTTACTGCAAAAGCAAATTATTTGGTAACCCTGCATATATGATTATTGCATCACATTAGAAGTTGTTTCATTACAAAAGACGTGCCTTCTTGATCATAATCATTTATTTGCAGATACTCCTGACACTTTGTTGGGAGGGGTGTAGATTGAAAGTTCATATTCTTCCCAAATTTTTTTTTACAGCTTTTTTAACAACTAACAAAGTGAGTTTTGAGATACGTGAACATATGAAAATAATTTTTTCAATATTTTAGAAATAGTGTGCCTTGTGACTTCAGCACTTTAGACAAAAACAGGCTTAAAAGTTCCAGATTCAATTCTTGGATCAGTCTCAATGTTATTTTAATTCTTTTCCAAAGGTAGCAACTAAGGACTGCTTTGGCTTACAGAAAATCTGATATGCAGAAACCTAGTGTGGGAGTGGAGGGGAGGGGAGGGTTGCTCTAGTGACAGTCTCCACGCAGAGCTAGGTTAGGTGCAAGACTAACAGGAAAACAAAGTATATCTGTATCCAATGTGTCAGGAACATCAACATCGGCCCTGCCACACCTGAAAACAGAACTCAGAATTAGCCAGAAATTCAATACCATTCAAGATTGTTTCTCAGTTACATGTCAGGCGTTGTTTTCACTTGTCATGGCATCATTTAGCTTTGAAACACTGTGTACATTTAAACATATAGACAAAAACAATATAATTACTTAAATCCCACTCATCTTTGCAGTAGTTCCTGTCATCAGGTCATAAAAAAGAGGAGGTAAATGGAACAGTAGCAAAGATGAAACACAGCTCATTGCCAGCCCTTAAAAGACTGATGGTTTTGACAGTGGCAGACCAGTCAAAAATTAGCACATAAACTATTAGATTAGTATCATTGCTGAAAGCTACCTTTAGGCAATTAGGACCATTGTTAAAAAAAGCTTGAAAAGCATCCACAGCTTTGACCAAAAGGACAAGATTTATTTACCATTACGAATAAGGGATTGCTCTCACAATTTGGGTCAGTATGAAGGCAACCTGAGACACAATGATCAAAAAGTGTGGATAAAAAGCATTCTTTGTAGTCCCAGAAAATGTGCCTGTACATGTGAGTGTGTGTGTGTGTGCATGCACACAAATGTATTGAGGCAGAGAGAAATGCATTCTCTAATTTATGTTTCCAAGTTAATTCAGTGCTAGTTTTTGGTATGCTACTTCCCCTTAACAGTAACTTTGCCAAAGGACATTAATCTCTCACACGTGGCTTTTCACCCTATAGACCCTTTCTTGTGTCTTAACATTCATGTAATACTATTTTCCTGCAAAATCTCCCAGGAATTCTAGAATGCTGGCTGGTCAAGGGAGGTGACTGCCCCTACTCTCTTCTATGCTGCTGCAGTCTTACCTTGAGTCCTGTGTACAGTTTTGGGCACCATAATACAAGAAGGATATAAAGCTATTAGAGAGTGTCCAAAGGAGGGCAACGAAGATGGTGAAGGGCCTTGAGGGGAAGCCATATGAAGAGCAGCTGAGGGCACTTGTTTGTTCAGCCTGCAGAAGAGGAGACTGAGGGGAGACCTCTTTGCAGTTACAACCTCTTCGTGAGGGGAAGAGGAGGGGCAGGCGCTGATCTCTTCTCTGTGGAGACCAGTGCTAGGACCTGAGGGAATGGCCTGAATTGATTCAGGAAGGTTTAGGTTCAATATCGGGAACAAGTTCTTTACCCAAAGGGTTGTTGAGCACCAAGGCTGTCTGAATTCAGGAAGCATTTCGACAACACCCTCAGGCACATGGTGTGATTCTTGGGCTTGTGCTGTGCAGGGTGAGAAGCTGGATTTGAATGATCCTTGTGGGTCCCTTCCAACTCAGGACATTCTATGATTCTATTCTACAAACGTGAACTCAAACACAGATAGGAGGAAGAGCTGTTCATATTGCACCAAAGAGGGCCAAACAGTTTCTTTCTTCAGCAGGTTTCCAGATCAATTTCTTCCTTGTCTTGCAGCTTGAATAGACTGCAGTCTATCCATCTACCTGTCAACAATATCAAGACTGTCAACTCATGCAGTATCATGTGTATGTTTCTTAAAAGCACCCAGTTTACTCTTAGAAGGGTTTCTTATAAATAGTAAAAATATTATTGTTTTATTGAAATGTCACCAGTTGACACCAGCATAGATTTATCCTTCTTTTTTAATCAGCTTTTTCAGCAGACAGATGCCTTAAAGCATGACAGCATGCAATGCCTCTTGCAAAGCTGAACACCAAAGGCTGAAACAGTATCTCGTTCTCTCCCTCTTGTTCCTGCAAGGGATATTCTTGTTTACTCAGCCCTTTAGTAGCTCTAGAAGAGATATTGAGAAGTCAATAACTGAAAAAGATGTCTGAATTTAAATGTAGAGTCATTGAGACTCCTGTTTTGGAATCAGCTTCATCATAGATATAAGAGAGAAATCTAAAATCCTGAGCAGTTTTACAACTGCAAATTGTAATACAACAATACAAATTTGCAGTTTGACAACTGCAAATTTAGCAAGGTACTGAATGTCGTTCTCAATGGAGACCATTCCCAATTGAAGAGCCCGTGATCAGTGGCTTCCCCACTGTCAAAAGTGTCTGATCACATCAGCCTAGGGTGCACTCTCCAGTTCTCCACACAGGTTACTTTTCACAAGAAAATCTGTGAAAGAATGAGAAATAAACATAGATCTAGTCTACATATCATAGATACCACCAGCAGCAGCCAAAATTTTTTATTTTTGTAGTTTTGTGTAAAAATAGAGACAATGTTTTCAGTCAAATGTTTGGGTTCCTGGTCCTAGGCTGATTTTGAATCCAACAAGTGCTGCCAATTACAACAGATTTCATGACATGAAGTTTTAGGTTGGTTGCACAAAACAAACAAAAGCCAGAAGTCTGGGACTGGAGGAGTGTGATTTTTCAAAGCTTTTGAGCAAAAAAAAAAAATGTTGCTATAATTTTGACAACATAATTTAGCAGCTTTTATATAGAGCAATCTACACCTCCGCCCCACTCCACCTCGCCTCCCCCTCTGGTATTGTCTTGCCTGTCAATTATTGGAAGAAGAGCCTGTTCTTTAAAAGGCTTTTAAATTATTAGAAATTATTTGGAATATATTCTAAAAGCTCTTGAAAGAAAGAACACTACCCCCACATGTACACAAAGCAGAAAGTACTTATTTGTATTGTCAACTTAAATGTGCAGGAATAATGTGAGAGTTCATCTGGCTAACAACGTCGAGGATCATCAGCTCTGCTGACCTTGCGTTTGGGCTGTGGGGATATTACAGGGCAAACCTAATGCTCCAAATGCCTAAGATGTGACATCACGGTGCCCGTTTCGTTTGGTACCTACAATACCTTGAGGATTGTAAAGAAAGACTGAGGGGATTTGGGGCCATAACAATGCAGTGAGCACTGTTGCTGTTAATATATGCACACCAGCAAGCAAAGCAAGGCAGCTGCACCATTTCGCCAAGTAAGCAACTTTATTGTTAATGTAGGGTTTGTTTGCTCTGATACATAACAGACACATTCGAGTTCCTTCAAACCATCATTCTGACTGGCATTGAAAGATATTGTATTATAAATTTTACATTATAATAGTGTTTACTGGCAGAATAAATTGCATACCTGTATTGAAGTGATGGAAAAAAGACATCACTCATTATCACATTCAGAAGCATGCTGAATACAGCAGTGAACAGTGATAATCGTGCCAGCTAAAGCAATTTTACCTATGAAAAGTTGTTCAGATGTAAGAGTGAGAGACTGCTAAAATCTTTTAAGAGTCACAGCTATTTCTTATTTGTTTCTGAGAAGAACCTTACAATTCACTGATAACTCACAAGTTTCCTAAATGCAATATACATTAAAGGTATAAAAATTATTTCTCAATTTTCTTCACAGTCCTCTTTTATCTCCATAATACCTATCTCTCACACTGCCAGTTGCTGTTATTCCACCTTTTAAGTGGCCTCACACAAATTAGAAATACGTGTTTAGTTTGAATGTTGCTTTACAATTCACTCCCAGTCCTACTAGCTGCCCTGAAATGGTTTCTGAGACATTACTCTTCTCCAGACAGATCCATGTATCACCTAAACAATTTTCATTTCCAAATTTAGCCTTCAGCTGAGCCAGGGCGGTGAGAAGCTGATTCACTTGTCTTCCTTTAAATCTTGTTTTCTCATTGTTAGTGTCATCTAACAATGACACTAAGAGTTTCATCTTCCTACCTCTGCCTACCAGCAGATATTTAAGGTGGTCTTCACTGGTGGATAAGATACCTTATTTTAGGCATCAACATGTAGGACTCTATAGGTTGGTGAGGTGTCTGAGCTCTCAATACAGTTCACGCAGATCTAGTCAGTGGAGCACAGATGCAATTAATACAAAGCAAATACCTTAGCATGTGCTGCCCAGCCTCCATCTACCAAAGGAAATGTTTCTCTAGGACCTCTGTCATATACATCAGTCTCATGCAGAGGTCTTCAAAAACATAAAATGGCTGGAAGAACCCTTAAGGCATTATGCAACTGAATTAAGCCCTAGACCTCCAGTATCCATTGCAGAAGCCAAGGCACCTCACTCACTACCAGACACCCACAGGCATATGAAGTTGGGTGAGATGAACCTCACAGCCTTCAGTTTCACTATGTAGGTACATCCTTGAAGTTCAGTACAATTGCACAGCACTTCTCCTCTAAAGCTTTTAGGACGCAGTTCCCACTGTTGGACTTCACGTCTTTGAGGATCTGGTCCACAAAATCTCTGCTTATCCCTGCAACTAGAAAAGAGTAGGACAGCAAACACAGCTGACCAAGTTATCTCTGTTTAGCAAACTACTGAGTGTCTGTGGAACCACAGGACTATTTCATATTGATCTTGCAATTGAAAAAGGTGAAGTGGGGGCTCAGCCCAGAAGGGAATGTCTGGCTACCAAACCTACATGCAGTATTTCTGAGGAAACACTGCTGCCACAAGGAGCAGAGGGACAGGAAAGAAGGGAGAGTACACGGTAGCTCTGGCTATGTCACTTAACTGGCTGAGTGTAGTGGTTCCAGGGACTGGCAATTTCCTGTGCCAAGGAAGGGATTTTTTGAGTAGAAATTAGGTGATATCAGAAAGGGGTGAAAGGGGGTTTCAAGGGCCTTGTCCGACAACTGAAAATGCATCTCTAAGTGCCAGCATCTCAGGGGCATGCTGTAATTAAATGGAATTAATTAGATGGAAACACAGATCATTTGAGTTAGGAAAAGCGTAATGAGAGGGTACCAATCTCCCCAAAATTGCTGCTCTACTTAATAATATGGAGAAATTATTAAATATGTCTCATATTCTCTATATTCCATCAGAGGACCCTGCTATGTATTGGCCAAGATAGCAATTTGCCACCTTTTAAGAAAAAGAAATTTTTTTCGCATACCAATTTGTTCTGTTTCTTCCAAAAAAAATCATGAAATATGAAACAAAAAGAGAAGGCTATTAAATAAAAGCAACATTGTTCTGCGAATTTCTTTTTACTTGGCAATGTTGCAGAAATTAGGGGAGTATTTTTAAAGACTGATGATCATCTCCTTCCCCCTGGTCAAAGGACACAGCCTTCATTAAAAAGTTTGACCTGCCTGCCATAGGATATATATTTCTCATTTCAAATACTGCTGTTCAAGCCAGTGGCTGGGCCTAATACCAATTTTCTGTGGACAAACCATACAAAGCATAGCACTTCTGTGTAACTGAGTTGATGTTCATCACAGAAGCACTCCTCCACAGAATCACAAGACAAACTTAAAATAATATTCAAAGGAAATTGCAGGTGAAAAACAAAAACAAGATAGATTGAAAATTGGAAATGATGGGAAAATAAAGATGAGTTGTTAGTGCTACCTAATTGTTTTCCTTTTTTTCATGACAAAAATTTGTATCTCTAAATGTATGTCACCCATGCATTTATCTACACTTCTGTTTGCCTATCATTTACCTGTCTTCCACCTGTCTGAATGTAACTACCTATTTGGAAAAGCAAGTTAAATTGTCTTCCTCAGTGAAGGGAGTGGAGACAGAAAAAAAAAGGAGAGAGAAAAATTATGAAAAATCTTGGTGTAATCTGAATAGCAATGAAGCAAAAGCTACTCCTTGATGTGCCTATGAATCCTGTAAATGAAGTGGCCCTTGAATTAAATTAATTTAAAATCTGGCAAATATTACTCTGCATGTTTGTCAATGCGCTGTATAATTATTAATTTGTTCATTGAGGCAACTATATAAATAAATAGAAAGCAGAATGCCATGATTAAACTAACACTAGAAATCCAGGGTCAAGGAGCCCTGTTATACAGGGATCTAAATAGCTTTCCCAGGTCCTATTTTTACATCTCCATACAGATCTGCAGGTCTGTAACTGCGAATTAATTGGCACACATTTAGATGCCAACAGAGCTTTTGTATTCTCAGTGCACATTTTGTCTTCTCAGAGTGAGATGTTAGTAATGGAGGTTTTAATATTACCCCTAGGGGAGCACCAGAAAATCTTAACAATTTCCTTCACTAGAGTATTTTCATTAGAGCTAAATGCTGTGCAATTTACATTTGAAATCAGGTGTAGGGTAAGTATAATGTGACAAGACATGTTGCAATGTTAGGGTTTTTTTGTTCGAATGTTCCTTATTTACTGCAATATACCCTCAAAAGATAAGCATGCAATTAAAATAAATATCTTGATTTTTAACCACTCCTAATTGAACTGTTATTGGGATAATAGCACAAAGCACAAAGTAAAATCAAGTTTAAAAGGACCCAAAGCACAAGATTAAAATATTACCCTATTTAAACAAAAATGTTTCAGGCAAAATAGGTTCTCTGCCACAGAAATGAGTTCATCATAAGTAAATCAGACAAAAACCTTTCCTTTGTAGAATTAATTCAACCTCATGGTGCTTAAAATGCCAAGAACACGGCATGACTCGCAGGAAAAAAATTAAAACCTACCTTTTGCAACACAAAAAGACCCCAAAACTGAATTGGTATTAAAAAAAAACTAAAAATGTATCTATTAATAAGGGACGGATGCAGTAAAGAGCTAGAAGACTAGTGACAAATGAGTACTGACCTCTAGCTGAGGCTGAATTTTGGTGGTTAGTCTAATATGAAATTCTATTCTGCCATTGCCTGCATCTTAGGGCACCTATTTTCCATCACTGACTTGCTTTTTCATAGCAACAAAAGAAGGAACTGCACACTTACAACAGCCTCAATCCAATCACGGCCTCCTTCATGCTTAAACCTGATCACAGGATCCACTGTTTAAATGTTTCTCCATGAAAAATCCCTAACAAGCTCAGTCAGACCAGGGTTATTATCGAAAGAGGTCCCTACAGAAGGGAGAGGATTGCAGCACTTGCCTGGAGCCTTCTAAAACTGAGATAATCAAACCACTGCAGGAGAGACCTGCCAGCAGCAGGAAGAGAGGAGGAAGCAACAATCCTTGCAATCTGCTGCTGTGTAAAATGACAGTCAGCCTCAAGTGCAGCAGCAGGCCACGTTACCATGAAAGAGGTCTAAGCACAAAGGGTCACATCCAGAGGGCTGGAATGGTTACAGGACATTTCAGCAACACAGCTGAGAAAAGCACAGGAGTGAAGTAATCACCTCATTGCCTTCTTCCTTACATAGCCAGGCAAAAAAAAGATACCAAATTATTTTAGAGGTCAAAAAATTCATCCCATTTTACCAAGCTGTACAGATTAGACACATGGATACTGCTGTCTCCATACCATCAATGAAGAAAAGAAGCTCCTACAAAGGATGATAATGAGGGTAATCACTCTTCATTTGCCTCCCTCTTGCCACTGGATACAACAGGGAGTCTACATCAAGTTGGCACCTGAGGGGAGAGGAATAAACCACAGAGGCTCGAACCTTGTCTGGGTAGAACTAGGTTTTCAAAAGTTGGTCAGTGCACACAGAAAAGGCCGGCAACCACCACGGTATCTCATGGGCTCACACTCAAACTCATGAGAACCCAAATTCTGCAATTTACATTGCCATATCCTGTTTAATGAATTTTCACTAGAAACTTACTGAATAGAAGATGGACTGAAACAACATGAACATTCAAGGCACTTCCAGCTTTCTGAGGAAAGGTGAAGCTTAAAAGAAAAGTAGAATTTAGTTCATGCATCTTTTAAAGACATTTGCCAAATACCATTATTTCTGAGAGCAGCAAAGAATGGTTATGAAGTGTTTGTGACCTAATAGGTTTTTCTTAAGTTTTCATTGCCGTCTGAATGGCCATGAAACCTTTGGAAAGCAAAACCTAGGCAAACTTTTCATATAACCTTGTCCTTTCACACCAAAAGGGTGGGCAAGGACCAAAGAACTTGGTGAGGTGCCAACACAGCAATTGACACAATGCAGTGGTAAGTGGGACAGGGTGAACAGGGTGAGCAGCGAGAGGGAAAGCTGACCTTGAAAAGCTTGCAAATATTAAACAGCAGGGAGAAGAGGGAGAAAAAAAGAGGAAGACTAAGAACAGAAATGTTCCACTTCAAAGAGAGATGAGAAAACAAGAACTCAAGGGGTCCTGGGATTTATGAAGGCCTCAAGTTGTCAGGCATCTTGCCTCTGTAATATGTAAATAAAACAAAACAAAAACAATCCAAAGAAATTATTAGAGGCTTTTTGGATAGGGAACATACATTACACTAAAAATAATTAAGTAAATGGTAGTTCAGGCAAAAAAATAACCAATATTATCTAAATTCCTTTAAGATATGTTAGGTAAGTTGTTGTATGTGAAATTGCACTAGTATATTGGAGAAATCATTCTAACTCTGCTTTCCATATAGCTCTGCCCACACCTTAGCCACATGTACATCATAATCCATATGTGTTTCAGAAGGTTGTTACAAATGCTGAATATGTTTGAAATGTAAGGAAAAGTACAGTCAAGTTTTCAAGTCATTTGGAAGAACAGAAAACATATAAAAGACGTTTCTTCCTCAGTGAGAAAAAGGAGGTAGGAGGGAAATTACCTCAATGAATTTTAGAAGCCTACAGTGTAAATTTCCATTCTTAGCCACTTTATGGTCAAAAGCAAAACTGTACATTTCTGGGACAAAATTATTCTGGCATATTCCTATAATTTTGTTTCTAGACTCTGTGCATAGAAAAACATGTGCTAGGTCACAGATAGCTGGAATGAAGGAACAGGGTGTTTCTAAAGAAAAAGAAACCAAATTTCACATCATGTTTTCACTGGATGAGTCTATTGGATGTTTCTTAAAAATGGTATTAAAATAACTTGCAGTAAAAAATAAAATTGATTTTTGATGTTATATGGCAAAATGTTCTGGTTCAGGTTTCGAGTTTAGATAATGATACAAGGACACAACTGAGATTAATTCTTCTGTTGTTTAACATCTAAAGTATTTAATGCTTAATGTTTGCCAATAGCACACAAAAAAACAAAAATTCAGGTTCAAGTGACCTTTCTATGATTCATGACCTCACCTGAAAGTACTGTGAAAACAGATGTGATCATAGAGTATGCATGGGACTCCAGACAAACAGGTGCCCTGAACTTAAACTAGGGTCATTTAGGGAGCCTCATGCCTTCAAAATATCCAAGAAAACGAGGTTCATATCCAGGTATCCTTGGCTAAGCACTACCCTCAGTGTCATCAGAGGGAGCTTCTACCCCTGTAAATGTTATTCCAGGACCAGACTGCCAGATGCCTCATGACCCCTTCACCCAACAGAGGCCGTGGCTTAAAGACACCAACTGTCTCTGCATGAGTAGGAATCAGGAAGGAGAATTAGTGTATCTCACTATCCACTTATCTAGGCCATTGATTTGTCTTTATGGGACACAGTGTTGAAAGCCTTGCTGAACTCCAGACAAGCCACATACACAACTACCCTATTCCCAGTCATTTCATCACACAAGGTTATCAGGTTGGTCAAGCATTACTTCCTCTCCATAAATCCATGTTGACTACTTCTTGTCACCTTCTCATTCTTTATATATTTCAAGATTACTTCCAGTACTATTTGCTCAATAACCTACCCAGCAACCAAGGTAAAGTCGACCAGCCTGGAGTTCCTCAAATCCTTCTTTCTCTTCTTGAACATGAGAGTGACTTTCTGCTTTCTTCCAGAAAATGGACACAAATACAGTAATGAATAAATCTGACCCATCCTATCACCTTCAGCCCACTAATGGTACTGCAGCACAGAGGGAAGTGCATATTAATGTCATGAGGATCAATTAAAACAAAACAGAATGTATAGACCTATGTTTCAAAATTCAGATGTATTGTGTGGTTTATTGTTATTTTTAACAGATTCACAGAAAATTATGTTTGGTTGTTCATTAAAACAATCATCAATATCTGTCTATTGACACTGAAATATATTGCAGATGTTCCACTGCCATACCTCAGTAGTCTTTAAAAGTGTTATCAAAACCCCCTTCAATTTAGCTTTAGGAAATGCCATGTAAAAATGTTCTAAAATTAGAAAGAATGTTATTAAAAGCTAAGCCAAGCTTAACCACAACTAAGCCAAAAGGTATATTTTCTTCAAAAGGATGTGTTAGACCAGCAAGCTGCCAATGAGAATTGATATTAGACCATCCAATGGACATTACATCAATAATCTACAAATCTTTTCCTGTCAGGTCAATACTATATCAAGGTTTTAGAATTGAAGCTTAATAATAGGAATGTGTTAGTACACATTCTTCACATGATGCCTCAACATAATTACAAGGAATACTGAAATAAAGAAAAGTGAATAGTGCATAGTTTTTCCCATGAACCAACAGAGAAAAAAAATGTGTTGGACCCTTGTAAGTTGCCATGGCCAGTCTTGATCAAAATGATGAACAGATGCAACAAGCAAGGAAGCCACATCATCGAGCCAGGTCTGTAGAAAATATGTATGTCTCTCTGCAGATGGGGCTCTTAATCTAACTCAGCAGAAGCCACTGGTAAAAGTCTTCAAATTTATATACAGTTACCATGTGTGTTAAGCAGCTAATACTAATTCAGTATTTATTACTCTATTTTTACTACAGAAAATGAGAGGGGGCATAAACTAGAACAATTGCAAGTTTTCTGTTCTTTCTGAGACAGAACAGGTGACTTCTGGATGCAGGTCTGCAAACAGAGATGAGAGGATATCCAAACAAATTGGCCTGCAGTCTCTGAGATGTATCCAATAAGGCCTGTGAAGGAACTAAGGACAAAACATGTAATACAAGCAGGCTGGTCTGCAGTCTGGAGGCAAGAATGGAGAAAGATTTTTCAAATGGTCTGAAAGTCCACTGAACAGGACAGACATAGAAGGAAACCTCCACATTGTCACTACAGGCTTAATTCTTTGAAGGGGCAGTTGATAAGATGATAGACTTATTTGCCTGAAGGGCAGAGGAGATGCGAACTAAAAATTGAATGGAAAGAAGATAGGCTCATGCATGAGATCACAAATGAGGCTGAACTGTGTGCTGCCATGGTCATAAGTATGAACTATATTTTTCTCAAGAAAGGTGTTTCCATGGTTGATGCAGGTGAGAATCAAGGAAACTATTGTATTAGAGCATTAAAGTCTCATACTACAAGTGACTTCATTCCACCAGAACTCAAAAACCTATTGGCCAGCTGTATATCCCCCCTGTCCTTATAGCTCCTGAACTTCTATGGCCTCTCCAAGCAAATCAGAACAATAGCCACAGCCTCCCAATGTTAAAGGAATTTAGAAAATTGTTTGGGAGCAGTGGAGACAAGGCAGCTCATTACAGATGGTGTTATACCTGCTAGGGAAATTTGCCATCTGCAGCAATGAGAGAGATGCTTGGATGGGGAAGAGTAGGGTAGCAGGGGAGGAATAACATGGACACAGGTTGGCAACCAGTGCTTGCAAAGGTCTAGTTATCCATCAACAATCCATAATGCCTTCAACACTACAGTTCCAGAAGAGCTGCAGCTTTCCTCTGAAAGTGTCTCTCTTGAAGAGACCATAGGCCTTTCAGTGGTCTACCAAAAGTCACCAAGACTGACTTTTCATACAAGTCTTGCCTAGTGCTTTGGTTGTAAGCTACAAAAGATCATCTTTGTGCATTTTAATTGTGACCCTAAATCACAGTTTGGACTCCTCAAGACCCTAGTAATACAAACAAGAAAGAAGTGAACACAGAGAAAGCCTGCGCAGGCACAAGAGCAGCTACAGCATCAGACCCTCTCAGCTGTGCAAAGCTATTCACAGTATATTCTCTGCACAGGCAGCAGACATTACAACCCCAGTAGAACAGAAACAACCACGCAACTCAGCAAAGAAGTGAGAGAAAGGGCTCCCTCCCAGCCAACAGATGAGACAGATGAGACCAGCATGGACTGCAGCCTCCTGTCCTAATGCAATATCAGTCAGGACATCGAAGCCACAAACAGACCACACTAGATGTATTTGACCAGGAGCAGAGCACAGAAGCACCCACACAGCTGCACCCATTTCACCTTAGGCACAGAATCACAGAAGCACAGAATATGCTGAGTTGAAAGGGACTCAAAAGGATCATTTAGTCCAACCCTTAGCCCCACACAGGACCATCCCTAAGAGTCACACCATGTGCCTGAGAGTATCATCCAAATTCTTCTTGAACTCTGTCAGGCTTGGTGCTGTGACCACTTCCCTGGGGTTCCAGTGCCCAACCACCCTCTGGGTGAAGAACCTTTTTCTAATATCCAACCTAACCTCCACTGATGCAACATCAGGCCATTCCCTCAGGTCCTGTCACTGCATCACAGAGATCAGTGTCTTCCCCTCCTCTTCCCCTCATAAGGACGCTCTAGACTGTGAAGAGGTCTTGCTCAGGCTCCTCTAGGCTGAACAGACCAAGTGGCCTCAGCCATTCCTCATACAGCTTCCCCTGAAGACCCTTCACCATCTTCGTTGCCCTCCTTCAAACACTCTCTAATACCTTAATATCTTTTTTATACTGCACACAATATTCAAGGCAAGGCCACAACAGTGCAGAGTAGAGACACAATTACTAACGCTTGCTGCTTCCAGGTTGTTGGGTCCTGTCTTGTGACACTAATGATTCTTCCCTCCTGCTTTGCCCCAGCTGCAGAAAGATGTCTTTGTATTCATTGCCCCACTAACAGACAGTCCTGCAGTATAGCTTAAACTAACAGACTTCTGAGTAAGGAGAAATGCTGGATCATGGAAGAACAAGCACAAGCCATGAGTCTTGAAGGCTGTTGCATCAATTTCTGCTTCTCAGGTGCTTCTCCCTCTGCCCAAGTTCAAAGTTCTACCAGTTGGCCTAACTAAGAAACTTGGCTTAATTCTAGAGAGACATTATTCTGTGAAAGTGCACTGGAAAACTTCTGTGCAATTTTTCTTTCTTTCTGTGAGCTCGTTCCCTTTAATTTAACAAATCCAACACATATGCACTGAGTTTGTTCCTTCTCCCTTTAAAATTACTTGGAGTTTTCTCATTGTCTTCAGTGAGAAGAAAATAGGATCATGGGTTCCTATCCAAACAGGATTTCTGATTGGGAGCTGATTAAATATTTAAACAACACTAGACAGGATGCTTATTTTGAGGTACTTAATATGGCCCATCTAATTAAAGTGATTTCTCTGTGGATAAGTCCTCTTATGTGAGTAACAAGGAGCACATAGTTGAGGAAAATTCTTCAAGGATATCTGAAATGTGGACCCATTAGTAAATATGACATTTAGTGGTGTGAGGCTATAATCTCCTTTATGGAAAGAAATTTCTTGTACTATTGGCAGGCTTGATGAGATTTGAAGTTTATTTCACTACTGGAAATTAATTTATTTTTACTTTGTCCATACTAAGGTTTGGCAATAATATCTAACCAATCTCAGCCTCATAAGAAGACCAAAACTCATTAGCTGGGAATGCTGACTAGCAGAGTAAAGGAGACACAAGTTGGGACTGGAGCAAACACAGCGCATAAGAAATTAAAATAGAATTGGGAAAGACAGGAGGTAAAAGTTGGCTGAAATTCCCCAGACATTATTATAAATTCACCCTACCAGCTTTTCTCTCCTCTTACACTGCTGACAGTCCATAGGAGAAAATAGCATTATAGATCCAGAATATTTTTAAATTTATCAGTTTATGGATTAAAATTGAAGTTTACCACTCTAATTCTAAAACCTTTCCCGTCCCTACTTTAAGTATTAATGTACTGCTATTTTTTATCTATTGTTTCTCAAAAATTTTAATGAGAAGGAATGGAACAGAAAATTTTCCAATACAGAATATTTCATTAATTTTGAATATTAGAAATCTTTGGTTTTCAAATATGAAAATATTTTTTTTCCTTTCAGAAGGAATAGCAGAAAGAATAAACACTTCTCTTCATACATTCAAAAGAAGAGCTACATTTTTCCAATGGGCAATGAAACTTTGTTCTGATCAATACAGAAAATTTAGGAAATAAAGTTCTAGTTCAAATATTTTTGTTTCTTTCAAAAAAATTCATCTCTCATTACAAATTTGCCACCAGCACCATTAAACAATATGACCTCAACTTTGCAGTCTGCTGAATGCTCAGCTTAGAAACACATTTAATTCATAATGAGAAGGAATGATAAACTCTTGTTCAAAATATTTTTCAATAATATTAGGCTGCATTTTCTAGAATATTGGATCATGGATAGGGACAAAGTCTCTTAGGTTTTCTTCCTGTAGAAATATTTCAATGCCACAAAGTAAACCATCTCAAGTCTCATTTTTAAGGACAGAAACATACAAATGATAAGCAGTGGTTAGCATGGAAGCTCAGTACACACACATCTCTCGCAGTAAGGTCTACAGACATTATAATTACAATGCTGTTCCGTGTCTTTCAGACCAATTATTCTATTCATTATTACACTTACATAGCTCTATATACCAAGAGTTTAAACAATTGACTTTCTTTCTGTGTTAGTACCTTGTTCAAATGGAGGCGGTCCTTTTTTAAAGAGTGATAGGGATATTTTGCTTGTGATTAAGGCTCTGATCTTTAGTCTGGCTTTAACCATTTCTCATGGGCACAAAACTTGCAGGCACATTTTGCAATGTAATTATTTGTGTCTGCAATCTAGTTACTTAGATGTCTGAGTCCCTGATTGCATCCATAAGTCAGGAGCTTGGACATTTAAGTGATCTAAATTACACCTTCAACAATTTGCACCTAAATGTCAAAAAAGGATATAGCAGATGGAAGAAGAGTTCAGAGATGGGTGATGAGAATAATTAGGGACATGGAAAACCCCAGAAATGAAACAAAATGGAACAGAATTGGACTGTTTACCTAAGAGATAAGATGAAATGAATAGAAGTGGAAATGATCAAATGCAGAGGAAATAAGGAATGTGATAGAAAAGATAGATACCCCCTTTTACCCCCCTCCCCCTTTTATCATAATGCAAGTACAAAGAGACATTTCATGGAATTTAAGCATGAAAGATTGAAAATTTTTACAAAAAGAGACACACGCTCACACAATTAACTTGTGGAAAACCCAGCCACATGACATTTTGAATCCAGCAGGACTCATCAGTGGCTTGGGCACCTCTTTACATTGAGAAATGCTCAAAACATTTAAAAGGCAGAAATTTCAGAGAAAAACTAACTACCTTCCTGCTTCAAAGTTTCAATTTCATTTTTTTTTGTTTTGTTTGGGGTTTTTTTGATTTTTTTCGAATAATGAGAGTGCAAGGGGAATCATTCTTCAAGAGCAGATTAATTTAGACATTCCTGACACAGGTTTCTTTCCACCTTGGCCCTGAGGTATTTAGAGCTCTGGTTTGTGGCTGGGCAAGGTGGAGCATCCAGAGAGAGCCACGTCAGTTCAGCTGCTCCTCCTGGGAATGCACACAAAACCAGAAGCCCTTTCAGAAATTGTCACAGTGGGACTCAAGAGGGCTGTAGACCAGAACCTTGCATCTTTTCTACCTGGATAATAGGAAATGTGACTGAGAAGCTCATATATTTCATAACAGACTAGAGGAGTGTCATTATATATTTAAAGACCTAGAATGGGAATTAGTGCAGGGTCTTGTCTTTACAAAAAAAATCTGCACATGAGACAGATTATTGGAAGAGCCACCAAATAGGGTTGACTAAAACCATGTACTTTATTCCACAATCAAATAGGAAAGTTGCTACTTTATTCTTACATTGGATTTTTTTTTCTTTTTTCAAAAAGAAAAAATATGTGAGACATGCAAACACCCCCTCCCAGTACTGAGTAATAATTTTGTAAGCCAAAGGACATTGAGAGGTACACAAAAGAATATATTAGGTACTCTCCCAGTGCAGATCACCAGTGTTTGAAACAGTAACCACAATCGGGTAGATACTACTTTTCCAAGAAAACATGTTAACAAACCAGTGTATTTTCATGCCCAAAACTGTTTTGCTAAAAAATTTTTCATCTGTTCCATGAGTTTCTCTGTTTCAAAGAGACAGCTTACCCAAGCTGGTATGTCTTTCCATACAGTTTAATAAGGTGGTAAAGGTGTGTTAGGTCCTCAGCAGGATAGAAAGAGAGCCATGCATCAAAAACCAGATATAACTTGGGAGTTAGGACATTTCCTGAGCGGTAGGAGATATGGGTTGAAGTCTCATCTGGAAATCAGGTAGGATGCAGACTTGAAAAATGGCCTTTCACAATATTAGAGGATCTCCCTAGAGAGCCGTAATGACTTACTGAATGTCTTTTCACTCACCATCTCTGCAGATATTTAAAAGACACGTAGATGTGGCACTTAGAGACATATCAGAGTTGGGGTGCTTAGGAACATGGTTTAGTGGTGGACCTGTCAGTGTTAGCTTTGCAGTTGGACTCACTGATCTTAAAGGGGTTTTTTCCAATCTAAATGTTTCTATCATCCTGTGACATGGTTTCAGGCTTGATTGCCAGAAAACATAGGACCTAAAGCCAGGCTACTTTCTTGATCATCTTGGCCCTACCTGGTTTTCCAGTTGGTCTGGCAGTTTTCAGCAATACTACTTGTGCATACCTACTTTTGCCCTTATATCACAGACAGGCTCTGGAGATTTTAATCACATCTATAAAATCTAGGCAGCTCCAGTGCATTAAAAATGCCTTGCCTGGATAGAAAATGGTATTCCACATGCTGGTGCAAATGTGGGAAAAAAACCCCAGTGTTGAATATTTAGAAAATGTCATGCAGGTGGGTAGACTACTAACTCCAATTCCCAGCTAATACAGTCAAAGTCCTTCTATAGCCATCTATGACCCTGGAACAGGATCCAGCTGAGCAATATGAGGTTTAAGAGGTTGTGATAAGAGAAGACAAAGATGTTCCTTTGGCTGAAGAAGTGAAGGAAAGAATTACAGAGTAGGAAATAAATAAACCAAGCAGAATTAGAGGACAGATTCAAAGAGCTGAACTATACAATCAGAGCAGTAGATAAAGTAAGTTATTTTGACAGATTCAGGGTCAAGGAACAGGAGAGGGAAGAAAGAAAGCAGATTAAAAGTCATCCCAGTGTTCAACTGCAGCTGAGACAATGGTGGCATGAATACACACTTTAGATTCTGGAATGAAGAGTTTAGACAGTATCAGAGATGTAAAGACAACAAGCAGATTTTGGCAACCCTTTGGATTTCATAGACAAGGAGACTTAACATGCAATATTTACTACTTCTGACTTCTTTCCTTTTGTATGAGTGAATAGGTGTCAGGTTGTTTGGTCAGCTTAAACTCCTTTGAAACTGAAGGGCCTAATTGACAACTTTCATTTAAAGGCAAGTGTAAGAACCCAGGATGGTCCTTTTGTCTGCTGAGTTGTTGAATCAATAGCTACATACTGACAATATGTGTGACAGTCCAAACAAAGAGGTGCTTCCAAGGCTGAGGAATTTGTTCGGATTGTGGGGAGGTTTGAAAGTCTGTGAAACAGAAAAGAAAGCACAGTTGTTACAGCAACCTGCAAGGAGACACTAGACACAGCCTAGATATGCAGATCTCAGAAAAATTGGGAGAGAGAATGTTCTTGGCTGATTGATGGTTAAAGAACACTTGGACCTGAAAGCAATGAAAGTGTCTAAAAACTGTTTGAGAGAATGTTAGCCATCCCAGGTCAAAACTGTTCCAGGGACCATTTTCTAAATTTAACAACACCATCAAGCTCCAGTGTCAGGAATGCTCCCAGTACTATTCCAAACCATTAGAGCAGATGTACCCACTCTGACCCTGAGGCCAGACTGCAGCTCCAGGCTGATTCTGAGGGAGGCAGGGAGAAGGGTCGTTTCCCCCCTGGTATTTTGATATGTTGGAATGCACATGTCCAAAGCACCCATGTCTTCTCATACTCTCCCACTGGCTGTACAGAAACATAGACAGTTTCCCAGATAAGGGCAGGGCAAAGTGAAGAGGACTATGTAATGTGCTGGATGCTATAACTGCTTGTTACATTACATTATGCTTAGGCAGTACCAAAGAAGACACTCAGTTGAGCAAAAATGATGTATTAAGAAGATTTCAACACTCATCAGTTTTCTAAGACCTGCCACTCGGCTATATTCTTTCTCCTTTGGCAGGCTTCAGCTAGTGCAGCTACAAGAAAACACATAGCCACCTTTGTTTTCTCTCTCTGGGCCCCAGCAATGGGAAAGAGCTAAAATAATTTTTTTTGCCCTCTGTACATTCCTTCTGTCTCCTCTATTGTATTTTCCCTTTTACATGAAATCACAGATCACTTTTACTTTGCAGACATTTGGTTTTTTCTTTATCAAGTATTTTTGGAAAATATGACCTCCTGTTCTCTCCTCATCTATTATTTGATGTTTATTCCTAGCTAATTTCAATGGCCAGCACCAGGTAAATACAATACAGACATTTATAGCTCATCTTGTAATCTACAGTCCCTTCTAGAGAAATTCCTTACGTTACAAATTACCTCATCCTAATATAAGAGCTTAAAATGGCTGAGATGAATCACATCCAAGAAGTATCTAGTTCTCTTCACGTCTCTCTTACTGTGGAAGAGTTTTGGGAAATAGGGCTTTTCTTTTCCTTGTTAAAGAGTGAGCAGTCCAGATAGTTTCTCATTGAAAATGTCTCAGAGAGAAACCTGTCTTAAGCCAGGTTTCTGTTAGGTTAGGTTAGGTAAGCAAGTCTTGAAAATCTCAGTAGGAAGAAATGTGTCAAAACCAGAATTTATTTCTTTGCCTCATTCAAAATAGAAACAGACAACTCAAAAATTTCCAACTTTCAAAATAAAACAAAACACATGACATGATTCAGCTCCAGGCAGATCAAGTCCTTCCTCAGGAATTATGTTTGAGAAAGGTCAAGAAGAACATTAGAGATACGGAGCCTTCGCACCCTCTTTGTACTGAAAAAAAAAAAAAAAAGACTTTTCCGACTGCTTTGATTTTTTGCTTTCACTTTCATTCCTTTCTTGAAAACTTTCAGAGAAAAAAGACAGTAAGCAAAAAGCTAGTTCATGGCATGAATTTTGGTTTTACTCACTTCAGTTTATATATGTTGGTTCATTGGGCTTATGTCACACAGAGTAAGCACCTCAGATAGTTGCACAGGAACTGTATTTGTCCTGGCCTCCATCTCCCATTCACTTACAGAGATTTCTGAACATGCCTAATAAATGTAAGGTCACAATAGCTAATTGTGTTGCTGTTGAAGCCAGGAGGTTGTTCCCAGGATCATTGGGACAACATGGAGATGTTGAAAGCCTACTTTGAGCTCTTGCAAGACAGTTATCTGAGAGGGTTAAATGCAAATACCATTCATTTATCAAGAAAGACATGGTCAATTACCTATTCAATCATATCATGTGTTAAATGGGAGAATTTCTAAAAATTGAGTCAGTCAAGTACAAGCAAGGGCTTCAGGAAGTTGCTCCTCCATAAGGAAACTGAGTAGTACATTAACAGGTCAAACAGACCTTTTATTGGGAGTCAGTTCCCTTTTTGTTGAACTAATTAATTTTTCCGTATTCAAGTTTCTCAACTGTTGTTTTTAATGTGAAAGTACAACTATAAATCTGTGTTGCTTTCAATGAGGGTGTGAAATAATGCAAGAGAAGTTAAAGAGGAGTTTATGTTGCAAAAACATTTCTGTTATGGAGTTAATTTCATATCATTTTATTCTTCTCAAACTTATAATTTTCTACTGCTCATACATTTTTATGGCCAGAAGTGATTGTTAGCATCATCTAGTCTGACATGCAGCATAGCAAGGGCCAGAGAAGTTCATCCAGTAATTCTTGCATTGATCCCAACAATTTACATTTGGATTAGAGTATATCTTCTACAAAGACAACCAGTCTTCATTTAAAAACTTAAAAGCAATGAAAAAAAATTCTGCTACACCTCCTGGCAATCTATCTGAATAGTTAATTAAATGTTAAAAATCCACAACATATTTCCGATGTGAATTGCATTTTGTGTTAACCTTAGCCACTGCTTATCTTTGCCACAGCAGAAAAGCCTCCAGTTGTCCTCACATTTCCCTCTGCCAAGGAGCCAAGTGCCTGGCAGTTGGGGAATTTCCTATTAAATATTTTTTTCACTCAAAGGTGTTGATTCACTAGAGAACTACACATGACTCATGGCCAAACCCCATTCCTGCAACACCCCAAACTGAGAGGCAACCCCTGCCACTCTCCACAATGGAAAGTACTCCCAACAGGAGTATTCAGCAGACAGGATTCCAGCTCAGCTCCATAAACTGGGCTAGTCTCTTGTAGAGTAATTGCACCTCCAAGCTGAGATGAGGCCCCAGCACACAGAACAGCCTTCCTGGCTGCCCCAGAGAGTCAGCTTATGGTTATTATCTCCTGACAACGTAGCTGCAACCAGAGCATTAACAGATGCTAACCCCAAGGATAAACACTGAGGGGGACAGAAAAGGTGACCAAAGTAAGAGCATAACCAGATAACAAATCTGTGGATTAGAAGGCCATCACACAGACCCAGTGTCCTTCCTGAAAAAAAATGCTTGGAGGTAAGCAGGAACTTGAAGCCCCATTTGCTATTTAAAGCTGAAAAATAATTGGGTACTGACAAGCTGAACACTCAGAAAACCAACTTTCACCCATTCCATCTTTGCATCCTTGCTTAATATATGGGTATTTCATCTGTAAAGTTATTTTAGACGCTTGCAAAGTGGCCCTAATGTAACCGTCATCGCTCATCCTGCCCCCACACCACTCTTCTGCAAAGCCTGCTGTGCTACTGTCATGCTATTAACATTCCTCCAAAGTCATGGAAATGCTAGGATGTACCTGATGCATTCAGAAACCCAGCAGGTGCCTTCTGCAGGTACTGTATGTCCAGGCAATGCCAGGAAGCAGTCATGAAGTTAACACAGTAGTAAGCTATGTAATTCGTAGATAACAGCTACTTACACAAGTACAGAAATTGCTACATTTTATATATACATGTTGCTCACATTCCAATTATGGACCGAGACCCAGTGCATGCAAATAATTAGTATTTAGGAGCAATACATTATTTTTTTCCCCTGCATGCCACTCTGTGATCTGAAAATAACTGAAGTTACTTTGCATGTGTCAGTGCAATTTCCTCTCAGTCCCAGAAGCTTCTGGAGCATCCAAGTAATGTTACAAGGCCTAATAATTGTGTCCAGGGAGCTTCCCATACAATTTTCATCTTTTATTATATGTTTAGCTTATTTAGACATCAGTATAATTTGTCAAATTGCGTCTAGAATACATGGGGAGGCTAAAGCATAAAAACACACACTTGTTCCTCATGGCAGCGCCAGGTGCGAGGTATTATCCTTTAATGCCATGGAAAGGCTCCAGCTACCTGACACGAGGACAGGGTACAGCGACGCTGCTTGAGTAATTTCACTCCTAAGCGCTTTTGCTTTGCAAACGGCGACATTTTCATACCCGAAATGTGCATGGGCGGCCGGCGCTGGGACAGCCGGGGGAGAGCTGCGGCTCCGGGGGCAGCACCGCCGGCTCCCCCGCCCGAGGGCGGCCCGACCGCCCCGGGGGCGATGCACCGCGGGGCTGTGCGGGGAGCCCAGCCCGGCGCTTCCCGAGGGAAACAGAGCACGGCCGGGAACGGCCGCCGGGGGGCAGCGCGGGATCGCCCAAGTGCCCCCGCCACCGCCTCGGCTGGGTCCGCACTGTCCGCACCGCCCTGCCTGGCTCCCTCCCGCACCGCCCGACTCCCTCCCGCACCGCCCGGCTCCCTCCTGCACCGCCCTGCCCGGCTCCTTCCCGCACCGCCCGGCTCCTTTCCGCAGCGCCCCGACTCCCTCCCGCATTCTTCCCTCTGAGTGCCCGCCCAGGGCAGGCGGCTGCCCCTTCTCCCAGGCAGCCAGCGACAGGATGAGAGAATGTAGTCTTAAACTGCGCCAGGGTAGGGTTAGTTTGGACATCAGGATGAAATTCTTCACAGAAAGGGTGATTACACATTGCAATGGGCTGCCCGGGGAGGTGGTGGAGTCGCCGTCCCTGGAGGTGTTTAAGGAAAGACTGGACTGGCACTCAGTGCCGTGGTCTGGTTGGCACGGTGGTGTTCGGTCGGATTCGATGATCTCAGAGGTCTTTTCCAGCCCGAATGATTCGGTGACTCTGCTCCCTCGAGGCGAGGCCCGGCGGAAAGTGAAAAGTGGCCCCGGTCCCCTCTCCCCCGGCCGCCCTCCCGAAGCGAAACCCGCGTCCCCCCGAGCGTGAGGCGGCGTGGGGTATTTATTTAAGATTTCACCCGGAGACGCCGATCAATGCTAATGCAAAATAAATGTCTCCTTTCCATAGCCTAGTTCCTCGAAGCCCTTGACACTGGGAATTGGGATTTCCCCGTGCCATTAGCACCTAGCAGTAGGCGCTCCAGCCCAGCCAAGAACAAGGGATTAAGAGGTATTTGTCTAAACTAATTTCTCTCTCTATACCGGGTCTATAGAGACTGGTGTTACTCTGCTGGAATTGTGCAACACGGCTAATTGGCTACAAATTTAATAGTGGCAGGGCTCCCACTGCGGGCTGCCGCATATTCATTACCCTGTTCTCCCCTTACATGCGCCGGCACGGGGTACCTGAGCTGCCCATGCCCCAGGGAAATGACCTGGGCAGGGATCGGCGTCCTGGGTCTGGGGAACGTGAGAGGCCTGTCCTGACTGCCCGGGGAGACAGGCTGCCTTGTGGAAAAACGAGCCAATCAAGTAAATTTGTAATTGTCCTGTAGCACAGGGGCTGCAGAATTTTATTTATGTTAACAACCATTCAGGATGGATGTTGACTTTTCTGGACAGATATTATACTGCCAGTCATCTCCTTTCCACAACAGGGGGCAAAAAATCCTTGCAATGCTTGGCTGTGATTCCTTGAAATTCCTCCTTCCATGCTGGTTTGCACTTTGATTCTACCAACTCTTTGCTTCTTTACTACTTGACCACAACCTAAAGCTGAAAGTTTATATCACCCATGCGTCTGACCAAGGGGAAGACTTGGAGCCATTAGGGTACACAGATGCTTTTTTTGTTTTATTTTTTAGATCAGTCAAAAAGCACCAGGATTGCTAGAGTAGTCCTGAACTGAGGAAGAAATTCTGGGAAAGATGACAGCCTAAAGTCACTGCTGCTGGAGAATGATTCAGTGACAACCAAGGGTTTATTCCTCCACCCCAAACAGCACTCCCTCATTCACAGTAGCACCATTAGATTATTGCTTCTTTTGGAAGGAGAGGCAGGATTCTCCCAGCAAAACTGTTCAGTAGGCTTAGATGAATTTCTACACTCCCAAAGGCTCTGATGGAAATCGGAATAGTCATAGGAGTCAGGCGAGACCTCAGTAACCCAGTTATTCAGAGCTAACTTCTCAAGATGAAGCACTCTGTTGCTGTTGCCTTGAACAGAAAAGTTATCCTGGAGTTGTGATCTAATCCACCTCAGCTGCCTGGAAACCCAAGATATGAGCAAATGCAAAACAGTAAAATGAAAGTTCCCCAATGCCAGTTTGGATTGCTGGATTGTTTAACACTTCTAAACACTAGATTCACAAACCAGGTTACTATTCTACCTGAATCATTTTGGTTTTCATCATTCAAATTCAAGGGTAGAACTCATGGCCTGTGATTTATCTGTTAAGTTCAGCATCTTATAATAAATACCTCACCTGTACCATTCACCTGTGAAACTCTAGCAGCATCTTACACAGCCAGGCCAAACACTATTGCAAGACTGGCTTTTTAAAAAGCCTTGCAATGCTGTTTGTTGAATCTTGGCACGTGCTGCTGGGCACTGTTACCTTCCCACACTGAGAAAAGCCCATGAAAATTCACAGAATGAAACTCCAGTGTCAGTGAGGTAGGTGGAAAACACTCAGAATTTCAACAGGGTTTTACTGAAGGAGGACATAGAGTTTCAGATGGTCAGTGGGTTGCTCTAAATAGCCACAGGAACCAAAACCAGGTTGGCAATGTTTCCCTTCCCTCTTCCTTACATACATGCTGATGAAAAGTAGTTGATGTGGAATACACCATTTTCATTCAACAACAAAAAGAGAGCATCAATTTTAATCTCAATTGACAAGATAACAGTAAGAATGCTGGCCATGAATCAAATTAACAATATCACTCCATGAACACACAGGATTAATTCTGTTAAAAATATAACATCTAAGGTGTCGTTGACCAACCCTTTCATGATAGATCTCTCTTGTGGCCTTAACCAGAGTGCCTTCTGAGATGTGCACACAGAATACCACAAATTCAGTGAGAACACTTTCAACATGAGGTAATACTGAGATACAGAAGAAGGTGGCAGAAAATAAGATGAAGATTATTCTAGGTGCTCAACGTCTTTACAAGATTTAACTAAAATATCATCATGGCTTATGAGGAGCAGAGGTTGTCTGCCAAGGCAATAAGTACTCCTGATAACTTCATCCAGCAGCCAGAGGCCAAGCTGCCTTGAACCCTCTCATTAAGGGAGAAGTGCCCCATTGAATGAGGCACTTCAACAGTGGTCTACCTTTGAACGTGCAAATACCCCCATTAAATCTGGTGGATCAGGGCCAAAACTAATTAATTTAGTGATGCTTTGCATCAAAATCTCACTTGCAATACATAGCACTCACAATCAGAAAGGCAGGGGATTAATTAAACTAACTATTTAGAAAGCTGAGCAGGTTAGGACTGGGTTAAGACTAAAGAGCATAATGATATCCTTAGTGAAGCCAGAAAAGTAAATGACCCCTGTGAAACTGATAGGAATTTGCTGAGGATTTTTTTCTGTTTAGTTTTTTTGTGAGATAAATGAACTGGGACTGCCAAGCCAACCAATTTTTGGTCCAAGAGGCCATGCACTTTTATTTAGATTACTTCTTTCAACCTTTCCCTACCAACCAGGCTCAACCCAAACTGTATCATGATCAGCAGCTTCATAGAACTTTCAAGGTATCAAAACAGACCATAGAAAGCTTCTGTGTTCTATGGCTTGGGATTAGCCCCCCCAAAAAAAGGAAATAAGAAGAAAAGAGTGAACCACTGTAGATTTTCAGACATGTCTTAAATGTGAACCTAGATGCATTCAGACCATGGTTTCACTGTACCCAGCTTAGTGAGCAGGCTGGACAGAAAGATACAGGCTTGATAATATGCTGTACGGCAGTGGAAAAATCAGATTCTGATGGATTACACATACTAACAGAACAAGAAAAAAAAATTAACCAAATGTTACTGGAACATATTTGAGAAAGTAAAACAGTAATTGCAGCACAGTAATTGCAGGCCCTGTGGCTGAGCCTAATTCTCTAAGGCTCCTTGGAATCCAGCAGCTCCATCACTCAGGTGATGTCTGTCAAAGGGTGCCAGTTTGCACCCGCTGAGGATCTGGCCTATAAACTCACCTGGCTTGTGTCAGAAACAGAGTGGCCTCTTACAACCTTTCTGCAACACTGGAAAATCTTTAATGGTTTGGCACTGCTCAGAATCATTCCATTTTGTAAGAGGAAAGTAAGTGGTATTTCACCCGCCTGGGAGGGCCCTTCTCTTCCAACTGATTAAGGAGGAAACACTGTCATGACCTCATTTCTTCTAATACAACAGGCAGTAATGAATGGCTGAGGTGACTGTGATCTTTGCATCCTATGGTCAGTCTATTTCCTGTCGGTGTTTCCTGTGACTGCAGGGAATTATGGGCATGTCGTGGTTTAGGAAAGGTATTCGCCAATTTAGTGTTCCCACTGAAACGCCCCAGACCGCACGCTTCTCACTCACTTCCCCCTCACCCTCCTCACCCCTGCAGTGGGATGGAGAGAAGAATTGGAGGCACAAAAAGATGAAGATCATGGGTTGAGATAAACACAATTCACTGGAAGCGGCACTGAAATAAGAAAACAAACAGTAACAACACTAACAGCGGTGTACTGGACAGGTGAAGGATTAACATGCAGTTGCTCACCATGCAGAACCCAGAGCCACCCAACCACACACCCAGCACACCACCACGAAAATGCCACCAACCTCCATCCCCCCTGCACATGGAACCAGGACAGGGCAAGGCAATGAAAGACATGTGCCAGACAATGACAAACACTCCAGAGTCAGAGGAACATGAAACCAGCATGCCCATGTTTGCTGTTTATTACCACATGTATGTCTATTTAAGGTAGTGTTCTCTATCAAGTGACAGTCAAGGACTGAACAACTATAGCTTGGATTATTTTTTCCCATTGAGAAATGCATCTTGTATGTACATGAAGAATGTTATACACAAATACATTGACTGGATCCATTTGCAAAAAGAAAACAGAGACTTATTGGCATCTTTGCAAAAACAAATCCAACTTCCTTTTCATTTTAAAACATAATTCCTTCGTTCAGACAGGTGAGCCTCTCTAAAACAACTATGCACGGTCCTATTTGGGAAGTTACAGAGTTTGATAAATCTCCAGAACAGCAGAAAACAATCCAGACTGAACACAGGTTTCTGACATTACACTCAGGAAATGACTACCCTTGCAAACAGTAACATCTCCATGCCTAAGCCCTCAGTTCCAACAGTCATGCATGGAAAAACCTGTAAGAACACTGACATGCCAGAATGTTTGCAGGATCACTGCCTGTGAAAGGTTATTCACAGACAGTCTCAGGCAAAATCATGCCCTCAGAGTTATTGCAACACTGCCAAAGCCATGGAAAGACAACACTTTTCTACTGTGTGAGGAACAATAGAGCTATTCTGGACAAGACTTATTCTGAAAAGTAGAGGTTGAGGTTAGTCATAATTTTCTTTTCAGAGCCCCAAAAGCTGGTGTGTCTGACCATGAAAGTTGCCACAGGACATATCAACCCATCAGAAAAGCTAAAAGTGGAGAAATCAGAGGCTGAAGGTGAAAGTACAAGCTTTTCCTTCTGTATTCCCCATTCCCATGGCTTGTACATGTTTCCTTTGCCACAGGTTACAAAAATGAATCCTGAAATCATTGGATTTACAAGCCAGCAAAAACACTTGATACTGCATTGTAGTCACAGAGGAGTCCACAGCAGCCATGTGTTCTATGTCCTGGGCATGTCCTGGGCAGTCACTGGGCCTCTGGGCTGCAGAACCCACTGTGAAGGTCTGTAGGGGAGCACATGCCTGGGGAGGGGAGTCACAGACAATTTGGTTATCACTGATTTTCCCCAGAAATGGTGATAGCTCCATGGCACCTCAACATCCAGTGATAAAGACTTTATTTTCCCCTTCTGGGTATTATCAGCCAAAGGGATGTGCACCCAAATTGTCAGCTGCAGTTCAAAATGTCACAGACTCTAGAGAAAGGACCTCCCTAGGCAGGTTCTCACCTTGAGGAATTAAAGCCATTTTAGGCAAATCAAAAGCTCTTGGGTTCTTACCCAAGCTCGCTTTCCAGGTGACATGATGTGCCTTTCTCACTGGCATCCACATCTACACTGATCTTAGCTAGCTCCCTGTGCACAGCACTCTGTAAACCCTCTTTTATCTCCTGCCAGGCACTGCAAACTTACCTTCTCTGGCAGTCCAATGCAAGGAGTCCAATGCCCCATGCCCAACTTTAAGCAGCAAGACTCAAAAATAAAAAGGTCTCCATGAACCTATATTAGAAATGCCTCTCTCACACATAATATGCCAGTCAGAGGTTGCTCATCAGTAACACAAGCACTGCACAGAGGATCACTGACAGCACAGGAGCAAACACTGGTCTGCAGAATAAGAAACTGGCCTTGGAGAAGTGTCAAGACATTGGAAAAATGAAGCAATTTGGATCAGTTGCTAGTAAATAAATCAGTATTGCTTGAAGCTTTGTGTGTAATCTAATCAATATACCAACCTCCTTCCTGCTAAGATGTCATTCTGAGATTACACATCAAAAAATTTGGTTAAACATACTAGAATAAGAGACAAACTCTTCAAGTGTGGATTGGATGAGTGAACAGTAAGGTGGATTGAGAACTGGCCAATGGCAGATCCCAGAGGATCATAGTCAGTGGTACAAGGTCTAGTTGGAGGCCTGTCACTAGTGGACTCTTCTTTATGGTGCCAAACAAAAGCACAAGAGGCAATGGGCAGAAACTGATACACAGGAAGTTCCACCTGAATAAGAGGAAGAGCCTCTTTACTGTGTGGGTGACTGTGCACCGGAACAGACTGACCAGAGAGATTGTGGAGTCTCCCTCACTGGAGATATTCAAGAAACATCTGCACAGAATCCTGTGTCATGTGCCCTGGGTGGCCCTGCTTGAGCAGGGAGGTTGGACCAGATGACTCACTGTGGTGCCTTCCAAACCTGAACCACTCTGTGATTCCGTGGGTAGGAGGCAGGTTGCATAAGAAGCACTCTGAGCTCTAAAACAGCTGCAGAAAGATACAAAGACACCTCCTTCTGGTGGGAGAGAAGACAACAAGGCAAAACCCAAGCTAGATATCTGTGATTGAATAAAATTCCACCCATCTCTGCAGCAGCACTGAACTTTGCATTGGAAAGTTCCATACCTGAGCAGTGGATTCCAATTGCAATGAGATCTTCTTTGAGATCAAGACACTTAAAATACCACTTTTTAATGCTTTTACGGTTTCTTGTGTTTTGGGTGAAATCCCAAATGCAGATGACACAATAATTGCAGGCATCTGCCAGCACAACGTAGCTGCCTAGCACAAATCCCTGTTGAATCCTTTGAGAGGAGCAGGACTGTATCCATTCCACATGCTAACATGATCAGGGACATCCAATATCATTGAAAACTGTTTACACTGTCAGTAATAACCCTGGAAGAAAGAGTTTTTGAGCTGCTTTTTATTGACACTCACCTCATTCCAGAGATCAGCAAAAATGAGGGTAGTTGATACAGCCAGCCTCACAGATTTTTGTTTTCTCTAAATAAGTCTGAATAAACAATAAAAGGTTAAATGCTATTTTTTCAAAGCCTGAAACACAGGCAAACAAATTGAGGGTAGAGAACTCAATTATATCAAGCAGAAGCTCCTGGCAGTTACACTCAGCAGAGCTGAATAATTTTCAATTACTCTGGGAGAAGAGGTCAACAAAATATGTTCCCCAATCTGTACATTCTTAAACCCAGACCTCCTAATGTTATGAATGCCCTTCATCAGGGTTTGGGTTTTTTTTTCCACACAGCAAGCACCCTTTTCCCTACTTTGATATATCAAGTTAAGTTCTTTCCTTAATATAAATATATGCATGCCACAGAGAAAGCATCTGAAGCCCACTTTTCAAAAAGCCAAGCTTCCACTCTGTCACAGCCAAGCACCCTGCCACAGAGATGCTACAACATGACAGGTGCTGCTGTAAATATCTCTCTCACCCGGGTGGTGAGGGCATTAACCCAGCAAAATGAGATGTGCCCCATCCCAGAGTGGTCTGTGTCAGTGTCTGAGCTTCCCAGCTGTGCCACCACATCCCAGCTAAGGCAGAGGGTTTTCCTCAGTAGAGACTGCAGAGTCACAGCAGGGCTGGCCAGAAGAAAAATCTCTAGAACATGGTATGTCTATGACTCCTACCAATGTCAGGAGCTCTGAGTACTGCATACCAATTCTGTGATATCTTTCCAGCTTTGAGACTTGATCTCTGCTACCATCACTTCTTGCTTCAGTTGCATGCCAAAATTTTTTCTGGGTTTTTCTCTCAACAGAGTTTGGTGTGGAGGGAGGGGAGAGGGAGAGTTTTGTGAGTTTTTGTGTGTTTACATGAGTTTTTCTTTCCAAAAGGCATGGAAATGGAGTTACATTTTATGTCACAAAGCTTCTCCATCACAACATAATGAGAAAGGAAACTTCTACTTTGATGTTTATCAAACACTCATATATATAACAAACAGCATGTGCAGGCAGCAGATTTCTAGCCTATGGAATGAATAAGGAAATTTTCTATGTACTTCTGTTTTCACATACAGCAGCATCTAAGTGTGGCAATTACAGTATCAGGAGTATCAGGAAAGATGCTCAAATATTTATTTCTCCATTACAACTTTACACTGCTGTCTGGTCTAAATGGTACAGCGAATCCCAACAGAAGGAACTTTTATGATGATAGGGTCATTTTAACATCAAATACAAACTGATGATCTTCAGTGGAAGGAGAAAGCCATTAAAAATTCACTAACCTATTTTTTAGCCAGAAAAGAGTAATTTTATTTAAAACCTTTGTGTGAGAGAAGCAATCCATTTATCCTCAAATATCTGCCCATAAAGTTGCTAGTATATGTAGAGAGAAGTCAAAAGAAAAAAAATAAACCTATTTTCTTATTTTCTATACAACATGCAAAAACTGTCCACTGTGTATACAAGAGAGTTTGAACTGCCTAGAAATTAAATGGATCTTGGACTGAAAAACTCCCTCACTCTTATTTTCAGTCCTTCCTTGGAGGTCTGCAATTGCTGTTAGCTTCTTGGTGGGTGAATTTTCTCTTTCTAAGGCTGGCTTATATTTCATAGAACCCAGCCCAGGCTGTATCTCAAAAGATCATCTGGTGAGATCTCTCTTATAAGAATCAGTAGGAGAGTCTTCCTGCAGGATGATGGACTCCATTTGGAGGCCTTGACTCTGTAAGGAAAAAACAAGATTAAGGTATAGGCTTAAACCAGTGATAAAGAAATGGCTATTATGCCATCCCAGTCTCTCATTTGCTTCCTAATTCCACTTTGGTATCCTGCCCTACTGTGCACTCTCCCAGCGCGTTCCACTGTAAGGTTGCCCTGATGTTTCTGTCTCTGCTACCAAAAAAACAACCATGGTTTTAAGGTGGCTGGCCTAGAGATTCCACAAAGAGGGGCTCAAATACCTCATCCCCTGGCAGGGTACTCTTCAGTGTGCACACATTATGTAGGTACTGCATTGCTGCAATATTTGGGAACTAAAAGCAAGCAAAGAAAAAAAGTCAGTAGCCTACTCCTAAAAAGCCTCTTTTGGGCCACTCCAGCCTCCACTCCAGCTCTGCATTTCACACCCGTGTGCAACAGAGAAAGCTCCTGCATGAATCTCAACCCCCTTCCACGCAGAGGAGACAGGAAACCAAAGGTGTGGTAACTGAACTCTTCCTTGCCTCAGTGTTCTGCTGTACCTCTGCAGTTTTGCATGCCCAGGAGCATGCTCGGAGCCTAACACAGAAGGCACATCCTCAGTACTGTCTCTGAAAGGGAGGGAAATTTAGTGGAGGAGGTTGTGACTTTTGGGCCAGCAGCTTCAACCTCTGTCATCTACCTGCTGGCATTTCATGATTTTTAATACTGTCCTTCACACTCTGAAGGGCCCCTGATAATCATCCATGAAGTGACCTCCACCATTCTCCTTCAAATCCCTTTTTTTCCACTCTCCTGCAAAACACTGCCAAATTTGGGATGATTGTTGTGTTACAATCTACTGCACTGACCAACACCATCAGAGTGGTGCAGGGGTTCCCTGCTCTGGGTGTTGTCTTGCAACACATTGTAAGCATTTCAGCATAGGAGATCCCCCTGCCCTGTTTCTCAGTGTGTTCTGTACAAAGGTGTCCAGACCCATGGCTGGGCTTCAAGTACCATACTAATAAAAAGCAGAAGATGATTTTCTGAGCTATGGATGTATCGTTGCATAAAAAAAAATTCAGGTCAAATATGAGCAATAAACTCCAGGTCAAATTTAAGCAATTTCCTTGTATTTACTTCCATTTTATTGACAATGAACAATTCTTGGTGGGTAAACCTCAAAATATACCTCCAATAACAGTTGTTTTGCCTTGGGTATTTATGCAGCGTTCTAACTACAGCATCTATATAGCATTTCTTTTTCCCCACGCATACAAATACACACTCATACTTAATACATTAGCATTTCCACTATACATTTTTACAGTGCATCCAGTTAAGCAAATTGCTCAATTAGCCGAATAGGGTTTTTTCTTTTCATTGTGAAAAGACAGAGTCTTGCCGAACAGAGCAGCGTTCTCTGTAAGAGGTCAGTTGGGTGTGATTTTTGGAATAAAGGAGAGAGGATGAGTGGGTTGAAAAAGATTTTTTTAATTGTTCACATTTTATTGCCTTTAAAAGTCAAACAGAGAGAGCAAACCAACACATGTACTGGTTCATGCTGGTACATAACAGTAGCATGTTGTAGAGAAAGCCCACCACACTTAGTGGAATTTTCCTGTTAACAGCGTGTAGCTCACGGACATGGAAAAGATTGTGGGACTGTCAAATACCGAGTGTCAGGGAATTGTATATCCACTCGTTGGTAAAATAAGTCAGTTAATTTGGCAGGTAAGTATTAAGTAATCATATTGTCAGAACAAGGGAAGTGGCTAAGAAAGGAAGACAAAGACGAAAAGAAAAAATATAAAGACGAGGAAATAAGGAGGAACCAAAGAGGAGAGGGGGAAGGGAGAGAATGTGTGAGTTTGATGGCCAAGTGGTGAGATAGTAAACAATGAAAATCCATCTGTTCTGGATGCTACTGACACACCTTGTTGTTATGTCTCACACTGAACTCCATTTCTGCCTTTCCGCTGTCTGGCAGAATCTGAGCATCATTTCACCTGAGGTTTATTACATATGGAATGTAATGGCTGAGGAAAACTTGAGCAGGATGGGTATCTTCTCATGCATGTTTTTAAAGATTTATTTTTTTTCAAAAAACTGTACTATTTTCATGGTCTCTCTAATTTTTATCTTTTTTTGCCTACAGAAATCTTAGAAAATATTAGTTAATTTTTTTAAGTAAATATTGTTCAATTTTAATTTTCCCTCATTTGGTTTCAACAGTGCAAAATTTCAAATGATCTGAATGAGGTTTTTTTAATTCCATTACATTTTCCTGAGGTAAAAAAGTCTATGATATTTGCCTAGGCAAAGTGTTACATCACATACTCTATTTATGTTTCAGCATTGCAGTGACTTTTAAAAGCTCACAGCAGGAAATTAAGAAAAGCCTGAACTCATAATTATTAAATAATAATAAAAAAATGTACTCTGCTAAGGTTGCATTTATTCAAAATTGTACAATTAATATATCCCCATGTTTCCATTAATATACATTCCGGTGGAGAAATTGATAGGAAATGTGGTCATGGCATGAACTTTACAGAAGATTTGAATAGTCTCTGCTGAGTGGAGTTTAATTGAGCAAAGTGGCTTGGATAAGAAGTCCTGTACAGAAATGAGATTATCCATCATGCACAATCTAAATAATCAATATCCAGGTCCTCCCTGTATTGACAGAGTTGGAAGGATGCTACTTAGCACAATCAGACATCACAGGCGATGGGGAATTTAAATGTCCCCTTCCCATGTGGGGCAAATCATTATTCTCTCAAGCATCCTTCAGCCTTTACCCTTACGTCTGCTCCTTGCTGCTGAGATGAAAATACCTGCAGCTTCTAAAGCCAGCCCAGGGCAACGTCATGTAGGGCCCAGATGTCAGTTGTCACTCTGACCCGCCCTGGAGCTAAGCCATTACAAACAAAGCAAAACTTTCATTCATAGAACATTGGTGCAGAGCCTTGGCACCATTCAAGACATTAGTGGCAATGTGACCTTCCTTGGCTTCTCATTACAGTGGTGAATTTGGAAGATCTGTTGATGCATAGATAAGTTTTAAGTCCTCACCTTTATGATTCTTCAGCATGTTGCTCATTCTTCCATGTAGCAGCCAGTCTCTTACCTCATGATTAATTCCTACCTCCAGTCTGCCAGCAGTGCTACCTGGCCACCTTTTCACCTCCAAAGCAAGTCCAGGTTTTACTCTTTACTCATGAAGAGCTTTTTCATTGGCTTCTGCAGAATAACTGCTTGCTTTCTCTCTATGTTCCTGACAAAAGGTACCTGTGCCAGAAGGACCTGCAAAGCACATACCTAGGACAAGGGCTCAGCACACCACAAGCTATGAGTGATGAGTACCATGCAACTCTTGTTTTTGTGGTCACATATCTGGTTCAGATAATCCTATTCTCATACTTTGACAAACTCACAGGCAGTCGGTTGCTATGCTCTGAAATCTAAATCCTCAGAGGACTCCTGGACATACTGTAAAAGACATAGTAAACATCTAGAACACAACTCCATCTTCTGATTTATTTTTCCTCACTTATCTTTCTCTACAGAAGACCATGGGGCAGGTAATGTCCTTGGATGAACCAGTGCATGGGTCTCAAAAAAACACCAGAGCTGAGGGAATAAGTGCTCAGATTCTCACATAATAGAGGAAAGCTTTAATTTTATTTTATTTTTTTAATTTAAAGATCATACCCAACACTGTGAAAACTGGTAAGAAGCAAGGTTTAAAAGGAGAAAAAAGGTTTTGATAAGCTTTTAACTTAAATTTTGTTTATGCATGAAGACCAAATTCACATTGTTTATTTCTTGAAAGCACAGAGAATAAAACAAGCATGTTGCTGCTGTTGCAGACAGAGGATGAGATGTGCAGAGCTTCCACAGCACCTGACAGAACAAGTGTCACTGTGATTCTTTACACACTAGTGTAAGTTGTAACACAGCAAACAAGCGGCTTTTCTGCCTCCTCAGGCAAGAGGCACAACACAAAATGCCCCAATACCCTCCCAAAACTAAAAGCCTGTTGCTAAATCTTCATCAAAACCATGCCTGAAGACCAAATATTCAGGAGATGAGCACAGCCCTGCTGCCACAGGAAAACACCCATTCTAACTATTCAAGTACCATGTGCAAGTGCAAGAGAAAAAGCAATTCTAATCATAATTTTATCTGTGTTATTTTGAATATAACCAAAGGTTTCTTGTTAAAGCTACAAAAAATAGCCAGCAAAATTTGTATTTCACCAGCTTCACTGACAGACTCTCGTCTGCAGCAACTCAGAACTCCGGCTACCGAAGCTCATCACTTTTTCTTTCCCTCCCTCAGTGCTGAGGAGATATTTATAAGTGTTCCAGTCAGTCTTGAAATAAGTATACAGTGCAAGGGTGCTGCATGTTACCAGTCAAGCAGAAGAAGACAAAGACAAATAAAAAGCAATGAAAAGACATGATATAGATATAGGGAAGATTGTGACTCCAAAAGAGCTAATGGTTTTGTGATGGTAAGAACTGAGCTTAGAAGAATATCCAGTATTAGTAATGGTTTTGTTGAAAAATCTCTTCAGACCATTAAAGTATTATGTTGTTCTTTATTGCACTTTCCCTGCCTCTCCTTTTCTTTGCTAGTTGGTTGGGGTTTTTTTCATACTCTTTCTTTATATCTCACCTACTGGATTGAATAGCATTGAGCTGCCTTTGCCACACAAAATCACAGATCACTAGATTTTTGTTTCATTCTAGACATAATTTGAGACAATCAAATTTGAATGGCAATTTTGTGTTCACATCTTTTATTTATTACGGGTCTTCGAAATACAGGGGAAAAAAGAAAATACAAAACCCAGTATACACTGGGGAATAAAAGTGGGGGGAAAGCAGGCAAAAAAAAAAAAGGTATTTTTCTCGTTGTTTTTTCTTCTAAAAGATGAAAAGCAAGTGAGCCCCTCCCTTGCAGGGTATGCTCAGTGTGAGAGGCTGAAAGGATTACAGCGGGATACCACTCTCATAGCTCTCACCGTCTGTCCTGAGCAGCTCCCATTTAAATTGCAGCTACCTCAGGGTCCCTGTATCCCTAACCAGCGTGCAGCGTGCCCAGCTGGGAGGCACTGGTGGACACCAGTGTCTCCCACGTGGTTTGCATTCCAAGGAAGGAATGCTGGGGCACAAAGCAGCCACCTCAACCCTGTACCTGCAGCCCCTTCTCCCCCTTTTGCATCCTCTCAGCCAAAAGCTCAGATGCCAGGATACGGGTATAGATAATGATGTGGCATCCCTGCTATCTCAGAAGCACAGAGGGAGAAGGGTATGGGGTGACACCTGAGCTGCTCCAGAGCCACAAGTTTTAATGCTGGGCTAGGTGAGAATTTTCCACAGGTAACAGAACAGGGAGCTGCCTCAGGCCCCAGGGAAGAAAACAGACATTTCTTTGGACTTTGCCCAAAATGTTTATTTCATTGTTTAAACTTGATTTTGCTAGATAAGTAACCAGGGTCCTGGATCTATCGGAAGAGTAGACACATCTTGAGAAGTTAGACTAAGCTGTGCCACCAGAATCTGCAGGGG
>VWZF01000445.1:2149621-2166736 GCA_013396755.1 Sclerurus mexicanus | reverse complement strand
GGTGGGGGGGAAATCGTAACTGCTTTCTATTGCTAGCCCATCACTACAGTCCTGGATTTAAAAAATCACTTCAAATGAAGGAAAGGGCTGGATTGTCACCCTTCCTTTACTCAGTAAAAAATATTTTTCTATTTAAATATGTAAACAAGTTATGGGTATGGACCCCTCTGAAGAAATAGATTTGCTTTAGGGTGACTCAATTCTAAATATATTTCAGTAGTGCTAGTTTATATAATGGCAGCTATGCATCCTGCATGCATGACTTGCTTGACTTGCTTTCCCCATCTTCTTGGTAGAGGGGTTCAAAGGCTGCAAAGGAGGTTCCCAAATGACATTTCTGTTTGCCATATATCCATGTCAAATTTCTACACATTCTGAGCACTATTTGGAGTTGCAGCTTCCTGGGACTGCACCCTCCTTCAATCTGAAAGTCAAGACCTAGGACTCAAAAAGAAAGCACATGCTGAAGATTCCCTCCGTGAGGGATTTATGCCTGAATCAGTGACCTACTCAGTAAGCTTGCCAGCTTTTCTCAGTAATAATGCTTCACATTAGTTATTTGAGCTTGCATGCAGCACTTGCAGAAGAAAAACGTTCTGTAGTTTACCATTTTGGAAAGAGATGATTGTTGTGTTGTCAATAATGAGAAGGATTACAGAGTAGGCGAATTTGTTACATACACGCATGGCCCATGAAATGCATTCCTCTCTGAATCTTTAAATATTATCAGCCTACAGTAATTGTTACTTACACTCCACCCACTTCATCCTTCTTTCCTTCATTTCCTCTGAAGAATAATTTGACAGTTGTTTTCTTTGAAGAAGTTGAACTACAAAATTATTTCTATGTCTAACAGGGACACAAGTACGCTAGTGTAAGTACAGTTAAGAAAATATGGACAAATTTGAAACCTCATCCATACAAAAGCAAAAATTAAACTGTTTTGTACAACTGAGATGGCCTGGAGACACCTAAGGCTGTAGAGGAAGGAAAAAAGGCAGAGGGAATTAAACCTTCACCTGCAACCGCAGACTCAGAGCTATCCCCACCAGTACTGCAAAATGGAATTTATAGCTAAAATCAGGAAAATAGATGCAGGCATTAGGATCACAGGTGCTACTTCACTGACAACCTATTATAAAGCTCCAACTGTGTCCAAAGTTATAAAGCAATTTCATAGTTATATTTATCAGGATGAACAATGCGCAAATCCACTTCTCTGCTTCTTTTTTTACTTTGATATGTCATTATTAAAAGATTCCTGCTGCACCTAGCAAGGCTTTCCCAGATCTTGATCCAGTGCAGCAGGGAATGACAAATGTAGATCCCACACGCAGGAAAGAAGCACACAAGCCCTCCAGCGATGGGAAGGAGGGAGCTCCTGCCACCCCATAAGAGGGAAATGAGGCAGAGCAGTTAGGTACCGTCCTTGTCCACATGGCTCCCACAGGTCAGCAGAGGCCAATGAATTTCCAGCAAGTGGAGGCCATTAAAAAAAATGCACAGAACAAGATATAGAGGCCAAGAAAAAAAAAATGGGACATTTTCAGTAGGCATATTCTGAAAGTGAGGTGGGAAGAAGGATATTTGGAAAGGGTGAAAAAGCATCCTTCCAGACCAACAGCCATATTGAGACTCCAGACAGTGTGGGATGCAGTCATTAACAAAGTCTAAGAAGACTGGAGAAGTCACAAATTCTCCACCTTGCAGTATCAGTGTGTTAAGGGCAAAATTCAGCTGCTCCTGGGTACCTTTATGGAAAATAAATCAAGGCTATTAAAATGATGTCATCAAAATCAGGGACCACATCATGCGTCAGGGGCAAAAGAGAAACCTGAATGGACTGATCCACATCCAAACAGAGAGGTGTCTTGCCTACAGCTCGTACATGCTGTGTTTACAGAAAACAGTCTTTTCTGAAAACAACTAGAAGCTACTTACTTTGGATCAAACAGGCTTCACTTATTCAAGCACCATCCTAAGAATCCTAACATGATTTTCTTCTAAATTGCAACTGAATCATTTTAAAAGTAAAGGCAAACTTAAAATTGCTGAGAAGGTGAGAGAACCTGCTTATGAGCATCTGCCCAAAGCACAGTGGAGGAAATTCTAGAAAGAGGAACCAGAATGTCCAGAAGGAGATGGGAATCACATTTCTCAATCCTACCAAAAAAAAAAAAAAAGGAAGAAAAACACCAAACCAATCAACCAACAAAAAAACACCTTTAGGGAACTTGCATGGCACGTGAACAGAACAAACAGTGCAGGATGAAACTTGGGGTTGTGTTGTGAAGGCAGGGTATTAGCTGGGCAAATGAGAACAAGGCATTCCCAAATTTTTTTATCAGCTCCCCAGGGCCTGATGATGTTGTGTTTAAAGGCACTATAATGATGTTTTCAAAGATCTTACAAAAAAAATATGTACATGCATAGCAGCCAGGACCCAGCAGGGGAGAGAAAAATGCCACAGGAATCAGAGCCCTAGGGGAGCTCTGAAAAGGTTGCTGCAACCCATGAAGCCAGTGAGGTGGCTGAAACTAGACCTGAAAGCAAGGTCTCACCTACAAGGATATTGTGGAAAATGGAAGATTGGTTTACAAAGCTATTTTATTTCTAGCCTCTTTTTCCCATTAATTTTATGTTTCTTTATTTCTTTGAGTTACGTAGTGTACTTGAATATTATAATGGAGTCTGGAGTTTACAATTCTTTTGCCTTTCTTTAGAGAATTCACCATAGGGTGAAGGGACAGCCAGATCCACCTCAATGCCCCAGACTACTCAAGGTCCCACACCAAGCCCATACTGCTAATCAGCAGTAGAACCAAGCCCTGCTCAATATTTAGCACTATTAAATTATGATACCAAAGAAATACATGTAGCTATCACCTCACATTATATCTAACAAAGAGGCAGAAAACCTGAATGCCTGTTGTGGTAGGACCTCATGTTGTAAGAACAAGAGATGATGTGTAGAAGACAGAAATAAAATGAGAAAACAAAGTCAATGGGATTCTGTAAATCTCAACAGGTTGGGATAAGTAGCTTGAGGACACTTATGGAAAGCAATAGGGGCTGGAGAGAAGATGATGGCAATGGTTGTCCTGCTGTACTCAGCACTGGTGAGGCCACACCTCAAATCCTGTGTTCAGTTTTGGGCCCCTCATTATAAGAAGAACATTGAGGTGCTGGAGCATGCCCAGAGAAGGGCAATGGAGCTGGTGAAGGGTCTGGAGCACAAGCTTGATGAGGAGTGACTGAAGGAGCTGGAGGTGTTTAGCCTGAAGAAAAGGAGCATCAGAGGGAGTTTATCGCTCTCTGCAACTACCTAAAAGTGAGGTGGGGGTCGGTCTCTTCTCCCAAGTAATAAGCAACAGGACAAGAGGAAATGGCCTCAAGTTGCACCAGGGGAGGTTTAGACTGGATGTTAGGGAAAACTTCTTCATAGGAAGCGTTGTCAAGCACTGGAACAGGCTTCTCAGGGAAGTGGTTGAGTCACCATCCCTGGAGGTATTTAAAAGATGTGGTGATGGGGACATGGCAGTGTTTGCTTAACAGTTGGACTCAGTGATCTTAAGGGACTTTTCCAACCTAAATGATTCTATGATTCTAAGTTGATGGCAAATGCGATTGAAAAAAGTGGGGCAGCAGAACTGATTGGGAGGTGCTGTGAAAGAGTGAGTGAATTGCACACCAAGGACAAGAGTAGAGGCTCTGCCATGCAGAGGTGCTCAAAGTACTCTGTGGAGGAGAAGTCACATCCAACCACAACTGATCCACTCTGAGTGCTAAAGTATGAAAACTTTTGGGCCTAAATTCTTTCCTGAGCTAACTCTGCAATGATATCAGAAACTATGCAAGTTAGGATGCATGTCTCTTACAAAAATGATGCAATAATCAGTGTCTACAGTTCGATTATGAGATAATTGATTTTACTTGCATATTACATTCTCATTGAATTAAAAGATTTGAAGACTTTGACTATTTTTATATTCCCCTTGCAATACATTTTGTAGTCTGTGCTATTTAGAGACAGAAAATTGCAACTATTTTAAAAACACGACAATGACTTTCACCTCCCTGAGGGAAATTCTTCGATGGCATCAGCGTTTCGTCCTTATTCTGCTACAGAAAATCATTGGAGACTCCTTCTTAGCTTTGCTTTCCACCTTTTGAGAGCCTTGAGTTCCCAATACTGAGGTGAAAACACTCACTATTTATTAGGTGGAAGAGAAGAAATGATGATAGATTTTTTTTCTTCGCCAGAAGATGTTTAAAATAAAAACTTCCTTTCTGTCACATCTACTTGGTGCCACCCATTAAGCAGGAGTATTGCCAGGCCCTCGGTCACCTCCCTCCCAGGGGAATGGGCTGGCACCCTGTCCCAGTGCGGCGAGGGGCAGCCCAGCTGCTCGTCCCCTCAGCGAGCCCACATGCACGGGTCACACTTTGCCACTCTTACAGCTTCTCCATCCCTGCCTTCAGCATGACTTTGCCAGCTGCAAGGAAAGGTGACTGAGGTCGGACATTGCCCCATGCAGCAGAAATGTGTTTTGCCTGTTCTGATTTTCCATTTTTCAGCTCCTGCCAGCAGCAGAGCATTGAGCAAAATGTCCCCACTATGGCCCTAGACAATTCGTCATAATAAGTCACTGGCTGAATTGCACCTCGTGGTCCCACTGTGAGCGAACAAATCACCAACTTCTCCAATTGTTCAAATATCTTCTCAAAGAGTTGCTGAATAAGTCATGCCAGTAATCGGCAGTTTGTAACTTCCCATCCAGCGGTTTGCAGCAGATATTCAAGACCTTGCCTTTGAAGCTGACTGGGTTCCTAGGGATTTTGGATACCTGGCCAGGAGGCTCTGCTTTTTCAAGGGACAAAGTAAGAGCTTTCTGTATTGGCCTTCAGCAGTGAAAAGGTAGCATTTTCTGTGACACAAGAAGCTCTAAAAGGAAAGGAGGAGGGAGCACAGAGATACCTACTCTAGACCCTCACCATCCCTTTTCAGGAAGCAATGCATTCTTCATCTCCCAGCCTGACCCCAGCATGATGGCCTTTCCCAGTTGGATCCCCCACCATCTGTCTCCAAGCTCTCAGGAGGCCGGCCTGTGCTTAGCCAGGCACCAGTGCTGCCTGTGGAGGTATGGTGGTGGGACACCTTCCCATGGGCAAGAGGGGTCAGATCCTGTGAGCACCAAATGTACAGACTAGGAGGCTCCATGACTGTCTGACATGAAATGCAAGATACTGAGGTTGTGGAAAGGAAATAATAAAACCTGGAGTTAAAAGAATAGTCCCAATTTCATGCTTAAATATATAATCTTGCCTGTGCAGAGGGTTTTTCCTTAGCCTTAATGTCCCTCTTGCACCCACTCTTTTGTACCAAAGAGGAGGTTTATGCTTTATCTTTCCTCAGATCCCAATAGATTAGACTGAAAGAATATGTGATGACAAGTTTTAGACACATTTCTAAGATATTCCTACCTTATGCCACAATCTTTTCTGTCCTAGTCTTCCTTGCTCTTGCATATTTGACTGGAGGACTGAAGGTGTGAAGGTATTGGTTACACATCTCTTTCTGACACACCACGAACTATGCCATGTTCCATCCTCACACTGGTCACTGGCTTACATGGCACATTTCTTCTCTATGTATAAAACACATCAAAATTGTATTACATGCTGCTGTTGTTTTTAATAGAAATATTATTCAACTCACCCAAGTTTTCTTCAGATTTTTTTCATTTCACTTAGTGCTGAACCTTCTCAGATTTTGACAGGTACACAGATCTTCACGGAGGCTGCTGTTCCTCAGCTCACTGTGTTGTCTGTGTTAAAAGTCTTTTATCCTGAGATCAGTGGTCATGGGGATGCGAGTGAGCCATTAAGTTTTGCAATGTACCTTGCAAGTAGGGACCAATCATTTATTACTTAGCTGTGTCTGGAGTGACTAAACTAAGGCTTATCCAGTTCAATAACTAGTGGAACAAAGGCTACTCTGGCATGAAGGCTGTTTATATTTCACAGGGAATTTTTTTTCTTTTGTGTGCATGTGTGGATCATTATTCCTTAAACCACTGGAGGTCCTTGAGAGTCTGTTACTATAATTTCATTCCTGGTCCATCTCACAGAGCCATCCTAAAACTGCAAGACACACGTGTCTATGTATCATCACTCCAAACAGCCCAACGTGAAACCAGGCTCTTAAACAATAGCAAGGGGGTTTCTATGCAATACAAAAATATATTAAAAATACATAATGTAACTTGTCTTAATATACTTTTCTGAGTCTAAAAATATGCCAGACCAAAAGAAACATATTTACATAAAAAGCAGACAAGGTCAAATAACAAAGAAAGCCCTTAATTAGTTGTAATCAACTTTAATTTGCATACCGTATATAATTCCTAAATGATTGTTAATAATAACTTTATATAATGGACTTCCAATTTTCATGAAAATGGCACATTTTGATAAGCAGACACAAAACCCTAGTACTAATAAGGTTTAATTTGCATACATTAGACTGATTATCCAAACAAAAGGATTACAGTATTACTTCTCCATACCTTTATGTCCTTATTATGCACATTTATTAACTTCACAAAAGCTAGCTGTTAGTGACAAACAATAGCCGTGGCTGGGAGAGAAATCTACAGTATGAATAAAGTGCATTTTAATGCTAAGGAGCAAAGTTTATACTGCAAAAATGTTTTGTTTAACTCTTTCTTTTGCAAAAGGCATTATTGCTTTGTAAGGCAGGCACTATTAGATGGATAAATCACTTTATCACTATGTGATTTTTTTTTTTTTAGTAAAGAACGGATTTTCTCTAAAAACTAGGACCTGCTCATGCTCACAGTTTCCCGAGGCTAAGTTAAAAAACATGGATGGTGCTTGAACATGTCGGGAAAAGTGTTTACAATCACAGGATTAAGCTGTTAACTCATGTGATTCCAGGGCACTGTGTTAATAAATATATTGCCACAAGCTTCGTTTTCACAGCATAAATAATAATACAGGTGGCAATAGCTATTCCTAAGGGTATTACATATACCCTGCAATTAAAGTGTGAGCAAGGGGGAGTGGAAAAAAAAATCATTAGTAGATCTGCAATCTGAAGCAAATGATGCTCACAAGGGGCTGAGAAGAAAGCCAATAGATGTGCAGCTTAAATTGAATGCCACCCTGGAGCTCCCTCTGAGCTGTGACACAGGGCTGTGCTGATGTGCAGTGGTGACAGTGATGTGAGAGGAGTATGTCATCTCTGCTGCATTTTGTGCCCTTGCAGTGCAGTGTGCCATCCTCGAACAGACATGCTGCTGTTGGAGGTATGTCATCAGCATGTTTTGATACTCCATGTACCAGCCGGTTCTTCAGGAAGAGTTGCTATGGTTGTTGTGAACCTTGACTTCTCCGGTGTAAATTTCTTCTTGCACAGGTTTTGACCAAGGTCTCCATGTCTACATGCAACTAATTTGCATAATACGTGTGAGCAACATAAAGCGGTTTTTAAGCTGAGACAGAAGCTCTAGATCATTCAGATGATCCCTTGAATATGCAGTGAGCATCTGGCTAGGTTACCAAATACTGACAACATACTTTTTTTCATCATAATTTCCATCCAACCATTTTGCAAAGGGCTGTAGGAACCACTGTGGCTTTTTTTTTCACCTGTGCAACTAGAGGCCACTGACTTCTGACTCAATCCTGGTTGATGCCACGGGGTCAGAGCCCAGGGTCCTTCCCTTAGCACAAGCCCAAGGATTTCACTGGGAAGCTGTGAATGAATAACGACCTTGTGTTTCAGCTGAGAGTCTCTAACTATGAAACCACTAGTAGTCTTGTAAAAGGACCACATGCATTTGTTGGTCTGAAACACCAGGTGAGGAAAACACATTTCAGAGGATATAAAATACAAAAGAACCTTTAAATCTACCTAGAAACTTACAGAGATCAGCTTTTTGCCATAAATATAATTGGAATTTACTGTGGTATTTATTTATTTGAGCTTTCCTATAAAGATACTGGCAATATGCTTTTCTTCCAAAGAGACCCCAGAAAGAATGGATGGCCAAGCACAAGTCTCTGGACCCATGTTCCTGGACCAGCAGTTTCTGAATTAACCCAAATTTATTCTAAAATATGCAGAATAAACATGCCCAGAAGAGATAGCAAAGTCCATTCTGCATCAAAGTGACACATCCACCACATTGTACTGACATCCAAACACTGTTGAAAACAAGAATTGGTATCCTACATCATTTAGACATTCTTAAAGGTATCCCAGGGCATGAAGTGTACTGAGTTTTGCACGTGTTTAGTTTAGTCAAAAAGCTCACAGTGACTGAACATGGAATTTTTTTCAACCAGAATGAAAATACAAACCTGATTTGCTTTGTCCTACCAAAACATAGCCATGTTTCCATTGAATCGTACTGACTTTGATCTCGCCTCACTTCTCCAGTTGATGATCTTCGCACTTGACTCAATAAGGTTACCTTTGGATTCAGACTGCAGTAGTCATCCTGTAAATGAGAAGGCTCCTAAGTTCCTTCTGTTGCATTCATATTCTTCTTCTTCATAGCATTTCATGGTTCTCCTGGACAGCCATTCGTTTTGTTTTCCTTTGCAAAAACTGGGAAATGTCTACAAAATGCCTTCTGTCTGGTTCTGCTCCCTGATCTCCAGTCTGTCTTCCTGTTGTGTATTTTAGGTAAAATAAAAAATGTTTCTGTTTACCACCCTTCAAGTCACAATCCACCTTTCTTGAAGGTTTTGAAGACCTCCTTTATGCACTGACTTTGTACAGCCTTGCCCCCTTCTCCACACCCCCTCCCCCAGGAAAAAAAAAAATCAGCTCTTATTACAGAACAAGGAATTGGAGTAAGTGTAAATGATGGTCCAGTTACTCTCACTCTTGCATTCAGTGAAGGGGTACATGTGCTGCTGTTCTTCCAAGTGACAGGTCCAGAGAAAAGCCTCTGACACGCAGCAAGTTTTAAAAATCAGAAACCATGTTCAGTTTTAGAAACTCAAGGGACATTCAGAACCCTTCAGACATTTTGATAATATTAGAACACAGACAAAACCTGAAACAGAAGAAAACCAAAGCACACCTTCTAGCCCTTGTTCAAAGGAAAGAAAACAGACACTTTCCCAAGCTTCACTATACAAAACAGAGTATAGTACACCCTCTGCTGAAGGAAGCAACCAGGCTTCTCCAGCAGCCCCTGGCTCACCTAAAAGCCCAGCCATTTACCTATTTGTGCTGCAATTGCCTGGGTTGCAACACAAAACCCATCGTACAAATGTGCTTTAACTCAAAAGAGAACCCCACTGACTCAAGGAATGAAAGTTTATGAGTAAGGGTTACAATACAGGAACAATAATTTAGTTAAATCCAACGTCTTTTGTTTAAAATTATTTTTTCTGTGGTTCCATAATATTATTTTTAGTTTTCAAGAATGGAAACAATAGCTGAGCTCTGTAAGTGCCAAGTCTTTTTCAAGATTTGATAAAAAGCTAAAAAAAACAAGAAAGTGCATTGATTCCAAATAATAACGTACACCCTATGATTTCGAGATTTTATAATCTGTACACATGACTGGAAATATCTGTCTATTGAAGTTTCTAAGAATTATGTATGAAGGAAAAATCTTAAAACATATACTCTTTTTTTTTATTTTATTTTTGAATGGAAAACTTCAAATCAACAGTCCAACAAATTGCAGCTGTTGAAATTGCTGAACCAATTTACAATCAAATTGAATTTTTTTCCATTAAGAAAAAAACCCTTTGCCTTTGGAAATAAATGCTCTTCTCCCTACCAGACTGTTAATACTTTGCTATAACATCGGGCACACCCAAGATCCCAGTTAGCATGTTCTTCAGGAGCATAACTAGACAGATGCTCTTAAGACATTTTTAAGAGTACATCTCTATTCTTAATTATTTTCAGAACATCAGATTTTCCTCATTTTTGTTTTCTCATTTAAATATACTTTACAAGTTTAAACTATGCCTGATTTAGGTACCTTGCAAGAAACTCTTCCATCTATTCCCTTCTACAAGTTTTGCTGCTCTGAGCTGTGCTATTGATGGATTGTCCTCAGTGCAGTTTAGGAGATCTCTGCTCTGTGCTGCTCCCAGCGGTGTTACACTTAGGAGACACCAACTTCATTCACACCTCAACACTTACACAACACAGTTTATGTCCATAAAATCTCCCTCTTCCCACAGAGCATGACACAGTACTTTGAATCTTACAGTAAAGGAGATGCAGAATATTAAACAGATAAACATGGATGCTATATCAGAATAGATCTTTTAACCATCTGAGCAGCATTCAGCCAGATTCATAGCAAGCATGCTCCATTTAAGGGTGCCAACACAAAAACCAAACAAACAAGAAAAACAAACAAAAACCAAACATGAGAAGCACTGACAGACAGCCATTGAAGAATTTTCTACGTGTGTCCATGAGCATCAGCCAGTTCCAGGAAAAACGCCCATCCCTTTCTGTGAAATGCAGGTATTTCCTAATTAATTTTTTGTTAATCTTTATGAAATAGTGGTGCCCCTAAATGACAGCCACATGCAATGGTGCCCACAGATGTCGAAAAGAGTAATAATAAATATGGTTCTATGGTTAGATTGATTGAGTAGAATGGTCCAACAGAGCTTCACTGGCAGTTTGCTCTCTTCCCTCTGTTACCCTATTTCAGCCATGCTTCTTGATTAAACAGCCCTGATCTCATGGATAACATCTCCAGAGCAATGAAATGCCAGACCAGCTCCAACTCATGCCCTTCTCCAGAACAGTCTGCTTTCTGCTCTGCCCCTGTGCGGCTGCATTTACTGAAATAGAACACAGCACCACATGAAGGTCACACTGGAGCTACTCAGAGAGGGTGCAACATTGTCCTTTGCTAATCGAACACTCATTTGAATTTTTAATGGCTTTGCTTCAGCTATGTTCACACCCCCTCTGCAGTTCGTTGAGCGATTGCATTTGAGCAGTAGGAATGCTTGCAAAAAGCCCGATTGAGGGTTGCCCACGGACGAGCTGAGGAAACCCAGCTGTTACATTCACACACACAAACACACACACACACCTATTTGCACAACTGGTGTGTTGCTGGCGCAACAGGCGGGTAATGCAGTTCATACCGAGGGGTTTATTTGACCAAGTACAGCTAAACAACAGAAACCATTTGCGCTCAAGCCCTTCTGTTAGTCATTTAAAGGAACCACTGGAGCATTTTAGATAACAAATACATTTGAGAAAACAGTGCTCTTGCTCATGGATATTCCACGAGCAGAAGAAGAGAATATGTTTGACAAATAAATTACTTGTTATGAAGCCTTTGCTCAGTTCTAGTCAGCACATACAAAAGAAAATAACACGGAAGGTATACTGTTAAATAAGCCTGTGATCATCGGTTTAATTTTTTTAGACCACTGCACCTTAAAGCATTAATACTTTCACTGAGTTTCTAAGACTTACTCTGAGAAAGCTACTTGGGATTTTATCCATGGGTTTTCTAGGGTCAGAAGAAACATATCCCTCTGTCACTCAACCCACTGGAAATTGTAGTCATAGTGCTGTAGGATGCAGAGCTCCACCCAGTTCTTCTTATATTTGGCCAAACAATTTATACTAGGTGAAAACATGTCTTCCACAAAAGCTCTGGTCTTGATTTGAAGGCACATAATGCCAGGGAATCCACCTTCTTTCAGAAACACCACTGCAGTCAGCAGGGAAAGCCAGAGCTTGTGGCGGTGTGGGGAGGCTGAGATCCTTGGAAAAAGACATACATAGGAAGGGGGTGGAGAGGAAAAAATAATTTGGAAAGCTCCTAGGAAAGTCTAAAAGACTAGAAAAGTTCTTTAAGGGACTCTAAGGATTCAAGATGACAGTGTGATGGGACAGGAAACTGGCAAAATGGAGAGAGGCAGTATTGATGGCATTCCAGTCTCGGCCAGGAAACTGCTAGCTCTGACAGGATTTCATGAAGTTGAGCACTTAGGAGCAAAAAAACCCAAGCCAAATCAAACCAAACCAAACCAAGAGCTGTGAAGTACCAATAAGGCCACTGACCTGGAGAACATGATATGCCAGCAAAGGACACACACACACATCTGCCCAGCCACAGCTCCCAAAGCCAAACCTGAGGCAAAAAGAAGAGGAAGACACACAGTCTTCAGGAGGGAGAGCAGACTGTGGAGGGGTTGTACCACCAAGGTGTGTTCCCAGCTCTGTTTTTTTCAAATAATTTCCAGGTGTGCTGGTTTGATGACAAGGCTCAAGGAATAACTAAGTTAAATGCAGTAACAGAATCCAACAGTTATTGTTGGTGTCTGGATTTCTCAGAGACATTACTGCAGACCTGTTCTGTCTCATGGCCATGCAAAAAAGGAACCAACTCAAAAGTGAGCTGAGAATGCTTCTGGAGCATGGACCAGAGTTGAAGTCTAGAGTTACCAGAAGTGGGAAAACAGCAGAAGAGAAATAGAGATAAGACACATTCACCTAAAGCTAACTGATGTCCTCTGACTGTAGTGAAAACCATGTTAACAGAAAAATAAACCAAGTAATTAAAAAAAAAAAAAACAACCAACGACAACCAAATTAAAAGGAATTGAGGAAAATACTTTTTAAAAATTAAGTCTATGGAAGGAGGCCCAGATTTTGCCTACACATAGGCATAGGCTAAATCTGAAGTATATGAATTATTCTGGAGTCACCACCACTGCTGATGTCAAACCTCTGTCCAGATGCAAATTATTACAGAAATTGCTCCCTAGCTAGCACTGAAACCAATGCAAGCAACAAAAGCTGGGGCTGCTTTCACAGGCAGAAAAGAGCGGCACTGCAAGTCGCTGTGTGTGAGCCAGGCAATTAGCAGTTAACTGTGACCTGAGCTGAAACCTGGCAGCCCCCCTGCTTCAGAGGGAGCTCCCCATTCACCCCATGGGCAGGTGCTGTAGCCTCATGTCCAGGGGCACAGGCTGAAAATTGGCAAAAGCAGTAATGTCAGTCCAAAAAAAGCAACATTTGCAAAATGTATTTCTCTCTTGGATGTGAATTCAAATGCGCTGAACTCCAACATCACTCCGCAAAGTGATTTTGGTGCAGTGCCCCAGTAATCACTGGTAGGTATAGATTATTCAATGTTTAATTGTCAACCTGCAGTAACAGGATATTAGTTATCTTACCTGAAATGAGAAAAGTGGTTAAACCATTGAACCCTGAGGTGTATTCAGGTGACCAGTGACTTGAAGAGCCCCAGGTGACATAGAGAGATGCTGTTTCTCCCACAGATGTCCAGTCATGAATGACTACAGGGGATGTGAAGCTGTTCTGTGATTCCTCATCACTGTCGGGTTTTAGCCAATTTTTTAAAGTCATTAAAAAGACCCTTGCAGAAAAGTCGAGCAAGGTTGCTTCTATGGTAATTCTGGTGGTTGCAATCAAGAGCAGTCCTCTACCCATCTCCACAGCTCAGGGCTGAACTTTGCAAAGTCAGGGCTGTGCCCAGAAAAGGTTTTGGAATGGTATTCTCCATAAAGGTGAAAAATATACCTTGAATATGAATTGAGATAACAACACCATGAGGCTTGCGAGGGGAATCATGTGCCAGTTCATCACATCTAAACAGCATCAGACATTTACTGCCCTGTACCAAGGGAGAACGGGCATCTCACCTTCCTTATGCCCAGCTCTACGGCACATGACCACAGTCCTGAACATTGAGCGGGGAAGGAGGGTGTACGGGGGGGTGGAATGCGACTAAATCACATCTACAGAAGACCAATGGTCTGTGTTTCACTCTCCTGCGCGCCCGGGTGTGGGGAGCTTCAGACTGTGATGTTCTCTGCGGCTGACCCTGGGTTACCAAGGACCTATGGCTCCCCCAGCACAGAGCCAGGAGGATGGGCCAAGGCGCCAAGCACGTCGAGGAACGGAGAGGAAACTACAGCAAAAGCCGAGAGAACAGGCAGAGCAAACACAATGTTTCTGTATCTCCCTACAGCTTCTGCACAAGCATTTTTTTTTCCCGCATAAAGTAGATAATGATAAATCAAATAGTGAAATCTATAGTAGATAGTGATAAATAAGGATTTTAAGTAGCTTTTATCGTTTTCTTCTCCATTGCGAAGAGAGTAAAAATACAACAACCAGCTTGTGTTAAAGCCTGGGGATGGGCTGCGTCCGCCGCTGCGGCTCCACCCATGCGCAGGGCTGGCAGGGAGCGGGAACCCACCGGAGGGGTTCCCGAGTTCAGCAGCTCTAACGTGGGTTGGGGGGTGCACCGGGTACGGGATGGGTACAAAGTGCTCACGGGCTTCAAGCTGCCGTGTGCTCAGTCCGTAGGTGACAAACTTGTGCCCTCGGTGGCCGCCGCAGTGAGGGCAGCTCCTCTCCAGCCGAGGCAGACGCTGTTCCCTGCGAGGTGAAAACAATCTCGCATCTAGTCTCGAACCGATCCTCCACATTTCCAGCCGCAACGTCTGAAACCGAGTTTAGCCCTGTCTCCGCCCTAGGATCGAACACCTTTCCCCGAGCCTGACAGCGAACTGCCATTTTATAGCCAAGTCTCCTGGCAAGGATGGTTCCTGCGGGTGGGGAGCGGTCCGGACGGCGGGGTTCTGTGTAACGAGGAAGGAAGATCAACAGGGTAAAACAACAGCAACCTCAAACCCCACTGGCAACACGGTTGGCGGTGTCGCCGGGGCTGGTTCGGGAGGCGGGAGCCGCCACGGGCAGCGCCGTCGGGCGGTGGCCCCGAGGCAGCCCCGGCTCACCCTGTCCCCTGCCCGCGGAGGGCGCGCCTGGACGCGGGTCCGGCCCCGCTCTTAGGAGCGAAGCGATGCGGGGGAGCCCTCGGCGCGCCTGCCCCCTCGGAGGGGACACGGCGAGGGGCACCCCAGGCCGGAGGGCCCCGGGGCAGTGCCCGCCGGGGCGCACCGCTCCCGCTTCCGCGGTGGGAATAGGCGGATCTCAGAGAGGGTAGGAGTCGGTCCCGCCGACCCCGGAGAGGCGGCAGCACCGTGGCGGTCCGCCCGGGCTCTCCTGCCACCCCGCTCCCCGATGGGGCCGAAGCGGAGCCCGGCGGGGGTAGGTGCGGAGGCCGGTCCCTGGAAGAAACACATCGCGGAGGCCCCGGGTGCGCGGAGCCGCAGCGGATATTGTTCTGGCAGCGGCAGCCGAGGGTGTTAATGTAGGCTGGCTGGAGTGAAAAGAGGCAAATATTTCCGTTTGTGCCCTCCTGCCTCTCTCAGCACCGGCTGTCAGTCCCCGGGCTTGTTACCCGTACAAGGCATCAGTTTGTTTGGCTGAGCTCAGCAAGGTTTTCTTCTCCGAGCAGAACTATAATTGCTATAATTCTACTGTATCATTTGGATCATTGCAGTATTGTTGTTTTCTCTCTCTTATTCTCTCCCCGTAACACTGCAATAACGCGCTCCAGTGTTAAATTAGCAGGTTGCAGGGGGAAGGGAAGAAAAGAAGGCGAGGGAGAGACCCTAGATGACTAAAAGTTTGTTTAAAAAAATAAATAAAACAACAAAGTGACTTGGCAGAGGAGAGCTAGCATCGCAAAGCACCTTTGCCTGCGAGCGGCAGCGCTGCGGGCCCGCCCCGCTCTCCCGCGGGCAGGGCCTGCCGGGGCGCAGGAAAGCGGGGCAGGCGAAGCCCCCGGGCCCGGCCCGGGCACAGAGGGGCGAGGCGGGGAGAGAGTGAAACCACGATTCAGACGGATGGAGGGCCGCAGCAGGGCTGCCCTGCGCTCCTCCCGTCCCCGACAGCCTCCTGCTCCCGCCCGCCGCAGCCCCGGCTCGCACCGCCGGCTCTCTCGGCTCTGATGGAGCCCTCGCAGCTGCCGAGCCGACGGTCCCCCGGTGCCCTCCGGCTACCGCCTGTCCCCGGCGGGCTTGGGGGCCGCCTCTCGCGGCAGCCCTGCCCGTCCCTGCTCTCCCCTCACCGGCTTGGCCGGCAGCCGGCGAGGCGAAGGGAAGGCAGATGCGGGCCGGCCTTCCCGGTTACCGGAGCGCAGCTCCCGGCCCCGTCGCGCCTGCAGCTCCGTGCAGCTCTCCCGGGCAAATCTCTGCACGGAAGCCTCGGCGGGGAAGCCCCGGCATGGCCAGGGCGAGAGCAAGACGCCGCAGCGCCTCTGCGCGCTGAGCTTCCCCAAGGGTACCCCGGGGTCTTCTTGGCGTTTTTTTGTTTGTTGGTTGGTTTGGGGTTTGAGGTGGGTCTTTTTTAGTTACTGAGTTAATGAATTAATTGCCACTCGTGGCGGGGACGGCAAAAGCTCCCTAGAGCTGAGCACCGACGGCAGACGGAGGCTTTGGGTACTCTGCCCAAGCGTGCCCGGGACAGCAGGGCCCGTCGGAGCGCTTCCCGCTTCTCCGTGGGTCAGGGGGGAAACGAGGAGTGAGAAATGAAGGGAAGAAGCCCTGCAAGGGCCCGGTTAACAGGGAGGGGACGGCTCTGGGTGTTGTCCCCGAGCGGCACGGACGGACACATGCCTGCAGGTCTTGGGAGTGTGTGCGTGTGCACACACGGGTGTGGACACAACCAGAGCGGCGTTGTGCCCGCGCCGGCACGGACACCCACAGGCACTTGCTTATCTTTTCACTTAATTCTCGCTGATTAATTAGGAGACGTCAGATCCGCACGGGAATTGCGGCACGAGCAGGAAAAATGGAGCTGTCTCCGCTCCGGAGCTCGGGACTGGGAATCACCCGAGCGAGCGGACGGGTTATTTGTGGTGACGGGGAGCAGTTTCTCCGACGTGTTTGTGCTTGCGGGAGTCCGCGACCAGGAGCGCATATATGAGCGGCGAACGCTCCGGCAGCTGTAACCGTGCCCATCAACATTGAGCCCAAACTGCCCAAACAGGTTGCTGGAACTTGCGACCGCTCAACAGGGAAGGAAAAAGAGGGAGCATAAAAAAAGCCGCCAGAGCTCTTCCTGCCCAGAAGCGGCGTTAAACGCGGCGGCGGAGGGGAGATGCGTGAGCGGTGTCAGGCGGAGGCTGCCGGGGCGGGGAGGGGATGCCGGCCGCCCCGGCCCCGCGGGCGGTGCCCAGGTGTGCGCGCAGCGCG
>VWZF01000445.1:2080850-2140877 GCA_013396755.1 Sclerurus mexicanus | reverse complement strand
CGCCCCCAGCCGTATTTTCGAGTTCTAAAACCCACCATAGGCGCAAAAAAAATTTTATGGGAAAAATAAGGCTTGTTCCCTGGACGTTATTAGCAGTGCAGACTGAAATATACATTTCTGCCTTAAAGAAAAGGGAATCATTATCAAACCATTAGGCATTAAGAAATGTCATTCAGTCATTTTTATTCATTCTGCTGAAATCTTCGTAAAAGCCCGAATCATACTTCTGCAAGCAGCAATTTTGTTAATCCAGGGGGTTATTACTCTGGTCCCTTATTAGGATCTATACTGCTGCCAAGCAATCCTATAACCTTCTCAAAAGAAGTTTACCTCCGTGTTATAAAACCAGTAGTGGTATTTATACTGTGCAATAATTAGTGTATTACCTGAATCCACTAACAGGTTCATTTTATCTCCGCACAAAACCCCTAGTCTGCTTATAGAAAGCTTGTGCCTCCTTTGGTGCTGTTAAAGTGGTGAAAGAGTGAATGAAGGCTGGTAGCACTTTCTCCTTTCGCCGTGCCTTAATTCCCATCTCTTTTTGCTCTCATCCAATTAGTGCAGTGTATTAAGCGGTTTATCATCTCATAGTCAGCTATTGAGAGAAACAAGGCGAACACTTTGCAATAGAGCCTGCTCTCCTTTGACACCCTCAGGTACTTACATATTCCACTGTGCTATGAATAATAGAGGAAGAATAGAGCGCTAATTCCCTCATCAAAGAATGCCTTGTCTGCTGCTTTGCTCAACAACACCATTCTGATCAAAAGAAAAGCAATAAAGCTTAGCATAACAAAACGAAACCTACTTATTAGCTTAGTGGTTAAATTAATGCAGAGCCGCTGCTATTCAAAACCAAGGTTTGAAAACAGCCTCCAACAACCTGATAATGCTGCCTTCGGGATGAAGGAATTTTAATCTGAAATTTGAAGCTGGCACAGATGAGTTAATCTATTAAACTGCTATAAGGAGGGTGCGGGAGAACTATTCAATTAAGGCACATTTAAGGTGCTCTGCAGAAGACGGGGAAGGATGCGAAGGGGAAGATGTGCTCTGTTTCGGCCTTAGAAAACTGCCTTTGGCGGCGAAAAGAGGAATTTTGGCACAGCAGCAACCGTGTTTGCAGATGGGAATTGTTTTTCATATCGCATATGTCATCAGCAAAACCTGGCCACCGGCTCCATATATCAACACTCCTCTTCCCCAACTGCAAATAAATAAAAATAAACACAAACTTTAATTTTAAAAGCGCGGGGGGTGGGGAGCAGGGGGGGAAGGGGACACAAGGAGGGAAAAGAAGGGAAGGCGATTTGGGCCAGACCAGCCTCAAAACACAAACCTCCGAACCTCAGTCTTTCCCAAATTATTTGCAGTGCAGCATTTACCAGCTCCACTTAATATTAAACGGTATAAAGATGATTTTGCGTTTCCCAGCCTTTCTGCGGGGCCAAGACAAGGCACGATGCCCAGAGCTGATTAGAAGAGAAAAGGGGAGGGGGAAAAAATCCAGTTTACTCCTTGCCAAGACTTCAGCTCCAATTTGACCAGCTTTGCTGAGAGGAATCAAAAAGAGCGTCCATTTGGGGTAAAAGCCCTCGTTTCCCATCCCCTAACCCCTGGACTGTGGTGGGGGGCTTGAGGGCTGTGCCGCTCACCGCTCCTCTGCCTCAGTGTTGGGGGGGAACAGCCCCTTGCAGGGCCACTCTCTGCTGCTGCACCCTACACAGTCAATCCACAACACTCTCATTTAATCTAAACATCCCTAAACTTGCAAATTAACAGGCTCTTCAGCTGTAATTATACAGATACATACAAGTGCCACAGGGTCAGGTTATGCCATATCTATCCATTTTATTTGTATACCTAATGTCTGGAGGAGAAGGTCACACTTTTCACTTTCCTAAGGCATTCTACTCAGTTAATATCAGTAATATCTTCATAATCCTAATTGTGTTGGACACGAAAAATCCAAAAATCCCTGCATGAAGTTAGAGAAAAATAGGATCTTTTGAAGATCTGCGGCTTCAATACATCATCTTGGAAGCAACACCACCTCTCCAAGAGGAGCCTCCAAATAAAGTCTGTTTAACAGTATTAACCCAACTAAACACACTGGGAACGATAGCTCACCAGTGGTGCGACAACACCCGCACAAAACCAGGGATCGAGTACGTTCTGTTTCCCACAGCAGTGATTCAATGTGAGCAAAAATTAAAGGATTTAACCCCAAAACTTGCTCAGAAGATGATCATGTATTTAGGCATACTCAAACTGACATTACCCCTACTGACACGCAGCCTCTTCCAATGCCACTTTAGGGACAAATGAATATCATAAAATACTTTTTCTTCAAGCTCCCTTTGTTAATGGCTGTCCATCCTAAAAGCAGACACACAAGCAATTCTGTAAGACCAAGGAAAAGTATGGAGCAGTATGACCCAGCATGGAGCATTTTCAACCATCAGATCATAGAATCAAATTCTTTTTTACTAGAAAACTTTATTTTTTTTCCTTCAAGTGTGAAGAAAACTTTACATTTTATACTGTTTAAGATTTAAAAGCAAAATTTTATAACCTTACATTAATATATCACATTTCAAACTTAACAGTGAACATGAGTACAACAATATTTTGTGTACAAAAGCAGGTACCCAAATTTATGCTCTTGTCATATCTGCTTGTCATTTTATTAAAAGTAAATGAAAAATACACTTTGTTTGTAAAAACTGTAAAACCTCCAACACAGTAATTATTACAGAACAGTAACAATGATTTACTGCTTTCCATCCCCCTGTTATTGGCAACAATGATATTTTTCCCTATTGATTGCTTACTTTCAAATGCTTTGCATGGAAAGAAACGTAATACACATTTATATCCTCTGTATGTGTGAAACGGGTTTTGTACATGTGCATGTCTTTACATCCACACAGAATTTTCAACATGACAAAATACTATGCTTAAAGATGCTTGGAAAGACTCATAATAAAGAGATGGTCCCTATTTTTAGCACCTCCAGGTTTCAGTCTTCTTTAATGAATTTGTAAGTAAAGCATCCCTACCTCTGTTCAGAAGGTAATAGGACATTTAAAGGCATTTAGGTTTAGTATTGTTTTTAATTGGTATGTTTATGATCAGGAAGAAGATAAACTGTGAAAAGGCAAAACATTAGTGCTCCTACTGAGACCTCTACTAACCTCTCTTCCTGAGAGCACCTCTACTAAATACCCTGGAGCAAAGTCTAGGATCACTTACATTCCAGCAACTCTCACTGGGAATTATCCAATTAAAGCAGCAATTCCCCCACCCCCTTTTTCCCTCATAGGTCTAAATACACAACAAAATATATTGCAAAAATCAACTACTCCATATTTTAATAACCCTGGTTTCTCAATGAATGAAAAAGGAAGATAAAAACACCTCAAATATTGCATGTCCACGTGAATCATAAATCCTGTTTTCATCTTCCATTTTTTCTCCTCGAAAGAGACAAGATTATTAAAGCATCATTGTGCATTCTGAAATAGAGTATTGCTGAAGAGATCATTAGTGATAAACAAGGAACTATCCTTCATCCATTTTTAATCAATCACTGTCTTTCATTACTGGACTCTCCCACAGATCTTCCCATAGTGACGGCGAAGAGTTTGCCGAGGTTCACTTCTGAGTAGCCACTCATGGACAGGCATTTGTCTACCGTGCTCTTCAGTCTTTTGTAGGCCTCAGACACTTCCTTCCTGAGTGGCTTCTTCAAATACTCTAAAAGAACAAAGGGGAAAAAACACAAAAAAAGGAGAAAGATTAAATGACCACAGAATGACAGGATTTTTGCATTCATTAGGACTGTGAATCATGGTATTTTAAAATGAGGCGAATGTAATAGCTAGCAAAGAGGACATTTACAGCAAGATCTCCCAAGTTCTGCTGCCTTCCCCTGCAGTGCCACATCAGCCAGTGAAGGGCCATGGTGAACCTGCACAAGGAGCCAAGGCTGAAGCTCTCTCAGCCCCAGTGGTGTGGGTACAGTGGGTCCTGCCAGGAGCTGGCAAGAACCACTTGTTCAGTTTTGGCATCTAACTGGGGTGAAATGGGGGTTCACTAAGTCACAGTGGAAAAAATAATTGATAGCAGGGCTGGCTCTGAAAGGATCTCATTTAAAATGAACAGGTGCCTTAATGAGAACTGTGCAGAGTTCCCAGGGATTTAAGTAGGGAGGAATTCTGCCCAAGGCTGACTTCAGAAGTGAAGGGAACCATGCTTCACTTCTCTCACCCCTCTTGCTGCTGTTGCTAATACTGGCACTGGCACAACCTGGGACAGACTTATCACCAGTCTTGTGTGTTCTCACATGCACCTTGTGTGCAGGATGGGAATTGCAATGCTCAGCTCTATGGAGGCATTGGAAGGAAAAGGGAAGTAGGACAAACAAGGGAATTCCATGCCACCCTACACTAAAATGGTGAGAAGATGCCTGGTATTACTACCAGGAGATGCTGGGTTCACCTGACACATGAATGAAGAGAGTAGCTACCAAATGCTTGATCAAACAATGCCTGGAGAACAAGATATTTTCCTCACTCATGCCTTTATGTGTGTACAAAGTCATGTACATGGCACATGAATCTATGCATATTTCAGCAGTGAAGCCCAAACTGTTCAATTTTTTTGACTTTTTTTTTTGTTAAATTTTATGCCATCAAAAAAATCCAGAGATTTTGTTTGGGTGGTTGTCCAGTTTTTGCTTTACAAAGACTGTGGACAATGACTAAAAGAGCAAAGCACTCTACTATTCTGTTATACAGCAATGCCAACTGGATGCAGATCTGGTGCAGTTGTGCTCTTACTTTCCAACCAACTCCACATTGTAGAAACACCAGCTCCTACCTGAAAGCCTGTGCCTGCAGGTACTCCTTGAACAGGCCACACTGGACAGCAGATACACTGAAAACCAAGCTGCTCTCCCAGGCAGCTTCCCCTCCGCTTGGCTGGAGGGACTCCAGGTCAAGCAGAACTAGGAGAGCATGGCACAGGTTCTTAAAGGTCGAGCTTTCAAGCCATTTAGGTGCAATGTAAGCATGTGTCTTGTGAGCAACCAACACAACCCTTCCGTTGCTCATTAGCTTTGCCTAAAAGCTGTTGCCTCATTTCTTCCTGAGACCTTCACAACATCTCTACTGCCCTCCTTGCACTCTGAACGTGTAACAAAGAAGCCTCCATCCCCTGTCAAACAGCTTTCACTATACAGCAGTTAAGATGAAAAACCAGTCGTCTCTACAACAGCCGAGTTTATTTAAGAGAAGGGTTTGGGGGAGAGGGACATGCTGAGTTTTTTTGAGTCTACCTGTGCAAGGGACAAAATTACTCACTTTTGTGATGACTCACTTCTGTGATATGACTGAGATGAAGGTGTCCCATCAGACACACCATCTCAGCAGCCAAGTCAAGGAATGCTACACAAGGAGATGGCAGAGAAGGGAGGCATGGTAACAGAAATAGCTATTACAATTTTGAGGTTTGTGAATTTCTCCTCCCTGAGCGTTTATAATAGTTTTGCAGAGCCTCAGATGTTTTAAGATGCGCACAGCACTCTGGATATGATACAAACAGTAAAGTCTTACCCAGCAGTTGCCACCTGCTTAGGTTTTCCACGTTATTGACAGTTTGACTGAACTCAATGGCTTTGCATGAAGCTATCAAATATTTAAAAATTAAAGTAAAATTTAAATTAACAATGTCAGACTGAGTAACTGAATACCTTGATTAAAAGCACTTTGGCAAGAACCTTTCATGCAGCCTTGTGAAGAAAAGTATGTGTTGTGCTGTCATATTCAGTTTTGTGTCTTTATATTGCCATCTCTGGGCAGTAAGCAAACAGAAGAAAATGCCTAGCTGAAGATACCACATTGTCACCATTACACACACAGTAATGACTTAAAGTCTATGAGCAGAATTGAATTCTCCCTAAACTAAACCACCAATACAAAGAAAACTTTGATAAGTGAATCTGTTCATTAACAGGCTGAAGTCACTGTGGCATAAACACATGTAACGATCCTGAAAATATTTAAATGCAGTGTTAAATTAAGCAAACCTTGAAAATTGTCATAATCTTGTCCACAAAAAAAAACCAATCCCACTTTGCCACAAGTTCAGCTTTAACTAGTTTATGCATTTTCAGGATAAATGATACAGTAAGTGGGTTCACTTGCTCACGTTAGCCAAACCACGCTCTTTACAGCAAGGAACTCTGGAAAATATTATCCTTGTAGCTCAAAACTAGGCTAAAATAATTTAAAGCTTCCTGGAGCTCGGGAGGGACCAAGGCAAAATGTATCACTGCAAACAGCTGGCACACGTGAACAGAGCAGGAAGACACATTAATCATTAGAACATCGAGGCTAACAATAAACCAGGGCTGAAAAGTAGGGAACAGAAATACAGGCCCACGTACAGCTCAAATTCAGGCTTCAGGGCTCCAGCCATCCCACTAACAGAGCTCCTCGGTCCCCACAACATTAAATCTAAACTTCAATTATACGCAATAACCTTTCTGACAGTATGCCTCAAACATTTCTTAGATGCAATTATCCTCATACAGGCAAGCAGGAAAGGGTGGACTGAAAAAAATGGAGAAATATGAGGGGCCTCATTGAAGTAATGAGGCCAATTTTAAGTTTCAATTATAAGAGAATGGGAGCTGGGAGCTCTGGGAGGAGAGGCAGGCGGCGGCTGCGGCACAGCCACACCATGCATTTGAATGACACAAGTGCATCTGATGACTGGGGAGAAGAGATTTAAAGAACTGTAGTAATACAGAGCAGGGGAAGATGAGAGAGGACACAGCTCCTGATGTGTTTACCTCCTTTGCTGATGGGATATTGACTTTTCCCACCAGGTTGGTTAGAAAGGGGACTATTTACGCTGCCACACAGCAGAGTAAGAATGACAACCAGCATCACTCTGTGCTCCTCTGAGTAAAAGACAACTGTGACCGTCGTATATCACACAGCCAGTCAATACCTTTGAGTTACCGCACCATCCAACTTAGAGATGCATATAAAAGCTCCTACTTTCTTCCTAAATGAGAATTTAATCAATAAGGCACCTAAGGCCTTCTGAAAACTAAGCTATACAAACTGACTGAAATTGCCTTTCACTAGTCAGTTGTGTTCTGAAATAGTTCTATACCCATTATCACCCCATCATTGTTTTAATAACATCCAAGTTCAGTGGCAAGCAATCTTTTAAGATGACTACTGCTGCAGAACGTACACGTGGCTATACATAATGAGATATATTTATACACATGCAGAACATACAAAAGACACTAAAAACAAATTAAAAATACAATTATTTTAATAGAAATAAATTTTAAAAAACACATTTGTGACTGTATGTAATTAAAATTCAGGTATTGTATTTTCTAAAGTTAATAAATCACTGATTCTGTTAAATATTTCAGAATCATACCACCAATCATGCAGTTAACTCCCTTCTACACTGCAACATAACTGCCCCCTCGTTCCTTTCACAAAACACAGTCTGAACTTCTGTCTGACCCTGATAAATTCAGCACCCGATCCAAGTCCTTGTTTAGCTACCTAGGTACATTTTTATATCATTAGGGGAAAAAATAAAAATTAAAAGGTATGTGAAATCCATTTCCCCATACTGTTGAACAGATGTTGAAAGCAAGAATGGAAATGTTTGGAGATTATCGATACCTGGCTGTGTGCTTCCCATTTACTGCAATTTCTCTTAATTTCTATTAAAATGACATTGAGTAACCTAATAGTTAGGATCAAGAACTCTTTTTCTTGGATTCCGTAAGATGTGGCTCAGCAAAAGTCTTCTGGGGTTTTTTTCCTACTGATTGGACAACCGAACTATGTCATATTATTGAACTCTCTCCCCCTGATTATTCTGTTGATAGCCTGCTCTTCAGAGTGAGAAGTAAAAATATATTCACATTCCTTTGTATTTGTGTGCATGTATCTGCACCAGGTACGTGAGAAGCAATGTAGGTGCCTATGAGCATAGCACCAAAACGTTGGCTTATCTGGGAATGCACAAAACCCCCTGCAGAGTATCATTTATGTAAAGCATCGTCTCTGTCACACTTTTATTTAAAGAGTTAAAGAACATACTGAATTAGCTACTGAATTTTTTACATCGCCTACTGGTTATTGTATTTTAATTACAGCAAGCTCAGACACACAGGCAGCAGTCTCTGTTCCAAATATCTGTGTTTCATTTATTTCTGTGCAAAGGTAGCAAACAACAGTCAGTCATAATTGGTTCTGTCAGATGTTTTACAGTCAGTCATAATTGTCTCTGTCTAGAGGTGTGTCAATTTACTGCAAGTTAAATAAATATTCTGTCTATTATGATATCAGGTTATGTAAGCCATTTTTTTTTAATTGCATGGGTTCCCCTTTCATAATCCTCAGCACCCCTATTTATACAGTTAACCTTAACTTTGCCATTTACGGAATGTCAATGAAAAAAGTCAACAGCAATTTAATGAACAGGCATGTAAGCCTCTAAGATACTTCCTTTTTTATTTCTAATTAAATACAATCAGATTAGGCTATAAAGCAATTAAATTATTCTGTCTTGACATTGCTCACCTCAAATATCTATCTGTGATACCAGTTCATTGGTCTGAAAGAGAGAGATTTACTAATCTAAAGCTCAAGTGAGACTTACATAACTCTTTGGTCTTTTGCTCAGGAAAATAGATCTCACAACTGGTACCAACTTCTAAACCACAGAGTTCGACAAAATAAGAGGCTGTTGAAGGGCCACGTTTCCAGCCAGACTGCCAGGATTGCACCTCCACAACATTCCATGTGTTCATTTCCTCAGAAGTCAAAGCAACCCTAATGTGATCACGGGATTCCTATCACAAGAGTAAATAACAAACTTGTGATCACGAAAGTCTGCTCTGAATGGAATAAATCAGTATAAACTGCTCCATGGTCCTTTATGAATCCACCCTTGTTATTTTGCGGGGCAAGTCATGTGTTTTCTATAAAAATAATCACCCAAACCTTCTGTGAGCTGACACAGCCCCACACCTACCAAACCACGTAAAGCGCTGTGCTCTGCTCAAGTGCCCCACTACCTTGAGCCCAGGAGTGTGATTGTAAAGCTATTTACCACGGGCTCTGGCTAAGACTCAAATAAACCCAGGGAGCTTGCCTTGCTGCAGCAAGGGGCTGGTGCTGTGGGAAGGAGCCTCAGCCACGGACACCGAGCGAGCAGTCAGCGGCACCAGGGGATGGCAAAGGTGATGCTGCTCACTGCCATCAGGTGCTCAGTGCAGAGGGGAGCATGGCATCCTTTACTGTGTTTCAGGAAAGAAAGAGTCACCTTGAAAGTGATCAAAAAATTTATTTCAACGGGAACTAAGTGATTCTATCAGGCTTGGACTACACAGATGTTTGTATTTGTCATCTCTGAAGGAAATTGCACATACAGCCCCCTTGCTGAGGGTATAAAAGTACTGTCAACTACACTGGACAGATTTCTCTCCCCCTTTCTTCCCCTCCTTGCCCCCCAACATATTTTTATTTATTTATTTACTTACGGTGAGAAAAAAACCCCACACGTTCTGCAGGATCATTAAGCACTGTTGTATAAATAAAGTTAGAAGATCAAACGAAAGAGGGGACTCGGGTTAAATGCTGGAAGACAAGCTTAAATAAAGTTCTAAGAAAAAAGCAAGACATGCTGTAATTCCAAGAACCTATTACTTCAGACAATTTACTTCAAAAAATAAAATCAGAATGGTAAATGATTACCCAAAAGCAATCATGTCATCATCACTGAAAGATGGAATAAAATAATTTTTTGTGAAGTGGCTGAATGAGAGCAACTTAAAAGCCACGGAGCCTGTCAGAAGCACATTATTTCTTTTTACACCCCGTTTCCCAATTCATCTCAGTGCTGCTGACTAACCTTGGCTCCCAGCAGGTGGAGCATTTAAAATAAATAGCATTTCCTACAAAACGCGCTCCAACTGCCCCATGACAGACGCTTCCAATTCCTGGCCAGCCACTGGATCAGCTTCAGCGGTATCTAACAAGGTGTAAATACAATAACAAGCATGTAATTAAGTGAGCATGATGAAGTTAATGGAGATAATTCATTCCATTTTGGGCTTATGAATATTCTATTAGATGTTATCAGGCAGCTGGAATAGCTGTTAATTTAATCATCATTCAGACCAGCAAAATGTTCTTTGTGCGAGTATAATTGCAGAGAATGAATAATTGATTTGACAATTGTACCAGTGGATTTCAAACAGTTCTGTGCGCTCTCAGAGCAGGAAGGGAGGAGAACTGGAATACTCAAAGCAGTGAAGAGGTGGCAGAGAAGCCAGCCTGTAAATTGAACATTATCAGGACACAGATAAAGGACAATTTTTATTTTATCAATGCAACACAATTACATTACAGTGCGCTAGTAATCACTCTGCCCACACTTTAAAAAGGGAAATAAATTACTCTTCATGGGAAAGGACAAAAAGAAATATCAAAACCATTTAGAAACCATTGATATTGGATATTTAATTTTTTTGCATTATATTTTATTATGGGAAATATCAAACTGTGTTTTAAATTGCTGGCATATTTAACTCTGTTACCTGCAATCAAATACACAGATTGTATTTTACATGCACCTCTGTATTACAGCTTGTTCTATGAATTGCAATGATTTTATGGCTTTTTTTTTAAAAAAAAAAGGAAAAAAAATAGAAGACACTCATGTTTTTAAAGGTGTTTTAGGATACGAGAGTATTGTTCACCTGAAGAATATGATCTTGTCTTCAGTGCTTCAAACACAACCCAGGAATCAACACAAAAAAATCCCTCGACACTGTCACAATTCAAAGTGCTATGACTATTTCATTCCAGCAGCAAAACTGGGAATGCTACTTATGGCTGCCGAAAAGGCAAATTCACTCATAAAACTCCTTTTCGTGAAAGATGGCAACAAAAAATCCCTGCTCAAAGTAACTTTGGTGTCTGGAAGGGCACATAGATACAACCATTACCACTGTGCAGAAGGGCTTCTGTGTCTGAAAATCAGAAAACACCAGCTCTCACTACAATAGTATGTTTCACAGCACAGGGCATTATGTTGCATTATTTATTTATTTTCAAATTATCCAAACGTATTCATAATTCAATCCAGCCTCTGCGATGCAGGAACAGAGTTAAGAAAATGAATACAGCTATTTAACGATGGTGAAGATTTAAACTCGCCCCTGCCCGCGTGCATCTCCCAGACGAGGATGCGCCGAGCAATTTTCCAGAGACCTGGAGTTGTGCTGTGCAGCAGCCACGGGGCTGAAGAAGCTGAGCTATAGTGGGTGCAGTGCTGGGGAGAGGGGGGCTCCAGGGGCAGCTCCCCTGGCAGAGCACACCACCACTGCTGCTCTGCTGGGTTCTCATCCAGCTCTCTATCCTTTCTCCTAAAAGCAATGTCCTCATCCTTCTTTCTCTTTAATGTACAGTTAATTTCTAAATAATCGCTATGGATGAGGTTGCAAGTCTCAGATCTGATGAAACATCCTCAACGAGCATGAAATACTGATTCAAGGTATCCAGTCATTCAGAAAATTTTGTATTGGCTGCAGCCCCAAAATGACTGACACTTCATCAAATATTATTAACACCTCTTGAATCAGGAAATGCCCATATACTTGGGAGACCAGTTAGATCTTTAACTACAAAAACAGAGGATTAGCCTACAGCATCTCAGAACTTCGTAATTTCTTTTAATTGTGATTAGGTTTTTTTCAGGAATGCATGGTTTAAACTGTAACATATGTGAGAGATCTATGCCACAGAGAAATACTGTAGCACCAAGTGAGATGTTCTCTTGTACATAATGCATCCAGGCAATCTAAAGGGTTTTAAACTGTGTATATATGCATGTATAATGCATCTGACATAGCCAGACAGGCTAAGAGAATCAGGCTCATCCTACACACAGCACAAAATGTAGCTGAATAATGCACACAAATTAATACTTTTGCTAGATTTAGGGGTTTCAAGCACTACCCCTTTAGGGTCAAATTCTGATCAGTCTTCCACAGCTTTAGCTTATCCAGTGGCCCTGTTAAGATTTTTTTTTTCTTGCTGTAGTTAAATTTATTCTTAATGTAGTGCTAAAGGCACTAAACCAATATATTTAAATCTTTACAGAGATAGATTGAAACAAACTTCTTTATCAGAGCAGCAAATATTGCTCTCATACCTTTTTATTTAAATAACTCTTCAACAGAATGCACAAGTTATGTTCTTTCTTTTAAAAAACCTATATTTTAACTATACTTCTATATTTTTCTACTGTGATCTAGCAGTTAGAAGTGGAAAGTAAAGAATGAACCCAACAACCCATCAAACCAGATAATCCTGAACAAACTCTCCCAGAAGTGACTGCATTACCACCAGCAGTTCAGAAACAACTTACACTCCAACAACTGCCATGCACGAACATAAAGCTGTTATACCACAGAATAGAAGTTTAACTTCAGTATTAATTTTCCTCATTTCTAAGTTGTCTACCTCTCAGATTTACAGTTTAAATTGGTTTTAATAAAGCTTCTCAACTTTGAAATTGAAGAGCTTATACAGAAAAACAGACATAAAGAAATGAAGTGGGCAAAAGTTGAAATGCTTGTAATACTTTCAGAATACATGTAGGCTCCTTCACAGAAGAGGAGGTTTTAGAGAGGCTGTGAAAACCATTGGGTACATTTTGTTGCCTGCTCTGAAGGGTTTGATCTTGGGCACTAAGACAAAAATGACTGAGCAGAGAAGCAATTTGCCAGAGAAAGGCAATCTGGAACTTCTTGCAGACCAATCTACACAGATCACTTCTACTGAAAAGCATCCACCAAAATTTCAAAGCACTCCATTAATATTATTAAGAGTACATATACTTAAGGCTGAAAATTCAAAGGTGATGACATTAGTATATACTTATAAATGGTTGTCTTCCTTATAAAGCCAGTATCTTGCTATAAGCTATTCTTTGGTGTATCACTCAAACTGAAAAGAAGTGGATGAGGGCCAAGCTCCAGCTTAACTAGTTCTTATTTAAACTGTGTTCAGTTCAGCTTAATGTTTTCTTCTCAAGGAGCCCTAATAGTCACCCCAATTAATTTTCCTTCTTAAAAAAACCACAAATGGCTGATTTCACAGACTAAAACACCATTTTGTTTTATTATTTTTATGCACTTTGTAGGCATCTGAATCCTTACATTTATATTTTCTTCCCAGAAATCTTGCCTTACATTAAGTATTTTCTGGGAAACTGAATGATAAGACTGATATCTGCAATTTTTTTTTTTTGTTACATTCAAGAGCCAGATTCCTCCTTCTTCTTTGACTGCAAAGAATATTAGCTCTGAAATTGCTGCACTGAGTACGCTTCCTAGATTTTTTCCTGTAGGTGGCTCTTCAGTGAGGAATTCTGCAGCATCTAAGCATGTGATGATTTTCCATGTTGTATCTCCCAAATATAAGCCAGGAAGAAAGCAAGAAATTGTGCTATGTGTAAAAATAATCAAAAACCCCACCCTAATGGATTCAAGTTTCTTTCCCACCACCAAAAATATTACATGCAGAAATACATTGTGACCAAATCCAGATGTTTTTGTTTCCTTCTGTTCTTAATTTACCTAGCTGGTTTTCCACACTAGCTACATGTAAGACTTGACTTTAGTGGACACACTTTCTGAGAAAGCATTTAAACACAGAGACTATGTAAGTGCGCATAGTTGAATTCTGCAAGTTCCCTCATAGACAAGTCTGTTGATGTGTGATCAAGAAACAAGAAAATTTGCGCAATAACCCCTGCAAACTGAAATTGTAGTCTAAAAACAAAAAAACAAAACCAAAAGGAAAAAAGGAATCTCTTAAATTTAGATATAATTGTAACCACCTTATATTTTACATGGAGTTACATTCCCATTTTTGTCTTGAGAACTCGTCTAGTGCTCACCTTACTTTTAAAATCACTGTTATTTACACTACCTATATACTAAATGGTGTGTGTGTGTCTGTATCACTTAGGTTCTTCACACTTTAACTTTTCAATCATATTGCCTGGCGGATACAGTTTTACTTCCCTGAAGGAGATGGTACTGCTTTTCCCCCCTCAACTCCTTGAACAAGCACCCTTCTTCACTTTCCCAGTTATTCTGTCCCCATAACCATCATTTAAAGGTGTTCTCTTTTACAAGGTATTTACCTGGCATGCACACAGCTCTGATAAAAAATGTTGGAGAAAGCAGTTCCACCGACTCACAGATAAAAGTGTTCACAGTAACAACTCTACTTGACCCATCTGCACCACCATGAGGCTCCCTGAACAGAAAAATCTAACAGTCCATAACATTTCTACTATTAAAGCAGCGAGTCCTCAGTGGTTGGCATTCAACCAAACCAGTAAGGAAATGCCCATCTTTGAGAACAAAGCTAAAAGAGCCTAACTGGGACAACTGTGCACTTCCACACTGCCACCTATTGGGAGATCTTTAAGAACTTTACAAATATTAGCAACTTATACCGGAAAGTGTTCCCATGAAGACAGACAACATTCCTGCCCTGCAGAGAAAGAGCAACTTGTGGATTAAGGGAATGATTTTCAAAGGTATACTACTGGTGCTGCCTACCTAATGCCTAAACATATTTCCTGACCTTCACCATGGACTACTGCAGTGCTAACACACTAACCACGCTACAGATATTAAGTCCTTTGAAAACTGTGTGTGTCATTTAGATGCCTAAGTGCAAGGTTGAAATTCACAGCTTAAGCAGCTCCTTCACTGTCCTGCAGGAGTTGCCCACAGCTGCTATCTGTGGTCCTACACTCCACACTGGTGCTACCTAGTGACATATGAAGAAGGCTGCTTCCCTGTTAAAAGTGATCAGAACATAATACAGCATAACATACATTTATCAGGGATGCAAGCAAGTGAAACAAGTATTCAGGCTGCACAGGTACTATATCATCCATGAAATAAAGTCTCGGCCAGAAGCGAGTAAAATATCCTCGCTCTTTTAATTCCCACCACCCATAAATAATCTTCCTGTTTGTGTTTTATTGGAAAACAACTGATTTAAAAGTCACCTGGTGCTATAATCCCCACTCAAGAACTGCCATCTGTCCTGCAGCGGTAGTAACAGACCCTTTCATTCACAAGCAAAGCCAGAAGAATAAAGGAGTTGAAGGGAAAGAGAGTGAGAAAGCGGATAAATTCCGTTTGTGCTATTAAAAGAAATAGAAAAGTGAACTCAGTGGTTGAAAAGTGAAGATAAAAAGATGAAAACAGTAATCTTGCTACAGAAACCAGAGAATTATGTTCTTGGTCTATCCCCTCTTTTTAGTGTTTTTATTTCTTTCACACTGTACAAACTATAGCACCCTGAACAACTCACTCCCCTGCTATTTCCAGCACTTTACAGAAACTTTTCAACATTTCTGTTCGACATATATTTTCAGCAGTGAGGTGAAGACAATAAGTAAACAGGTAGTAAAGGGCTATTTAGAGAGCTGGTCAGTCACAGTAATAATAACGCAAAAAGAAAAAACCCCACACAGCACAGAACATCTATCCCATGCGCTGTAGCCACAGACAACACATGACCTCTGACAAACAGTTTTCAGAGTAATTTTAATGCTACTCTGGATTTAACTTGACTAACTGGTAGCAATTGAGCACATCTTTTTTTGTGGCAGCAGTTATCTAAAATGCTACAATAACAGCATCAAAAGTAGAATGGTGGAAGATTGGTTTTCCATTGTGCTGCTGAACTGGCATAATGCCCACTTTAAAAGCAATTCGCTGCTCATCACTGAAATCTGGCAGACACGACACTAAATGCCTTGAGGAAGGAAAAAAAAAAAAGGGTCTTGAGAAGGGGGAACCACTTCAACGACCAAGCAAAGAAAAAGGAGACAAAAAAAAAAAGGGAAGAAAGAAAGCAAAGAATGAATCTATGTAAGAAGAGAAAATTGCAAAATAAAAAGTTTAGCACTGCATGCAGACTCAACAGGCTCTACTTAATTTGCTTGAAGATTTCATCGCAGGCTTGCATTAGTAATATCAGAACAAAACAAAAGCAAATATATATTTATGTCTGTCTATTGTTCTGATGAAGTGAAAATGTACTGAGTTACGTCAATCATTTGTCAAACACATCTTCCTAGTTTTATTTACCACTAAATATAATGAGTAAATATGTGATAATAAAACTCTTCTTTTTATACAGACATATACAATTTTTCCCCGCAACTAAATACAGGTAATGATTTAGGAAGCTTTCAAAATGTCTTTTTACTGTCAATAAAACTAATTCTATTCCCATTTTCATGCTAAAAAAAGGCTTTACAAATGAAAATTCAAATTAAAATTCTGATTATAGTGTAGTGTGACAACACCTGTATTTATAATTTTACTGTCAGCTAGCTCGTAGTGTTTAACAATAGCTTGAAGCAGAAAAGTAATTGGAATTTGTCTGTAACATGCCAGATGACGACACTGGGCACTTTGCTCTGCAAAAGCAAATTTGGTTTGATGACAAAATAACCTTAGAAAGATTGGACGTCACCCCCCACACTCCAAAAGGTTAAATAAAGCTATCCTCTGCCTAGGGACATATAATCTAATTGTGGTAAACCAGAACAGCTGAGCAGTAGCTGCAGAATCCAGGGTACCCCTGGAGCTGGCAGTGCTCTTCCAAGCAGGCATCCCTCAAGTCCCTCCCTGCAACATTCACCTCCCAGCAGCTTTTCTAAAATGGTGCATTATTCCAATATTATCATCAACATAATTCAGAAACACGGGAGAGAGAGAAAGCAAGGGTACATTAGGTTGGAAAGAGACGCTAACACAAGTGCTGCAGCTCTGTGGACCTGTGTGTGAATAAAAGAAGAAAACTACAACAAAAATGTGCAATGTCAGTGTGAACACAGAAGTATCCCGTGTTTTCATATTGCCCATATGCTTACACTCACATGTACTGACTGGCATATTCTGACAGGCCAGGTCAAAATTAGGACACAAACACATACAACTTTTTCAGAAAAAAAGTTTAAAAAAAAAAGGCAAAACCAAAAAAAAAAGGCAAAACCCCCTATTCAATCAGAGTATTTCGAAACTCAAACACATGCCACTCTCCACACACAACTTGTCTTACTGAAGTCGACAAATTAAAAGCCCGTGTTTTTCATTATGTTAAAGACAGAAAAAAAAATAAAGAGAAGGAAGCCACATAAGAAAGAAAAACAGAATGACAGTGATGTTTTAGTTTACACTAGATATGGCAACACATACAAACTGTCAAAACTATGGAGTGAAAAAAGCTGTTATCAAGCAACTGTCAAGAGAGTCCTCTGAGATTTGGAAATCTTGTGTTTATTGTAACTACTGCACATTACACAAAGAAAGAAACATCCCTTTTCTTACCATTGCTGCTAAATATCATGCAAGAGAACCCAGACTTCTCCCTCACTATTTAGATTAATTTTTTTTCCTGTGCAATTCTGTGCTTGACAGCACAGGGCCCCTCCTTTTTCAGGTTTTCTATTGTTTGGTCAAAGTTCAGAGAGAAACTTGAGGTTATATCAAACATTATTTCATTTTCAAGAACTGTCAACACCTATTTTATGTTGTTAACTTGTTGTCCATCATTTAAGAGTGGAAACTGTTGACACCAAAATACAGAGCAAGAATTTCTCTCTTAAAACACGTACATAGAAAGAGCAAAGATAATGGAAACAGCTATTTTACTAGACATACTAACAATTCTTTTTCATGTATTTTGAAATACCGACTAGAAACGAGTCTTACAGTTAACTGGCAGCAGGCTACAATATTCAAAGGTTTAATCTGAATGTATTAATGCAGACTTTAAATTGCCCTTTCCGATTATAGGAAAACAACTACCCCTGGAGAGAAATACCCAGTATCTACAGAGCTTCAATAGACCCTTCAAAGTCCTGTTTTGAGTGATAGCCTCCTATGATAATTTCTCAGCCATTCCAACCATGCTGATGCCTGGTTAAATCTTGTGACCAAAAAACAGATTGCTTTTTGCTCACTGCCCATTCTAAAGTCACATTTATTATAATTTCTATACTTCAGGTTTATGTAAAAATCATCTTTGTTCTGAATCACAAGTTTTACAGAACAAATATCTGATGAGGTCCCAAGATTCAGCCTGAAGTTCTTGAGAAAGAATAAAGCTTTGAACGTGTTTGACAATGCATGATTTATGGAATCTTCTGCATCGACTCTGGGGAGGAAAGTATCAAACCCAAAAGCTCAGTAAAAGAAGACTCAAATATTATTGTACAAGAGCAAATGATCGGTTGCCCCTGTGAAGTCAATCCACCCACAGAGTGTAGAGTAATTTTAAATGCCTCAAAACTGATGTTATTTCATTCTAAATTTGTTAGGGATATCACATCATCCATATAGATCTTTGATAAGCAATAGCCTTTCTGTGGTCTTACTTTCTAGCACCAGCCATCAGATCCTGTTGGATTCACCTGCAGTGGCTTCCACTCTGCAGACACCTGTCACCTCCTGGAAATCACCATCTGCAGAGGTACAGGTCTTCAGCCCCAAGCTCACAGGCTGATACAGCCCAACCGCTCAAACTAATAGGGACATCTTCGCAATTTTGCATATACTGATTTTTTTTTTTTAAGTCTTAAGAGCACTTCTTCAAAATGTCACAATATTTATGATCATCAGATAAGAATACTTGAACAAAAATTCAGCCTGACAGAATTATATTTCCCACAACTACCATGACCACTTAGGTATAATTTTATCTCCAAATATTGGTTAACCTCATATAGCACAATGACTAACATATTATCTTGATGTAAAACATAAAATGACTGAGAAACATAACAATAAATGAATCTTTCCCACAAAAAACCTGCATTGTTAGCTGCAATATTTCCTAGCTTTGATTCTCAAGTACTTCCTCCTCCTGGATTATAAGAGTTTTAAAGTACCATAACAATTACTGCATAAACAGCTCCAGCTATATGTCCATTTAGCACAGCCTTTTGAAAAATATACATTAATACCCTAATATAAGCTTACATACATGGTCACACAAAACATAAGAAACCAAGAGTGATCTGATCCTCAGAAATTTAATAACACGGAGTAAGGCTATAAAACCTCACTATTTTCAAGACTGGAAGAGTTCCAACACTGCATAGATATGATCCATATGCTAAAAGTCTATTCAAGTACTTACTGCTCCATAAATAGAAATAGTTCTTGTGAGTGAACTTCAGCAAAAAAAGAAAGACTGTATGGAAGGTGTGGTGCAGAGCAAGGGTGAACTATTAAGCTGGTCCTGGGCTTCAATTATGATTAGGTTTAGAATCATTAAAGTTTCTAAGACATACTTAAGTTAGCCTGACACATCAAGGTCTTTTCATCTTATCTAGTCTACCAAATAGCCTTTGAAAGTTCGTAAAAGCACTCTGAGAGCTGTATTTTAAAAAAGCCATGTCTGACTGAAAAGCTCACCTGCCAAATCCTCTCCTGCTTCATATATACTTCCTAAGGGTTAGGAGACGGAGGGGGAAAAAAGGATGAGAGAAAAGGAGAGGGTCATTATAGCTGAAATTCAACACACTGAAGCTGGCACCATCAAAATAAAGAGCTCTTTCCATTAATGATGAAATTTAAGAGTACTGGAAGATCTACCAGACCTATTTTACTGAACAAGAAAATTCAGCACCAGAATATTGTTAAATTGAGTTAGCATTATCAGTGGAAAAAATATGCTCTATTTCCTATTATTTATGAAGCCCTATCCTTTCCTTTCTTACCAATTACATTCCCTATCATTTCCAAAATATACAAACTGTTTTCAATCAACAGATTTCTTTATTACAGCGTACTGCATGCTTGTTACTGCCTCTTTTCTATATTGAACCCTTGATTGGACAAGCATTTTGAATTTAACATGGACTGTGATTGCACACATCAAACAAATTAAACCTGCCAATCTCTTTTTGGAGGATATCCTTTCTATATACTATCACTGAAGAGTACCCCGAGTATATTTGCTTAGAAGAAATGGGGAAGGAGGAAATGGTTATTATGGCAGAGTCAGAAGACATTCATTTTCCCATGATATGTAACTGGCCCTGCATCCTCTTTTTCTTGTTTTTCGATGAATTATTTTATAACAGAAAAATATACTTACTGACTTTCTCAGTGTCTGTCTTAGAATCATCAGTCTATTTTTCCTTTTGGCCAATTGCTAATCATGTTACAAAAATGAGGTGGCAGTAAGCGATGAACAACCTGGTACTCCTGAAACTCATTTTCCTTCGGTTAACCATTTGCAAACCCAGATTACACAGTTCTTCATAGAGTAAAAGAACTAAAATGCAGTGCATTATGCAAGCCTGTTCAAAATGAAACTCAACTTTGTAAGGCTTTTTATTCTGCACACAAGACTGAATTATGGATGGAATCATTTAAAAGGATTCATCACTGGTGAGGCTGCACCTGAAGTACTGTGTCCAGTTCTTGGCCCCTCACTTCAAGAAGGACACTGAGGTGCTGAAGCATGTCCAGGGAAGGGCAAGAAAGCTGGTGGATGGTCTACAGAGAAGTTCTATGAAGAGCGGCTGAGGGTTGTTTAGCCTGGAGAAAAGGAAGCTCAGGGGAGGCCTTATCATTCTCTGCAACCACCTGAAAGGAGGCTGTGGCCAGGTGAGGTTTGGTCTCTTCTCTCAGGCAACCAGTGACAGGATGACAGGAAAAAGCCTCAAACTGCGCCAGAGGGGAGGTTCAAGTTGGACACCAGGAGCAATTTCTTCACTGAAAGGGTGATTAAGCACCGGAACTGGATGCCCATGGAAGTGGTGGAGTCGCCATCCCTGGAGGTGCTCAAGGAACAACCAGACCTGGCACTCAGTGCTATGGTTTAGTTGGCATTGTGGTGCTTGGTCAGAGGTTGGACTCTGATCTTGGAGGTCTTTTCCAATCTTAATGATTCTAGGCTCCCACCAAGATGAAAATACTGGAAAGCATTTGCCTTGAAAAAGCCAGTTCAGAGACGCATTGGTTTAAAATTAAGGTCAAGTGGGAAGAAGTCTAAAAACAGAAAAGCAAATAAACAGAAAACTCCCACAATATCAAAAAACCAGAACTGAGCAAGGTCAAGACAACCAAGACAAGTCAAGTACTGTATAAAACCCAAAGAATAAGTTTGATAAAAATTAATTAAGATATCTCCTAGCAAGGCTTGACCAAGAGCATTCAGAGTTCCTTGCACGTATTAAAGCCTAATACAAATTCCTCTACTGCAAATGCTCACAAAACGGATATATATTGTTATCTGGAAGACACTATCAGTTTTCTGCTTTATCTGCATCATCAGAGAAACATAAAAAGGGCAGACTATTTATGCTGCATTTACAGCTGTTGAGCACTGAATCTTCATTCAAAATATCTAGGTGCTATGCTCAGCTTTGCCACCATTTTCCAACACTATACTGGACGACTTGCCAAATTCAGACTTCAATTTTTGTCTGTAGGACAGGTTGGATGGTATCTCTTCCTCTGAACTACTGTTTCTTTGGCACTGCAAAGTCTGTAGGCAGGAATGGTCTTAAAGATTGCCTATTTGTGGTGCACCAGACCTCTAGATAGCAGCAGAATACAAATCATAACTAATAATGTGAAAACAGTCTTCTGAGAGACTAGGTAAACCAGTATACCACATTTTCAATTTCTGTTTCAGAGATGTTTCCACCAGTATCTGTACTTTTGATGGCATAAAACATTCATCTTCTGCTACTGAAGATGCTCAAGTCAGCGTTACTGTAGTCATCCTCTGTGAGGCACTTTAACACTATTTTAATTTGAGCAGTGTTCAGTGTCATCAAAAGCTCACAAGTCTTCAAGCGTGAAAGCTCCATTCCTGTCTCTCAGAGAGGAAGGAAGAATACAACAAAAGACCTGGATCTTGAAACTAAGAATTTATATCTGTAATTAGAGAAGGTATTCATGGTAATTTTGCTGAAACTGATAAATTCAATTTTTATAGCAGTAGTGAAACCAAGTATCTAGCACATGATAAAGTCACCTGCACATTTCAAATGAGGTGTGCAAAACCAAGATAAAACTGAAACCGAGAGCGAAGAATCTGCTAAGTTTCTTAAAGTTGAATTAGAAAGCTTAAAATGAAGTTTAATGAAGAATCTGCTGCTCCACCCTGCTTTCACTCAACACAGCAACTACACCGCGGTGTAGAGGGATGACTAAGTGTTGTTGTGACATTCATTAAAAAGAAAAAAATGAGACCAATGAAGATTTGCTGCAGGCAACCCAGAATGGCCACTCAAAGAGCAGACTGAAGATAAGGTTCAAAGGTCAACACTCTTTGAGGGAAGGAGGAGTAGTCATGGTCTCTTACTATGCTTTCTACTTAACTCCCTGGCTTGACCCTCCGCAACCTTTGTTTACATTTTAAACAGCAACACTGAGTTACCCAAATTCCTAGTGCCACTGATTAAATAAAAATTAAGATCAGAAGGCGACTGCTCATAGCCCATCAATGAATCAGGCAGCACTGCAGCAACAATTCAGCTTCTGCAAAGGGAAGAACGCATTACATGTTGTCCTGCCAATCCCACAACACTACTGAGGAAAGCAACGTCTCCTATCCATTAGGACACATGTACATCCTCCTTTTATAAGATGTTATACTCTTCAGAGCAGGAGACTGTTTCACTACAAACAAAAAAGGGCCATACGTGGTCTGACTAAAGGTCTGTCTAGGGTTAAATTCTACCTTGGAGAGAAGAAAAGCAGATACCCTGGACGAACAATGCAATCCTGACACAGCCTGGCTTACAAAACCATCTTCCACCTGGAAAGTTGAGCAACATCCTGAATGGAAGGCACTCTCCCTGTGCAGAGTAACTCTGGATTGATTTTTCCTTCCACAAATGTTTCCAACTACTTTTTGAATCCATGTGAACCTTTCAGAATCTGTAAAATTCTGAAAAGTTCTTTAAGCATTTAGCACTATCTAGTTTAATGAGCTACACATGGGTGTCCGCCTGCCACTCCCCACCAGAATACATTCAGGAGGCTGAACACCATCAGTCACATACCAACAGGACACTCATTTCCACTACAAGGCTGTCACTCTTTATGGTATTAGCCTTCTTCACCATACGCAATAAAACCAACCATTAAGAGGATACAGTCACGTATCTGTATGAAAAAGACTGGTAGGAAAACTCAACCTGAGGAAAATTGAGATGTTAATGCCAAAATTCCAACACCCTACCTTTTACTGCATTTACATCTTCCATAAGAAACTACTTCACAGACAGTGAAATGGGCAAAATGCATTAGGGCACACATAACGAAGGTCATTGTTCACCACATAAGAAGGAAAAACCTAAGGGTTAAGATGGATGTAAAGGTTTAGTGAAGAGATCATGGAAAGTGATGATTCCCTTTTAACTCAGTTTTGTTCTGAAGCTCGGAAGATGTAAGCATGTTGTGCCTATTGAAATTGTCTACACTAATACACACGTCCTTTTTCATGAGACTGAAACTGTGAAGGTCTTTTGACAATACCAGGTACTATTCACAGCTATAATGGTTTTTAGAACACATAATCCACTACACAATCACAGGTTCAGATGACTAAACACTCCACAATTGAGATGGTAGGAACTGAGCAGGAAATTAACTTTTGAGCCCCTCCATCAGACAAATCTATTGCTCTGCAGATGACAGACCCCAATGTTTTCTTAGGAATGCTTTGGATTTGTGACACTGAAGAAAATAGTATTTTTGTGTTTAATTACAAACTTTATGTGAAGATAAAATTAGAACTTCATCCTCACAGAAAACTACTACTGTTGAAACTCATCTAAACAGAAGAAACATTTAAATGATTTAGAAATATGCAAAAATATAGACTCACTGAATCTAGAAACAAAATGGAGCACTTGGAACCAAAGGAAAAGCCTCAGAATCAGTGCTGAGAACTGGTTAATATAGTTGCTTAGATCTGAGTGCATATTATGACAGTAGATTGATATTGGCAACTATATTCAAAATGATTATTCAGACACCTGAACCACAAACATGAACTTAAGCTGGTCAGAAAAGACCCAAGCAGAGATGTGCATCCCGTGAAGTCACACGACAGTGAGAGGGACCTTTTGATCAAGGCATTTAATATACATGTTTAAAATGGACACAATTCTTTAGTCTTAGGAACACGTCTCTGAAACACAGCTACATAAGGAAGTTCTTTTCTATATTAAGAATTAACTTACACTCCTGTACTGGCTACTGCCCTTTGCATTATTAATTCTGTTTCTGCAAATGATTTTAAGTCCATCCAAAGACATACCATAGGTCTGAGCATGAGTTCCTAAACTCACACAAGTATGACGCAGGAACGTCTCCTCATATAAGCAATTCCTGGTCAAAATCTCTACATTTTTTCCTTTTTTTAATGTGTTTGGTTTTTTTTTTTGAGCATGAATGTCATCAATGAGCTACTTTGCATTATCACTGAATGTTTAAAGAATTTCTTGAATAGAAGCTAAATATTTTATGACTGGGGTCTCTGAAAATCCTGCAGCACAGCATGAGAATTACTCTGTTGTTTACCATTTGTGAAGATAAATTACACTGGATCACTAAGACAATATCTAAGTATAGCAACTTCAATTTTTAGGTTTATGTTAAAGGAAGTATCAATTAGATGACAGCTTTACTCTCTTCTTGACCATTTCTTAACAAATCAAACTTTAAAATAAAAATCCAAAAGAAGACTGTGAAGAAGCCAGTAGGCAGAATCTGGTTATGTCATATACATCACCAATACAATTTATGCTGAGAACGGATTTATATGAAATCGCTAAGTAAAGACTTTTAGTTCAACTAGACTTGAAGTCTGATGACAAAAACCAAAGTCTTAGCTGTAAAATCTATGGAGACAACTGATAAATAACCACAAAACTCCACTGCAGACCCTGAGGTTATTTAAGAGAACTGGAAACATCTTGCAGCTTGTGAGATCTGCTGCTGCATGGGCAGCACACAGGCTACAGCTGCTTTGTATATGTAAATAATAAAATGTATAGGGTGAATTGTCTGCATACCAGTATCCTAGGATACTTCTGTTCACTTTTAGTTCTTGGTCATGGGTTTTTAAGAGGAGCAAAACTAAAGAGAAACTAAACATTTTTGAGAATTCAACTGTTACCCTTTAGCCACAGAAGCCACTGCAGTGTCTTTTCTTCAAATGGTATAAAAATATTTACTTAGTCAAATTAAAAGGAAAACACTAACTAATGTTAACTTTAAGCTGTTGAGGGTTGGCATGAAACCTATTTTGACCAAGTTATCACAGGAAATGTTTGCTTCATATCCAGTTGGCTACTGGTAAATCAAAGGCTAAGTTAACAGAGTGGAACTCCAGCCTCACCCAGTGCCAGTGCCATCCACATAAAGACCAAGTGACTTATGCCTTCACTTTCCCCCAGATTAGCAGCTGCTGCCTGGACACCAAGGCATATCTACTGCTTTCCCAAAGGACTTATAGAAAAGGAAGCAGTCATACAAAGAATGACAGAGCACTGTAAAATATTTTAAAAATGCTGGAATAAGTAATAATTTTTGTGTGCAGTAAAAGCCTATGCAACGTTTCTCAAAAATAACACAAGAATCCCTGTTGAAAGCTACGGTGTACCTACAATTCTTCTGCATTAAGCTATGTGCAAACCTGAAAAAATTTGCTTTGAAATGTGAATTTAACCACTTTGCAAACACTAAATATTCACAATGTTAAGTTCCAGGACATTTACAGCTGAGCAAGCACAGGGGAATCACAGAGAGATTTGTTTTCAGAGGTAACAGGTAAGGAGAGGGATACAGGAGTTTGTGTAAAAACTTTGTCAGCATTTCTATTGACTTTCAAATAAAAGATTCTACTAAGCTTCCCATAAATTATAATAAGGTGTCAGTTAATAAAACACAAGGAAAAGCTTTAAGAAACATATTTTATTATTGTGGAGGAAAATACTGTCATCTGATGACGTGGGAGGAACAGCTTTATAGCAGCATACTGCCATATCTACACACCCCAACTCTGGAAGTGTTCATGGCCAGGGTGGATGGGGCCCTGAGCAATCTAATCTAGTGGCTGGCATCCCTGCCCATGATGGGGGGTTGGAACTAGATCATCTTTAAGGTCCCATTCAACCCAAGCCTTTTTATGATTCTGTGACAATGTCTAATGTATGGTCCAGTGCCTCAGTATTTCAGAATGGACAGTTCTGCTCTCTGTGAATAACAATTGTCCAATTACATACAAAGGTTTCAATGCAGCAGCATACTGACCAGTAAGGACTTGAATGGTTTCAAGAACAGCATTTTGGTGAAACGTGTTATATAGCAACTTGATTTTTTTCTCCCTCTCCACCTTCAATGTATACATGGTATTGTGGAACGCGCTTTCAGAAATCAGGTATCTAACACTAATAAATTATGCACCGATTACCAATGACCTTTGGAGTTGCTAAAGGTACAGTCACAATCATGCATTCAACAAAATCCTGCTTTTCACTATAATGTGTGAATGTATGACATTAAATGAGGCTTGCAATATAATCAGCGTGGTTGGCTGCTTTAATATATTCCATTTCAATTTAAAATCACCACAAGACAAGAGTGACAAATCTAATTTGATCAGTTGCTCACAAAAACACTGAAAAGAGATGTAAGGAGACCTATCAACATCTAGTAACGTGGCCTGCTTTCAAAAGCAATTAATCCATTTTTACAGAACCAGAAACTCTCTTAAAATATTCAAACCCAGTTAAAGCCTCACACTATTAATAAAAGGAGAATGGAAAGGAATTCTCCTAGTAGGAGCATCTTACACATCAAGTTATTTCTTAAATCCAAAAAAGCCAAAAAATTAAAATAGAAAGGCCAGCTATCTCATGAAAAGGTGCAGATGGGTGCTGCAGTAACAGCAATAATTAATTGCAACTCGACTTCAGAAGTTTGACTGCTCTTTATGAGGTGTTTCAATTGTGTTTCATATTAAAATGAATTTTATGAGTTCTTGCACATATTAAATATGCATATTTGGCTGCAATCAAATAAGTACACAGATTACTAATAACTTAGTATAAAGCCTGTCACACACAAAGAATACACACTTTCAAAAGCAGAACAAGCTCCCATGTAATTCATGTAATTAAAAATACAGAGATTCATTATTTCCCACTCAAAAAATACTGAGAGCAATGTTGTCTTCTCTATCACATCTGTCAAGCTTGCCACGACGTAACTTTGTGGATTTTGGTCCTGGAGGCCGCAGGCTGATACAACTTTTCCAGAAGCTACTGAAACGAATTCTGATTAATGAGACTGAAACTACCTACAAATGCAACAGCACTGTACCAGGCTGTATCCCTTCAGTCAGTCATTTATTAGCATCTGCAGGAGAGGAAATTTTTGAAAGAGTTTCAAATCCAGCAGAATCATCCAAAACTCAGCTTTGATTGTAACAGGAGATGACTGGTAGACAAGCCTTTTCTGGAGAAGGATGATCTTGTGTATCAGCACATCAGTGCTGTTGGAAGACTTGGAATTCAATTGCCATTTACTTACTCAAATCATCACCACTGCCGATCTGGGGAAATGACTTCCCCACAATATCAGGTGTAAGGACAGCAAACAAAAGAGTAAAACAAGACACCTGAAAGCAAATTGCTCTGTCAAAAACAGTCACTAAAACAGAGAAGATGACAACAGACTGAAGCATCCTGCTGCTTGCACAGGAAAATCAACTATAAACAAAATAAAAATGCCTTGTGATCAGAATACCGCTGTTTTATTTTGCTTATGACAAAGCCACAAAGCCCACAACCTTGGTCAAAGAACAACCACTACAGGAGATATTTAATCCTAAAAGGCTTGAAATACAAACAGGTAAATATATACTTAATAAACACTTGGCCCAACATACTCATTGCTTTTTGTTCAAATATTTGATAACAGCTAGATTTATCCCAATTTAAGCTGTAGACTGCTAGCTACATATCAACTTTATAATAGCACATTTTTTTGAACATGAATTTTTGTTACAGTCTCAAAGGTCTGAGATTTAACTCACTGTCATTTTCAACCTTACTCACCTTCACTACTTCCAACACAATATTTTATAGATTAGGAGGCAAAATAGATCCCCAAAACACAAGAAAAAAAGAGATGAGATGAAAAAGAAACATATTTCCTTTCTATCTGAAAGGGAACTTGCTATATTCAAAAACACCACCACATTTAATAAAATGCTGCCTACCTTACAGTAAATGCTTACCTGACTGTGAGGAGAAAACAAATGTACAATTCTTAGTGATATACATAATACCAGAATAAAAATCCCACAGAACTTGACTGCTTAGATACATTTCTGGAGTGTGTGCACAACACAGGATTCTTTCAGACCATGTGAAGAGGAGTCTTACATCACCCTCTACAAGAACATCATCAAACTGCTGTAGTAGTTGCTTGCAAGGGACCCATATCTATAGATAAATAAAAGTACATATGTCTAGAGGTACACAGCACCTGCCTATGCACCCTCAAGGTACGCATTAACATGGAAGAAACTGCCAACATACTGTTGTTCCTGGATACACTCATTGCTTTACCAATACAGGAATTAAGAGTCAATTTCCCCTCCTTCTTAAACTTTAAATTTTCTCTTTTTTCCCTGTCAGATTAGTCCTGCTGTGCATTATAGAGTCAAACCTCCTCAGGAAACAGCCAACTTTATGAGTTGCTGGTGCTACAGTTGCCTGGCATCCACTACCATGAGTATCTGGGACCAGGAACATCCAACTCCCTGATGCCCACTGGTTACAGATGTTGGTTTACATTAGCCACCAGCACACAGGATATGCAAGAACTTTCTCAGCACACGTTGAAAGAGGGATATCTTTTCTCTGTGATATGACAGAGTTGAAATACTGTCTCTTGTCACAGTGCTGCATAATAAGGGAACTCTTTCAATACAGTCACCTTCACAGGTATGAGATAAACTGGGGAAAATGAAACCATTTATGGCAAACTTAAGTTACCTGTTTCTAATTTAATTAGACTTTACTCAAAATGAAAGAGTCCAAGAAATAATTAGCCATTCACAGAATGCACATGGAAAGCCACTAAGTAACTGTGGTTCCAATCCTGGTGAGGTTTATACCCTCTTCAGAAAAGCAACTTGGCCCAACTTCTGAAAAGCAAGCTTTTCACAGAGTAAATGAGACAAACTACTCTGTGCCAACTTTACTTTGCAATGCTGGGGAAATGCAGCTGGGAAGACGAAGAATCACCAGAGTTCAGCACTTGGGAACATCCCCCATGCTCTAACCTAGTGTACAGTCACATGAAGAAATGCATTATTCTGTTTTAACACATTGGCCAACTTAAAAAGAAAATGAAAACCAAACATTTTAACATTTTTTTAACAACTTTTCCTGTTTCTCCCTGTGTGCTTCTTCCAGATCCTCCCAATTCATGACAAGACATTAAAGTGGATAAAATACATATCTGCAGCTATTCTGATACAGAAGTCAAAATTCTTTCTTTTAAAAGACCCCCATCCACATGATCTAGAAGAATCCGTATCCTGCCTTTCAAAAGAACATGAGACCAGGCATTCTGAAATAGCCAGAGATCACAGGCTCAGCTGCTAATAACACACCAAGGGCACAACAATATACTCTGTCCCATTGATGCAACCAGCCCCACTACTAGGATGCCAATACACTCGTTTTCTTTCCCTCTCCCAGAAAAGCAAGTCTGCTGATCATCTCCTATTTGTGAAAAGTCAGCAATCTTGAACAGGGAATATGGGAGATAAGTATTCAGCAGAACAATGGACATGAAACAGGGAAGCAGGTTACTTGGGTACCACAACATTAAGCACTTTCTGACAAAGACTGCATTAGCAGATGACAGGAGACTGAACACATAGCACACAAAATGCTTTGCAGGTAGATTTTCCTGTCTCTGATGTTGCAGCTGATCTGGAAGAGAATGCGCAGAGTCAGCCTTTGATCTCAGTGCACTAACTTGATATGCTTACAAATCTGTGCATGCCTTTTGTCTTCTGCCCTCCTTAAAGAGGGTCTACAAGTAAAATAATGGAATAACTGAGGCTGCCCTGTTGTAAGGAAATATATTTTAAAGGGCCTCCTAAAGTCAACTTTGTAAATGTATTTTTTCCTTTTTCATGCTTGACATTCAAGCAGAAAGAAGAAAGATTATGTGCTATGATCTGTAGAATATTAAACTCCTCCTCATGATAACTTTGCCTAGAGTTATCAAAATCCCTGTATTTACTGAATAGGAAAAAGCAGAGGTTGACAGAGTTGGCTTTTAACTGCTAAAATCTTTTGTGGGTAAAAAATAGCTATTAATAGATAACAGCTGTTCACCTTGAAGATTGTAAATTAATTTTCAAATGACCCCATACAAGAAGTTTAGTCTCTTGATTTGTCCCTTCAAAAAAACAGTACTGGCACAAAAGAATTACACCCTCTCCTTCTCTACAAATAACCACAAAACAGCCTGCTCCTGTGACAGAAGCCAGAACTCTGTTCTGAAAGTGGCTTTTAACAAGCTGGTTTGCAGACCTCAAGACAGGCTCTTCTGAAGAAGTGGTAGGAGTTCCAGACTTCTGCCTCCTCATGGTTAACATTCATGACTAGATGCCTTTCCCCGAGTCTTTACAATTAGCTGTGTGGACTTTAGAAACAAGTCACTTTGGGACACAGAAGTGGTTCTTCAGAACAATACACTCTACTCACTTTGCTTTAGTCAATAGAGGTTGTAACTGAAGAAGGATAAAGAAAACTACTTGGATGTTATTTTTTATTCTTTCATGAAAAACCTTGAGGTGATTAGGGGTGTTGTATATAGAAGTTTTTTCCATTTGGCAACTAACCTGGTAACGTGTCTCTGGTATAATATTTCCAAGTATACTGGATCTACTCTGTAGATCTGATTTGGTCACCCTGGACCTCCATAATCACCAATGAAACAAGAAGAGGCATTTCGCAGGTGTGATCCACACCAGCCTAGTATAGATGAGATCAGCTGAGTCATGTCCTAGAACTGCCTAATTCTCCCCATAATACGAAGGAGCACAGCCTGATAAACTCACATACAAATGTTTGAACTTTGAGACCTCAAAGCCAGTGGTGATGAAATGCATTCCTTTGCAGGGAATTCACTGCACTAATGATATTTGGTGTATAATGACCACTTTCCTTTACCTAGACAGAAAGAGAACAGCGGAGCCCCATCTCACACAGCACCTACATACTCAGTAACCTATATAAGAAGGTAAGGAGTGTGTATACAAGCTGAACATGAACCAGCAATGAGCACTAGCAAAGAAGCAAAAGCACCCTTGGGCTGCATTAGCCAGAGCATGACCATCAGGTCCAGGGAGATGACCTTCCTCCTTTGCTCCTGGTGAGACACATCTGGAGTGCTGTGGGTCCAGTGCTGGCTCCCAGTCCAAGAGAGACATGGACTTACTGGAGTGAGTGCAACAAAAGGGCTACAAAGACACTTACAGGGACTGGAGCATCCGTCATTCAAACTGAGGCTGAGGGAGCTGAGACTGCTCTGCCTGGAGAGGAGAAGGCTCCAGGAGGGGAACCTCATCAATTTTCATAAATACCTGATACAGTCAGTAAAGATGGAGTCAGGCTCCTCTCTGTGGTGCCCAGTGATAGACAGAGGCAATGAGCCTCCGTGGAATTCCATGTAAACATAGTACCTTCCTTTGTTACTGTGAGAGGGATCAAACAGTAGAACAGTTTGCCCAGAGAAGTTGTGGGGCTTCTGTTCACAGAAATACTCAACCTCAAGTGCAGATGGCCCTGGGCAACCTGCTATAGCTGACTCTGCTCTGAGCAGGGAGCTGGACTAGGTGATCTCAGGGGGTGCCTCCTTGCCTCAGCCATTCTGTGATTGTTGCTAAGACTGATCTGGTATTTTCTGTGCAGAAGAGGATCTCATCTCTCATGTGTTGATACAAAGAATCACTTCTTACAGTCTCTACACCAGAAAAACAGTGAGGGAACACTGCCAGTAGAGTGGGGAGATATATGTAGTCTCTTGGTCATTTCACTAACTGTGTGTGACCCCTTGTCCTTTTGAGCCATTTACCCTAGGAATATTCATCTCTCATTTCTACTAGGACCTCACTGTTGCATGTTTAGTGTGAGTGACAAATTTTGTCTCAATTATTGCCATACACGATGTGGTGGGAGCCATGGACAGTTACCATTAATGGAAAATTAATGATTTAAAGAAAGAAACTGAATCAACAAAGGAAAAGGACTTGCCTGCCCGCGACCGCCCAAAGGCCTGGAGAAATAACACCAGAGAAGAGTCCATGGTTTAATTGTTTATGTTTAATGTAGTTTAATAGTTCTATAGAATGTAATAAGTGGATTTCGAATTGTAAAAATTCCAAATGTTCCTACTGGTTGATTCCCCCTTAGTTACCTGTTCCGATTGGTTGTTTAACAGTATAGATGTTGATTGGTCTCCAGTTGGTGCATTGCACCTTTCCCCTTTTATGGTTATGTTCTACAAAGTTCTCCCCATATTTGTACATGTCCCTTCCCCTCTTCCCTTATGTGATCCTCGTTCCACCCTGGTTCCGCCTGCCTATTCCTTTTTCATCACGTTCCCCCCCTACCTTTCCAGAACCTTCCCTGGAACCCTATATAAGCCTTGACCCAACCCTCAATAAATGCCATTCTTTCTTCACCCCATTGAGGAGTGTGCCTTCCTTTCTCTCCTTCGGAACGCGACAACACACCACTTTGAGCAGCACATTCAGTGGTAGATCATCTATATTTGAGTAGAAAATCCTACCCATGGAAAGACAAAGGATCTCCTGTTCACTCCTGTCCCTGCTTTGCATCTAGCAAAGCCAAGCATCTGATGGATTTCCTCTAATATGAGGAAAACCTTTACATGTACCCTTACTCACTCCTGAGCTCCCTGCTGTTGCCCACCATAGCCCACTTCCTAACTCTCTTTTTTTAAAGGCAATGTATATCAGCTGAAAGATAAGGGTGGCTTCTTGCTATATTAAAGGCCTGTCACCGTCACTGGGAAATTTATGTTATCCTTATAATTGGGATATATTGCTCTAGAGAGCTTTGCTTTACAATGAAAAGTTTGTTTGACCTTCAGGCGTTCCTAAGCCTCTCCTAGCAAGGCCCAGTTGGTGACACAAAGTACCCATATTGTTGGTAAGTCTTAAATGTAAAAATTGCTGTGGAAGTTCAACAGCATTTTTTTTCTTGAATGATGTTTGTAGTTCTCAGTCTCAAAAGAACTCAATTTTTAAAATCAAAGTATATATACCAATTTGAATTATGAATTATGCTAAGAACATGGTTTATCATAATAATGGCCTTCAAAAAAATCTGCTATTCAACAGGAATACTGGCCTACTCCAGACATTTTAAAAACATCAGCTTGAGACTGCTGAAGAAACTTCCCAAAAGGATTCACTCCGTCTGTAAAACTGCTGATTTCTGCAAAGAGAGATTTCCTCCCAAATCATATTTTATGTTTAGAGGACATAAAAAACCTTCTTTGCCACATACTTTTCCAGAGACTTTTTCCCTTCCTCACTATACACATCCAGAACACGATGATACAAAATTATCTGTTTTCAAATCAACCCAAGTCTAGAATTCTTTTTAGAGATGACTAATGCCAATTTAAGGCTGTGTCTACAACTGTGCAGCAGTTTTGCATAATACACACACACAGATCTTATTTAACAATGCCCTAATCAAGAAAAACTTCTCACAGATAACAAGTAGAAGGGTAATGAAATCCACAGTTTAGGGAGCTCCTACTGGAAGTGCAGGACCTAATTTTACCCTCCCTGGATTCAAACAACCCATAAAAATAAAGGCTACATTTTGCAGTGAACTATTTGACTGGTCAGCTGTATTGCAAATTAGTTTCATTTACTGTTGTCTCTACAAAACGTTTTAACATTTCTGTTTCTCAAGGCTCTCTCCTGCATTTTCCAAACCGAGAATTTAAGGATTGTTTTCTGTCAAATTCACTTCATACATCTTTTTTGTTCTTTTATATCTTTATTCTTATTTTGCACTAATGCTCTTTCCTCATGTAATTCAGAACAGGAATTTCTCATTTCCTTTATAAAATACAACCTGTTTAACAAAAAAAATCCCACAAGCCCCTAACAGAAAGTTACCTTACTGTTAATATTTTGTTGGGCCCTTGATTACAGTACCAAGACAGTGCCATGGACTTGGATGTGACAACAACTATAAGTTCTTTACCCGTCTCTTAAGAAGCAAAGACCAAATGCTCTCAAAGTGCAACATAATTTTTGAAGTGTAATGCTGAACCACTAACATTGTTCCTAAAGAGAGGGCAGAGCCACACAGACATGTTACTGAAGAGCATCCTAACATATGAACATGCAGTGTAAGGTTTTGCCATGGAAACTATCTGTTTGTCTTCTCCTATGGTAATCTGTGGTTATATCTCACCTTTCTTTCATTTACCCTCATAAAACTTTTGTAGAGCCTGTGTGTGCTGTTACTTTGCTTTCATATCTATTTTTTTTGTGAAGGATGCTAACCCAAGAGCAGCCTAAGGCTCTCATGACAGTACAGCACAGCACCTCCATGCCTGGAAGGACATTGGTCTAAAGCATGCAGCAGGTGATACTGGATGCTGATGGCAGAGGGAACTGAAAACTGTTTCCAAAGGATCTCTAAACAGTAAAACTATTACGAAAATAAGTGTGAAGAAGAAGGCTCCTGAAAGCCTAGCATGCCTACCACTTCTCAAGAATCTACCCTGATGAGCGTATTTCCCCTTTAAAAGGCCATTAATAGAACTGCAGGAGGGAAAACCACAATGCACTGATGCACTGGGACTGTAGGTGATGAGCTGCTACCATCATACACACTCTCTTATACTACACCTTTGAGTTATTATACTAGAGTTTAGAGTGGCTGCCATAACCTGAATTGCTTCATCCTTTTCACTTTTCCTGACTTTCTGAAATGTATCTTCATGACACCAGGCTGAGTGGAGCAACCTGGTCTAGTGGAAGGTGTCCCTTCCCCTGCCCAAGGGGTTGGAACTAGATCACCTTTAGGGTCCCTTCCAACCCAAAACTTTCTATGATTCTCCTATTCTGTGCTGGAAGAGCTGAGCAAACACAGGACCTTCATGAGTGAGAGACTGTTTTTTGCCAGGGCAGCAGAGACACCTGGAAATGGAGAAGTGGTGAGAGCAGCACCCAGACACATCACAGCTGCCCTGAAACCCACAGATACCACAGGCAAAAGTGGGTCCTGAAGGGCCAAGTTAAAAAAAGGCCTATTTGCCCTATGAGTCATCGCAGCACCAGTAGTCACTGGTAGGACAGAGAACACACACATGTATCAAAAATCACTAGTGTTAAATGCTGTAAGAGAACAAAAAGGATCCTTTATGGTATTTGCTAGAAAATACAGGCATGCTCATACCATAATAGACTAAATATTGAAATAAAATGCATGTTTTTTCTAAATAGGAGCTCCTGACTATTTGTGTTCTAAAATTTGCCACCATAATACAACAAAACCAAAATGAAGCAAAGTCTTCAGATTGTATTCAAGAGGTCAAAAAGGCATGGACACGTCCTTGTGATTTCTGAATTTTAAGTTTCCTTTTTTTTGTAAACACCGAGAAAATATTTCTATGCTGTGTCCAAGTCACCTTTATGGCTGCTTTCATCACTGCAGTACCTGAAATAGGGCTTAAACTGGAGAACAGCTGATAAATCTTTGGAGAACAGAAATGGAAAAAGAGAAATACTGTTTTTAAACCTGCATCCAGACTTTCAGAAACTAAGGCTTCAGATAAGAACCTCTCTTCCTCTTTTTTGTTAGAGAGTGTTCAGAGAAGGGCAACAAAGCTGGTGAAGGGTCTGGTGCAAAAATCCTGTGAGGAGCAGCTGAGGGATCTAGGGTTGTTTAGCCTGGAGAAGAGGAGGCTCAGGGGAGACCTTATTGCTCTCTACAACTCCCTGAAAGAAGGGTGTAGCCTGGTGGGGATCAGTCTCTTCTTCCAGGCAACCAGTGACAAGACAAGGGGAAATGCCCTCAAGCTGTGCCAGTGGAGGTTCAGATTTGGCATTAGGAAAAATTTCTTCACTGGTAGAGTGGCTAAACATTGGAACAGGCTGCCCAGGGACATTCTGGAGTCACCATTCCTGAGAGTGTTCAAAAAATGAATACATGTGGCATTTGCTCCCAACCAAGAAGCTACACTTTGACCTCTTAAATTAAGTAATATTTGAAACAACTGAATTATGTCTCAAGTTATTATGACATTACATTCATGATAACCAATTTCAAATCTATTAATTCTTGTCCAATATAAAATTTAGAGTATGAAATAATAAAAATTTTCCACATCATGTTCCAGATTGCAATAGTTTATCATTATTCTTCAAAAGCATGGTAGTTCATGATCTTAGTAAATATGTCACCTATACTGGTTTTGGTCACTCACCTCTATTTTTCATTAAATATATTTTAAACTACAGACTCAGCTCTATCACAAAAAAAGGAGGAAAAAAAGTCCTTTCAATGCTCCTTCGCCCTCCCCCACAGCTGTGTAACAGAGTCTTGAAGAAAAACATTAATCTGACAAACCTGCCACTGTTAGTTTATGGAACATATATCGTTACACTGGAAATATGAAACAATACCAGATCTAGTGAAATGTTTTAATTCAAAGTCTGTAAAATCCTATTAATGTCAAATATTATTTGTTTTTACAATATAAATAAACTAGCTTAGGCTGTCACTCACTCCTTTTAATCCATTTTTTGTTTTGTCTTACTGCATGCATCTCTCACAAAGTGAAAAATGTCTATTTAAAGATAAGTGGAAATGTATGTAATGTTTTCATGTCAAAATAATTACATTATTATATTCTGAGTTAAATAATATAAGATAGGAAAACATTTTGATATGCATCTAACAGTTGTAATCCTGGCAGGATCAAATCAAACTCTTCCAAACCTATTTCTGCTAGATCAAAATAAAGAGCTCCCTGACCTGACCAGCTTCCCCTCTCACCCAAGTCCCATCACCGAAGAGGGACAAGCCAGGACAGAAGAACATCCTGCTGTAATTTTTTTTTTAAAGGCTGAGCCACGTTTTGGCCTGTCAAAGGTGACTAATTTGTTCTCAAAAGCCAATTACATTAGACTGAAACATGAAATTTGGTAGTTGGATTGTTACGAAGAGGTCAACCTCAGAATAACTAAAAAAGGTCACAGACCAAGTGTGACTTTGCTGAGACAGGGACCACAAATGGAGGCACCACTCGTGAGACAAAGAGGTACCAGTTGTGCTCACACACACTTTTCTGAAATATGTACTCCAAACACTTTCTTGTGCACTCCTTGGCTTCATGGCAGTAACCACCCATGGCTGCAAGTTCTCAATTCCTCCCTCCCCCCAGAAACAGATCAATCAGAATCAGTTGATACCACCACATTTTTCCGATGCAGAGATGGCAAAAATGGAATACTCCTTTATGGAGGGCAGTATTTTTTTATTTAAATAAACCAAATTTAAGCTGCATTTAGACACTTCTTTGTCCTGTGCTGCATTTTTATACATATATCATGGACCATTTTTATGTCCTCTATGGAATAAAACAAAAATATTCCATTATGCTATTCTCTACATGGCTTGCTAGTCTTTAATAAAATAAAGAGTTTATCTCCATCCATTTCTTAGAGAAAAGAGCATAACTATATTTTCATAATGTCTTTGATACAAATCCTTTGTTTGTTGAGGATACAGAAAGATATTTCAAAAGAAGTGTCTCCCATGCAGTTATTATACTTCAGTAAGTATAATAATTAAAATAATTTTATTTGCAGCATTAATTTAAAACTTGGAGATTAAATAAGGATCCTGTTTTTACAAATTATGACTTCATTTCTTTTAGTGGCCAATATAATTCAAGCTGGTCTGAAGACAGATCCTCCTTAGGACTCACATGCTTAGGAGATGTGAGTTGAGGTAATAACGTTTAACATCAAGAAGACGACAGATTCACATCAACTGAGGACCCAGGCCAAGTTTGGGAGCTAAGAATAGCTTCTGGCAAGGATACAATAAAACAGTTGGCTTATGTAATAAGCACAGAAAAACTGCGCACTGATACATGTGCAACACAGTATTAAGTCTAGAGGTGTTCCACAGAAATTTCAGTTTTTCTTTATGTTTCTTTGTCACCATTTCCCTGACAGAGAGTCTGCAATTTTCTACCTTTTTATTAATATCACACTTTTTAAAAATCATCCCTTTCAAATTAATTATGTTTTCTGCTACTGAAAGTACTATTCTCCTTGATGGTTTGTTTTAATACTGTGATATAATAAACGAATGCCTGATGTCGTGATGAAAGTGAGAGAAAGCTTTGTATTTCAGATATCATTTTGATACATCACAGTGGCCCAGATTGGAGAAAAAACCAAACCACCAAATCTAACACTTTACTCTTTTCATGCAGTCTACTAGAGTAGCACATGATTTATTCAATATATAGAAAAAATAGTTTCTAACTGCCTGGTTTTAATGAAATAACAGGATAAAAGAATGACAGAATGTCTCGAATATTGATTTTCTCTTCTATAACATGCAGCAAACTATTTTTGGTTTTAAACTGCATGGTTAGACAAATTTATAACCAAGTATGTGCCATAGTAAGTAATAAACCAACATACAGCCGTAAGTGTATGTCAATACAGAAAAACAATCTTTGAAAAAGCAGTTTTATACAAGACAAGACACCTCTGGACCATGAGAAATCAGCTGCATTCCCTCCATCTCTTGTGGAGTCAAGGTTTCTCTCCACATGTACACAGTCATATGCAAACTTTTCCAAACATCTCTATACCTGGCACCAGACACCTGAACCAGATACCTCAACCAAAATGCAAATCATGTTACAATGTTCACTCAAACTATGCAACTTTCTGTATGTTCAGCTACAGAATTTCTAAATTCAAAGACATAAGGCATCGATGGCAAAAATTAAGAGGCTCTAAATTCGCAGGCAATGCAGTTGAGGTTTCCATCCTCATGTCAAGGCAAATTAGACATGGAAATTCTTCTACGACCCTGCCAAAATGTCCCGGCCATGAGGAAGGGGAAAAAAGGGTGCTGGTATTATGTACAACACTGCACACCATCTTCAGTAGGTCACTGGTCTTTTAAATAATCTCTACTGAACAAATAAGATTTCAGAAAGTTTTTAGTAGATAATTACACTTCCTGATTTTGTAATTAGTGGAACTACATGTAATTACATAATAATTATGACGGTAATTACGTAATTAAGATGTATAATTATGTAGTAAAAAACATTATGGAAATAAAAGCCATCAACTGTATAAGCACAATACATTTTTAAAAATAAATTCTGTATCATCTGTTTAAAGCTACCATTTTCTTCAAAATATCAAAGTGATTATCAGCCATCACTGGCAAGTTCTAAAATACATTTCTTACGAGACTTAAAAATCATACAGATAATTGTATCTTTTTAAAAATCTCTTTAAGCCTTAGCTTTACATTATCCTGCTGATGTCTAGGCACACATATACTGAATGCATTACACAGTTAAACTGTTTACATTTCTATTTCCAATTTCTACTAAAATAATTTTTAAAAAGTAGCAGTGCTGTCATAATTCTGGTATCTAAAAGACAGGAGTTTTTGCTCTGGTTTAGTGGTGGGGTTTTTTTTTCTGTACAGTCAGGTCCATCAAACTTTCGGGTCTTATAAAAGGAAAAACAAAAGGGCTAGTCTTGCCCTTTCCACTAGAGAAAAGAGCCTGCTGCTGTGAGAAGCAGTAGTCACTATAGCATTGTCACTTCTGACTTACAGGGAACAACAACGGAACTGACCCCACAGGAAAAAGCAAACCCAAACTTTACTAAAGAGATTAAACCAGAAAGGCAAAGGTCTCTAAGAAAAAATGTCAGTGTTTCAGATAAACAAGAAACTGTGAATAAAAAACTGCTTTATAAATATTTTCTGTTTAGAGAGACTCACAAGAGTACTGATAAAGGAGACAGATGACATCAGATAGACTGTCATTGCAGGGGTTATATATAACAAATTGGCAGCTATCTATATAAAGTAGGAAAAAAATCCTGAGGTGCAAGTGAGAAGATATTTCTGTTCACTTTTTTCCACATACAAAAATCTCCCCTATCAGGACAAACAGGATAATTATCTGAAGAGGTCAAATAACCATTCCAATCTATGAGGAGTCAGAAATTAGTGAAGCCACTACTTCATCCCATCTGCAACATTAATACAATGTACAAGGAAAAAAAAGGTCTTCATTAATCAAAACCTTTTTATTAGTGATAAGAGCCACAGTAAATGCACTCCTCTCATGCCACTGCCTTTCCACACTGTAAACACATTATAGCTGTTATAATCCATTATTTCTATTTATTTCATTCACAAGCAGAGAAAATAAATTTAAAAAAACTCAATTCAGAGAAATTTTTAACTCCAAGAGGTGACCCAGCCCATCAAGTTTTGAGCTCAGACAAAGGGTTATAGAAATGTACAGTGTAATGGGGTTTACTTATATTTTGTATGTTTAATAAAAAGACCACACCAACAGCAATAGAATGGATAAACAGTTACACTTAAGATCTTAAAAATGTCCAAGTGGCAATAAAAAAAGGTATGATCACTATGAAAGGATAACTTAAGATTGAAAGACCAGCTGATTTGCCCCTATCAGTACTTCAAAAGGGTCAGAAACCCTATTGCAAATTATTTTCAGTAGTTTTTGCTTTCAAAAAAAGTTAGGGAGATTTAAAAATACTCAAGAAATGGTGACTCAAATTTAAAAAAAAATGTTCAGAAATCTTCCTCTTCAAAACAACACATTAAATAAAAATGAACAAGTGCTTTTGAAGAAAGACTCAAAGATTAAATTCTTGAAAATTATTATTTGAGTCACTTCAAAACAACACGATTGGAAGACAAAGTACTTGACAGCAAATGTGCAGAGGAGCATTTGTTTGCTTGGATGTAAAGATCACTATAGTGAACTGAAGCCTTAGCAATAGTGTCTGGAGGTATGATGCAATCAGAAATGCCTTGTTTATCAAACTGTACTCTCTGAAAAGAGATATGCCAGGTTTCAGCTGTTACCATCTTAAAAATAAATGCAGACACATGCACTCAGGTCATTTGCACGATTTCTCCTTATCTTCCCCTGGAATGCACATGTAGATAACCGTATCTCCTTTCTTATTTACTGCAACAAGTACTTTGCTGTAGTCTTCAGTCTGTATATTGACAAAAACGTGGCAAATTGTTGACTTAGAAAAAGTCTTCCATTAAAAAAAAAAAATCACTTCAACCTGCTACTTGACACACCAAGTTATGAACATACTGGGGAAAAACACTCAACACTGAAATGATAGGATTCACACAAATATTCAGAGCTGAATTTTTTATGTCAACAGTCTAAAGGAGTTTCTTTTTTCCCAGCATAATTTTTCAGTTTATTCATCCATAAAGTAAACTAGGAATTTTTCATGTCTGCATGAAAGGGTGGAGCAAGGCACACACATAAAGCTGTAATAAAAGTGTGAAAACACCACCTGAATATGCATTTGATTTTACAAAACCTCAGCCTGTAAGTATATGATCAAAACAATTACATTCTATTTCCACAAAGTGGCATATACTTCAAAGATGTAGGTACTCCTAATACACAGGAATATTTAAGTGCTTTTCCCAAAGTTATCTTCCTCCCATTCTCACTTTCTTCTGCTTAACCATTTTGAGGATATGCCACAACTTTTCATAATTGAACAACCATGGGTTCGATAGTTGAAAATATTCTGGGAAAAAATATACCACAGCAGCTTTGTACTTTCTGTCCCTGAAATACTCAAATGCCTTGCAAACAACATTTGTGACCTTCCCTCTTTGAGAAATGGGACAGTGGAAAGGTGGTAGCTTTCAGTCCCATTCTGCAACATGGAACAGGAAAAAATCCTATGGCCAGGATCCTATTTCTCCAAAAAGATCTCAGCACCATAAATAACCTCAGGGATACTAATGCTTTCGCAGTAATGCTGCAGTCATTGAGGAAGGGGACTGCAGCATCCTTATCTTCTGTTTGTTGCGAGGTGGAGAGACTGAACCAGAGACATCTGTGTGAGGCAGAGTAATTGTACTGACTTTATGGGGGCTCCATTTCTCGTCACTTTTAAAAGTTTTCATCTTACTGTAGAAGCAAAATGAAAACAGGAATATTCTTTGAACATTTAAACAATACCAGTATTTGAATGGAATAATGATATAAAGCTTGTTACACTCTACTTTGAGCTCCTGATGACATAGCTATAAAAATACATTGATTTCCATTGCTGAAGTTAAGGCATACAGGGCAGGGATACTGCTGTATTTGAGCATTACGTGTTTGAAATTGCTGATAGTTCAACTCCCCTTTTTCATCCATATGAACAGAGCAAGCTACTACTTTGCTACTCCAGCTGCTTCTTACTGCTCTACCTGTTCACTTAAGTAGCAATGTCTGACGAAACCCACAACCCAGCTTGGAAAAAGTAAGTGACAAAGTGCTGAAAACACATTGAGTATATTGCTAGTCACAACTGGGCATTTTTTCTTTTTTTAGGTTAAAAAAATAATTCATAACAGCCCTTCTGGTGTTATTGGTAGCTTAAATTGGGGGTTTGGGCATAGCAACATTAAAAATTAAACTGGTTTTTAAGCTAATACTAACTGGGAAACAGTTCCAAATTTAGAAAGCAAAGAATTTTCAAATTCTCACTTTTTGTAGTATGACAACTAAGAACCTTGACCTGTATCACAATGTTAACATATTAAGTCATACCATTATAACAGACCTTAAACTTCCAGATGAAATTACATATTGGTTTGGAGGATAAATGCTACTATTACTAATAGGACTGAAGTCTCATAACTATATAATCTCAGTATTCCTGGATGGTATAATTGACAGCTCATTTCATCAGTCACTGAAACAAGAAAACATCATGTAGATCAATCAGCTTATTTTTGATTCTTACAGGGAAAAGCTGGACCAACAACAGTATATAATGATTACAGTAGATCCCAAATGAAACATGAGTCAATGATGTAGTTGCAAGCGTCATAAAACACTGCACTGGTAAAAAACAAACAGAAGAGAAATTGCAAAACATGCTAGTTAACCCTTCTGTTGTACTCCTCTCTAGTAGACCTGACATACTGAATGTTTACCAAAAAAACCGAGAAAAAACCAAACATGCAGAGAAGTGGAAAACACTCCTGCCGTTCCTCTAAAATATTCAGATTAGTAGCTGAAAGAGACTCAGAATATAGCATACAGGTTTTAATATACAGGTTTTAAATATGTAAAACTCTCTTAAGAGAACAGTCTGTCACCCATTGTGCACAGAATCGGCTTTGGAAAGCAAAATTCACCTCAGATATCAAGAGCAGCTCTCCATTGCGAGCACAGTGCAGCACCACAAGAAACTGCTTGCAAAACTTGACAAGCTGTAGAACCTGCATCACCAGAGGATATTGAAATCTAGCTCATCATTAAAGAGTATGCTGTGGTATTGATCCTCTAGCAGGGAAAAGAAGCAGTTTGGATGCCTTTTTGAACTCCCACTGATTTCACAATTATTGTTTTAGATTCCATTTCAATCAATGGTATGGACCTTCAATATAAAGAGCTGAACAAAGGAAACTTGTTCTGTAATTAAGGTTCTGTATTTTGAAGAGGCAAGTACAGAAAATGCAAGTGTAGTAATGAAATCTCAAGGTTCAGAATGAGAGAAGACATCAATTCTTTCACATTATGGTAGAAAACACATTTGTATCTTCATTTCCTAGTCATCAAAACATTTTTGTTTTTATAGAAGAACACTCCAAGAAAAATAAGAACTAAAGCTGCTATTAGGAATAAACAGAACGTACAAAAGAGGAGAAGAACTGGTCTTCAAAAACTCAGGAAAAATGGCATTAAGAGGTAGAAACAACAAAAGTCCATGTAATTTGGGCTTTGAAAAACAATGACCCAGAACACAGCAAAAAACACCCCCAGAGCAAAATCAAAACTACAGTAAATCAGTGGTTTAGTCACAGAAAAAGTAAAAAGGAGACTGAAAATATCAAAGATTCATAAGACCTACATTAAAATTTTGCCACCATTTTTGATAAAGGCAAGGATTCAGATCACAGATCAAACACAGAATGGCTTGTGAATGATGGCACAGAAACAAAATTTTTTCCTCTTCCAAAGGAAAATAAATACTAGCTTCATATTATAAAGGGAAATTCACTAGATTTCTATTTCAGACCTACAACAAAAAAGGTCTATGAAAACTACTTCAATCCTACCCAATTTAGCATTAAGTATATCAAATCATTAACATGTTGCTAGAAAACAGAACATTGATATATTTTATAAAATAAAAAATGCCCCTATAGCCACAGGCAATTATTCTCAAGTTCTGCATGTATTTACAAAGATGTCTTCCTCCCAAACGATTATCTGAAAACTGGGACACTTATACACAGGTTTACCACACCCACCTAGCTAATCTCTTTGAAGACAATCAGTTTTCAAAGGAAAGCTAAGAGATCTAATTTATCTGGCCTTAACATCTGCTGCAGCACCAAGACTGAAATTACTGGCTGGATGAAGAAGATAATACAATAATTTTCAAACAGCTATGAAAAAGAGAAAAATATACCACGCTGAAAGGTTAACTGTCCAAGAGAAGAAAGTCCTAGCAGAGTTCTTACAATTCCTTGAGGATTACTCTGAAAACTAATTTTATTGAACTTAGCAGTGAGGGTCCAAGAAACATTTTCCCATTAAAGCAGAAGGTGGTAAATTATGTGAATGCTGAAGCCACCATACTATTTTTCAGAGAGAATTCATTAACCTTGAAGTCTAATACTACAAATGAGATTAAACAGTCCAAAATTATTGGAACCAGGAAAATTAAGTAAAACAAGTGCCAGGAACCTAAGATATGAATGAACTCATGATTGCAAAATGACAGGAGTTAAAAAAAACAACCCTCTCAAAGCTCAAGATTTCCATCGTTATTACACTACAAGTTAACCATATGAACAGCTATGATCAGGGCGTAGGTGGCTCAAGAAAACATCAGCAGATGTAATTCCAGCAGATGTACAATCCCAGCATACAAGACACTGGATAGATGCCATCCAAAATACCATGTAACTTCTAGTTTCTCATACTCAAAATATTAATTCAACCTAGAAAAGACTTCACACAAAGGTGCTAAGAGGAAGAATCTTACAGTGGAGACCAATTCTTCCTAAAGAAAGCCAAGAGTGTGTCTCTGCCTTAGTTTAAAACAAAGCAGAAATGTTACCATTGTTTCCAAAGCCCAGTAGTGAACATCAGGGAAGAGAAATAAATAAACATTTAGTGAATGGACATAAACCGGCCACAAACAAGTTAGAACATGAAAATTACAGTGAATTTTCAGTCATCGCAGACTGCGAGTGAAACACACTGGCGAATAGTGCCAAAAGAAGAACGAATCATAGGTTTCAAAATGAAATGCCAGAAACTTGCAGTCCTTAAAAATGCTGTAGGAGGGGATTGGATGTCATCACCCATGAAGTATCCTCTACTCTTACATCCTTGTATTAGGCAAGAGAGCTACACACAAAGTACTTTGGTTTCAGGTAGCAGTAGCATCCACCATACAACACTCCTTCAGTACATCTACAAAGTTGCACTAGACTGAGATGGCCACACACCACGACCACCTTTGGATGTACAAAGCCATTCTGAAGTGCAAGCTTCTGAGTGAGTTCCTGGCCTTAGAGGAATTAGGAAAGGAAGAGAAAAGCTCTACAAGAAGAAACCTAAGCAGAACAGACCAAAAGCAGGCTGTTTGCTTATTCGAGCATTTTTTAGAGAAGAGGTTATAATATTTTGATTTTCACATAAGGCTTATCAAAATAACATTTAGAAAGACTGAGCACCCAGCGGTCCAAGGGGTGATGCAGGGCAGGGGTGGCTGTCAGAGCAGAGCAGTACGCAGAACAGCAGTCTCTGACAGCAACACCTTTTCCTCACAGGCACCTCCAGAAGCACAGAGGATGCAGTGTAAGTGCTTTCTGTGGACAACAGGCTTCAATGGTGGGACCCAAACAGGTCTTTATTCCAAATTCCAAGCATTAGCACACCTTCAGAAATATTCTTCTGCCAGATTGAAAACCACTGAGCTGCACAAAACCCGTTGATCTGTTAGAGCTTAGAAATGCTTTAGTTCAGAAATGTGATGGTAATTGGAAGAAGAAAAGAAAATCTTCCTAAAATCAGCTTAATCTGTGTATTTAAGAGAGCTTTGCAGACAATTACCATTACTGCTTTACCATCATTCTCTTCCTGATAAAAAGTGCCTCTTCAGTATTAATAGTTGTACACATATGTTTTAATTAATCTATTTACTGAAGATAACATGTATTTCAAATTTCAAGCAAAGAGTTTTCTCTAATGGTGTAACATGCAAGAAAAACACTTTTTTCAAAGTACGGTCACTTCCAAAGAAGAATGAGGGCACATAATCTTAAATTGGTTAACTCCAACTGAACACATTCCTCTTACAGGGGATTCCTAAATTCATTAATTTCTTCTATTTTCTGTTTTAGATCACAGCCTTGCAGTTCAGATTTGAAGAGTACAGTAGGACCAGTGACTAGCATGCAAGTTGCTATTAAGCTACAGTTAACCAATTTAAAATTTAAACGTACCTTTATCTTCTTCAGTAATCACCTTATCCATCGCATAGTCCACATCAAAAATGTACCGGTAGAAGCAGAGCTGAGTGTACAGGGCCTTATCAGAATACTGTAAAGTAAGAAAACAGCAATTAAAAATTCAATTTAAAAGTGTGTCTCTTGCACCCATTTCTAAATCCACTATCAAAAGGTTATTTCTGGGGTTTTTTTCCAACAGTTTACATGTTTCATTCATATCAGCTTTTGGAAATACTACTATGCTACTAAGAATCTTTACTGCATCTCTACACTTTTCCACACCATTTATACCACGTGTTTATATAAATCAACTAAACTTATAAGTACTTTCAGAAGCTTAAATTGCATTTATCCATACTAATAACTACAGATATCACAATAATGCCTTATTTTCTTGCTAAGTCGTAGGAACGATGGGACAAAGAAATAGCTTTAGTTCTTTAGTGTATTGCACAATGCAATGAACTAAAAAAAAAAAATTAAAAGGTATATTTTTAGTGAATACAGGTGTTTGCCTGCATTCCCTTCCCAACCCTCCCCCCAGCTGTGGTGACATAAATTGGGAACATGTCATTCAAATGAGAACATGTGCATATATACCTTTATAGCTATGCCATCACCTTGCTCTACACATCTGTGAAGGCTACTGCATGTCAGTGATCACACAGTTAAAAAATCTGCAGATGTGTACAAGTGGAATAGGATATTCAATGAAATGCTCTCAATGTCAGTTTTGTCAGGCCTCTGTGCTATTCCTCCAGTTCAAAAGTACACTCCTGTATGAGTTCATGTCACTGTTGCCATTCTGCGCACTAGAAATTGCTCAAATAGACGAGATGCATCTTGACAACACAACAACTAAACCCTTTCAAGTTCTTCTTCTTGCACTCTTGCTCAATAAAACTCACATTCCAGTCCCTACTGTTTAAGACACTGGAGTTTAAATAATGGCCACCACTGGCTTGAAGAGCTGTTTGCTACAAAAAGCCTGATTAAGAACCAGATAATTGTAACAGCATCAAATTTGGAAGAACTGTCCATTTTAATAGTTTTAGTACACAGGTAGATACATACAAACTCTCGAAGATTTTGTCGACGAGCTACAAAACCTACAAAGAACGTGGTTAGATCAATGTAAAATTGTGATTCAGTGTACCACAAGGAATGATCCCGAAAATGCAGTGGAAAAGCAACCAGTAAACTATTTCCACTTATTGGAATTCTGCTTTAATTTAGCTTTTCAGTCTTCTACCCAATCAAGCCAAGTTTTGTTACTACATTCAGCTAATTTTATACTTCTATTGACATGTAATAAAGTATCTATGACTATTAAGCAACTCATGTTGAGACATTTGACAACTATTACTACTGCTTAGTTATTTTTTATATATTTTAACAGTATAGTTTTTCCACTTCATGTGAACCTATTTTAAAAAAAGACACACAGAAGCATATTTTATTCCTTATTAGCTATTCTACGATATGCATCATCATTATACTATTATACAGCAGTTATTTTTAGTAAATCCTGATTACTGCTTCCTGAAGAAGAAAAAAGGAGGACGACAGCGATTAAGTTATTTGTTTAGTTTTTTAGATTCAGCTGTAATTGCTGGTACACATCTCCCTGACTGCACACATGAAGCAGGTTGAATAGAACACTGAAATTACCTCCTTCATAATAGTTTGTTTTGATAATGTATTGTGTGTCGAGATGATGAGAAACAGTTGCTGTCAATTTGATTAGCCATTATATTTTTATGTTAATTGCCATTATTGGGTCCATTCTGTTTAGTGTCACCATAGAAGCCATACAATGTTAGCATAAATAACAAATTGGAGTAAATTAGGAAGATATATTTTTGCCAATTCATTTTAATTGCCCCTCAGTCCTTCCGTCGGTTAACGCAGCTGTTGACCCATAATAAGCACTAGGTCAATATAGCTGCTTGTCAATTCAGAAATGCAAAGTGCTGTGTTGCTGGTAATGGATATACAACAACCTTTGCCAGCCAACTGAAGCAAACGAATGACAACTCACATGAAAGAATAAAGCATCAGCTATGGAGTTTAGTGACCTGATATTAGTAGGCAGGCTAATTGAAAGTCACTGCTTAAATGGATAAGGAAAGTACAAAAATCAGTATGTAAAAATGTATGCATGCACATAGACATACACATATACATGCACTTTTTTGTGATAATGTGCTAGTATCTTATTCCCTTTACCTTCTTGCACTTTAAAATTAGTAATTAACAGAAAACAAAATGTTTGAAGATTTTCATGAAATTAATATCAAGGCATACTTATGAATCCAAGGACAAGGCACTTTAAATTTAAAAGGACTTTGGGAATTACTTATATCACGACTTCCTGTATTTCTACGATTTCTGGTAACCTGTACATTTAAAAATGGGGAAAAAAGTTCAACCTCTAAAACTTCAAACACAAACAATATTTTAGTTTTAATGGTCAGTTTTTTGTGTAAAGAAAACCTGACACCCCTAACATTACTACACTAAAGAAGAACTAAATTTGTGTCTTAATTTATGTGTTTTTTCTTCCCATGAAAGACTGAATGGTGAGCACATGAAAATAAAACTCTATTTTGAAGTTATTAACTCTGTGATGTTTGATTTCTATATTTCATTAAGAACTAGCTCCTGCAGGTAAGTCTGCTTCTCTGAGAGCTTCAACTCAGGGAAAGAATATTTTGTTCTCATGCAACCAAACATTTTGTTAAATTGCATTTAAAACTGCAATAACCAGGTGAAGGAACAAAAGCTATACAGCTTACATTCACATAGTGATTCACTCCTTCGACAGAAACATTAAGCTTCTATTATAAAAACAACAGATCTAATAAAAAAGCCTCATTGGGCCTAGCCAACAAAATATTAATTTCAATCTAGGTTTAATATGGTAGTAGAACTGTTTCCTGTAGCATCAAGAAGCCAACTCCAACTGAGGCAGATCTCCAACTGCCTTCCCAGGAAGAATTTAAGATTATACCGATTACATAACAGGAAACTGATGGTGCCTTCTTAACAGAGCTGGTGAATTATGAACACCAGAAAAGCAAATTTTCACATGACTAAGCACAAAACTAGGGTACAAAAAGCTCAGTCACGAAAAGAAAATTATCTTACTCAGCTACTGGGGAATGCCCACCTGGGCAAACATGAGGAAGGGAGACTTCACAGGAGTTCCTGAAGGAAAGCTGTGTCTCCACACACGGCTACGTCCAACCTGCTTGAGTGCAATGACCAGCTTAGCATTTGTCTTGTCCCTGCAGCTGCTGATGTTTGAACAAGACACTGGACTGAAGGGTCACACCATCTCTTGTCTCACAAAAGCACAAAAACTCAGGTCCAGAGCAAGGTCCCCATGTGCCCTCACTCCACCTCTTTCTGTCTCAGCAAAGTGTGGTGTGCTTTTTCCACACTAAAGTGAAATTTGAAGAGAGCAATGGTCCCAACTCTCTCAGTCCATAATTGTAGTCAGGGAGGAAGGGATTTTTCCAGAGAAAGCAGACCCTTCTGGCAAGATGTGAGAATTGAACTTTGGTTTTCTTAACCTGCACAGAGAGAGTGAAAAAAATGGCCAGTGTTCCACCTTTCTTCCTCTTTTTTAGAAATGGCAAAGCTCAACTCTCTGAAAATAAAGGGACCTGGAAAGATGTTTTAGTTACTTAGATGCAGTGCTATTCTACTAAACACATCTTAAGCAGCATTTAAAACCTCCATATCTTGAAAGCATACATGTAAATAGGTCAGAAGACAGAACACCTATACTTAGATTAATTTTAGAATCACAGAACTGTTTGGGTTGGAAGGGATCTTGAAGATCTTCTAATTTCAACCCCTCTGACATGGACAGGGGCACCTTCCACCAGACCAGGTTCCTCAAAGCCCCATCCAACCTGACCTTGAACGCTTCCAGGGATGGGGCAGCCACAGCTTCTCTGGGCAACCTGTGCCAGTGTCTTACCACCCTCTCAGTAAGAAATTTCCTCTCAACACCTAATCTAAATATATCCTCTCACAGGTTAAAATCATTCCCCCTTGTCCTATCATTATCTGCCTGCATAAAACCTCACTTCACTGTGGACTTGTATTAACCATGTGATAGTCATGCTTTGTAAGAATTCTTTAGATGACTCTTTCTTCTACAATATGTTGAAGTCTTTTATTTACTCCTTGGCATCTCTCAAATTTTTTTATTTCTCTGTAGTCCCACCACTCTCATAACCCTTTAAATCTTTTAGCATTCTCATTTTTTCTGCCCTTTTGCTTTCTTCTGCACCCAGCTCTATCTGACTTCTTCAAGACCTCTCTGTGGTGCATTTTTTGTTTTCTGTTGTGTCACCTATGGTTTTAAGGACAATGAATGTGATAAGAAATTAAATAAAACCCACAAGAAAACAGAGTTTGCTAACTCTATTAGACTGCTTTGCAAAAGAGATAATTTCCACAGGCTATAGAAGTTATTTGTATTACTTCAATTAATTATAATACAAAACAGTGGCACCACTTCATTAATCAGCTGCTTGAGAGAGTTACTTTAGTGAAAAGCCTTTTTGATAATTTTGATTAGAAAGAATAGTGGCTCTTACAACTGTGATATGATTCAGTATGTCCATCAACCAAGTCCTTTAGAACTAGTTCTTAATACTTTAAAAAACAGGAAAGAAATAAAAGGAAACAGAAGTCTCTTGGCAGAAAAATGCATCTCAGGGACTCTTTCAAGGCTTAGATGTACCAGAGCAAAGCATACAGGAAATACTTCAGTGCTTTGAGAGGCATTTCCTCCCCTCCCCCCTTAGAAAGATGCAGTAATTAAAACCTAATTATTATCTTCATTTTAAACAAAACCTAAAGTGAATACCAATTAATAACAACATACTAATGAGCATCTGCTGTGATGAAATTGAATATGAATGTGCTGCAAATTTCGGGTAATTTATTTTTTCGGGGAAGTGCCACTGGTCTCAATCTACTGCTGGAAGACTGTATAGACTGTACACATCTTCCATCATGTCTCCTATGTGCAGCAGTTTCTATTTTCAAAAAAAGGGCATAGCTCAACTTTGTGGGTGTTTATACATCCAAATTCTATCCATGCTACAACGATTTCAAGGCAATAAACTAATGTGTCATATTTTACACACCTCAGATATTCTTTTATAAAACATGGGCAGTTGCCATTGCACACAACCCCTATTCACCATCGGATTCTGAAGGCAGACACTCCTGCATGATAAGAGCTCACAAAGTGTAGATTCATGTTACACTAAATACTCATAATGTGTGTACCCCTCACCTCATGCCCATGCTGATGTTCACCAGTCTCGTCTTCCTGTGCATCACAAAGCCTAGTTAAAACACAGTGCTGGTCTGTGTCAAATAGGCTGAAATAAACTGCGCACCTGAAATAACTACTTGAGATAAACCCAAGGAGGTGAAATAAAAGTACATCTAAATTGCAGCCCTTGTGCTTTAGCATATAAACCGTTCTTGAAAACTTACAGTCAATTCCATTAAAAACATGAGATGTTTGGTCACCATCTTTCCTGACAGCAGCATTGGATATAAACTAAATGGAGAGGGGTTGTGTATATGTGGTTTCCTTCCTAACCCTCCAAACTGGCCATGCATTCAATCAATATTGGTTTTTTATGATTTTGACTCCCAGAGTCCATTAAAAAAGTAAAAGGAAACAAACAGATGCAGCAGGATATGGATGTGATGACATTTTCCCTAGAATTTATGTTAACAAGGACTGTATGACAAAAGAAGAGGTTCTCACATATACATGCAGAGGTCATTGAAATTAAAAAAAAAAAGCCCAAAAGACTGGATATTCATGTACATTACAAGGTAATTTTCTTTTCCATTAAGTAACCAAAATGAAAAGATTTCTTGCTGTATTAAGTCCCGTTTAGCAATTAATGAGAACATTACAGCGGATCTAATTATAAAAATCGACTTTGAACTGCAATGCCAGCAAAAGAGGAGAAAAGTGAGTGAGGAACTGCGTGGAGAACAGATGACAACACCTGCTGCTGAGGGACACTGGATCAAACGAAAGGATTAACAGAATACCCCCAGGGTGGATCCTGACAATACTATTAACTAAATATTTTCATGAAGAAACCCTGGAGAAAAATTAGCTGTCTATTAACAAGATTTAGGAGGCATGAACATGGCAAAATAGAAGTGCAAGTAAATTTATTAAGCAAAATACTTCTGATCATAACAAAGAATCTGAATGACTTCTCTAAAACTGGAGTGTCCCAAGCTGGCACTATTCTGCTTTTGAGGATGCATAAGATGATGCCTCAAGGCAGATAGCACAGACACAAGATGAACAGCAAGTGCCAGACAGAGCTCTGGAGGAATGGAAAACTGAAGCTGTTAGACCACTTACAGTCATGGATCACCTCTATCTAAAGCTCACAGTGTAAGCAAAGACATGAAACAACCCTGTTCCTCCTCCTTGGAGATATGCTGGGCTTTAAACTAAAAGACAGCGTGTGTCATCTGTGCTTAACACTTTCTCATTTTAATGATATGTATGCAACCCCCTCCCCTGTTCCTGGTCTTGCGTGTACACTACAACTCATCTGAGCATGTGGTAAACCAAATTCAGCTCACTAATCCAGCCAAAATGACTCACTTTTTTTCAAATCTGGCAGAAAACTAACCTCCTAAATCTAACTGCTTCCCTGTGTGGTCAACAGTTGGCACAAGGCAAAAAAGCAAACTACATGGGAGCTGATGTGAACAAGCCAAAACAGCTACTGTAAGCAAGGGAAGACAATGTGTTCCCGTTTTTAGTTTTGGGTTCGAGCTCTGCCGTATACCCAGTACTCAAACTCATCTGAGCAGTGCAATCAGACCTGGAAGTGGGAACACAAGACTTAACTAAGAATCGCTCTTTTTTTGATGGGTGAGAATCACTTGCCTTGCACAGCTTCATGATATACTTGTCATTGCAAAGTGTGCTTCATTTGGAAATTTTCAGCATCAATATGCTTATGATTGATTTTTGATATTACTAATATTTAATACAATTATACATGAGACAAGCACATAACATTTGTGACAATCTTTAACAAGACCAGACACTATCTGCTCTGAGGCATCTTTTTTTCTAAGAACTTTATAACAGCACTCAGTGACTAACAGCAATGACTAATTCAATAGAGCTCCGAGCAACCTGGTTAGGTAAAAGGTGTCTCTCCCTAAGGCAGAAGGGTTGAAACTGGATGATCTTTAAGGTCCCTTCCAACCCAAGACATTCTTTGGTAATTGTACAGAAATTAGCTCTACAGATGTTATATGTGTGTGTGCACACGTGTATATGTAAATATATCTATGCCTTCATGTATATATGTCTGCACAGATATATGAACACAGACATTTTAATAAAATATGACAACCAAATATAAATTAGAAGTTCTAAAAAAATTTAATATTTTATAAAAATTTGCAGACTAATCACTCTGAATATTCATCCTATACTGATGTGCTTTAGGATGGGGATTGTACAAAAATTCTCAAAACTGTCATCTACAGCAGAAAGGTTAAGATTTGAGGTTTTTTTCACACAAAACCAAACAAATGAGCTTTACTGGACAGCTGATGAAAGACAGACATCATTCTGGAACTGGACTGACCCAGCAGCACATACAAGCAAAACTACAAAACTGTATCTGACCAGATGCATGGAACATTATTCTAAAGAAACATCAGCTTGGTCCCAAAATCAACCGTATTTTAAGAGCCTCTGATCAAGAATATTTGCACACTTCAAATAAACTGCTGCTTGAAATAAGCAGCATATAGATACAGTCCTACAGCACATCCTCTCCTTGGTGTACAAGACAAATGTAATTTATTCCTCGCCTATCTTAAGTGTTACAGAAGAAGCAAGTACAGCTCCAGAGCTCTCTGTCATTCTAGAGAATTGGTGGATCTACTCATTGAATGAAGAGCACTCAATTGCAGCTAACTGTAGGTCACTGCTTATTCAAAACAGAAAAAATATGCTCATTACCAAACAGAACTTTTTTACCTTTCAAGTAATTTCATGTATTTCCTTAAAAAATTCTAAAGTCATGATATTCTTTCTAACAAACACAAACTGAACTGTGAACATCCAGGAAATTCACCTTAAAAAAGATGTGTTACTACAATTGCAAAAAAATCAAACAATTAAGGACTTTCCTGAGCTGAAATCTGCATATAAGACCTCTACCCTTACTCATGGAGAATGCAAGTCATAACCTCTTTCTCAGGACCCACATTTCTCACAGCTGGAAAACAAATCAAGTGAGGCCCAACCAAAAACATTGTATAAAACCAACTTAGTAGGAATAAATTCTGCCTATAGGGAAATAATCTGCATAAGGTATCTTCCATAAGGTAACCAGATCCACAAACCAACCATCTATCAGACACAGTTTGTGGCAAAGAGAGCAAGGCCATCACTAGAGGTCCCAGGGGCCTCTACAGACCAGGGATAAAAATGCTTTTTTCACCACTTCATGCAATCTGCTGATGTCCAAGAATGGTTGTGTAGTGCTAAGGATGAACCAAAGGTTACTCCTCGTTATCTTATCTGAGGCCCATTTTTACTCTTTTGTCTGCTTGGAAAAATAAAGGGTGCCACTTCTGATGTTCAGATGCAGGATGCTGTGCATAACAATGGAATGAACTAGTAGAACAAGTACTGTTCTCACACTTTGGACTGTAGTAGAGGCAATAAGTTAAAATTTGGAATTAAGATATTTCTGTTTACATAAATGAGTTTAATCTAGCTCTGTACTTGCAACATTTATTTTTATTTACTTTTTTTGGAAATAAAATCCTTTCTCACAGACTGATACACTTTACACAAACATTTGGCACTTGTGAGCTATCCAGAAGCATACCCTATAAAAGCGCAATCTGTGCAAGAAACTTGGCTTATATGTATTTATTTGAATTACAGTTTTGTTAAGAAATAGGTAATGCTGCATGTCTTTTCTGCAAAATAATTTACTAATATTTGTGAAAGCTTTTTTTTACCAGAATCTTATCATTCAACAAGCATATAATTTTAAAATGGTTTATTATTAAATAAACAACACTATAAATAGGCTATATACACAAGCAAATAAGCTTATCTAAATATGTTTTAGATGTAGACATATGCATGTGGAAAAAACCTGCTGTGTAATTTACAGAGAGGGAACTAAACAAACTGCTTTGGATTACTGTATTCCTGTCTCTCAAGACTTCAGGACTCACTCCCTCAATTCTAGGTATCAGCAAGAGAGTACAAAGCTTGAAAATCTAGCACCTTCAACTCTTAATTTCTTAACTTTCAACAAACTATTATTTGACCTCAAGGAGTTAAATAACCTGAAGCAAGGAATACATGTGCTGCAGAGCACACTATTTTGCCTAAAGCAAATCTGGCATTTCAGAAAACTATAAAGGATTGGAATCAATGTTCTTTCTTGTTGACCTTGATTTTTCTTAGACAATAAGGAAATTAGGCTGAGATATGAAAATGCTTCTGCTACTCATCATGCACCCTGGAACATTTTACTATCACCAGGTCAGAACTTTTAGAGATCCACTGAAGTCCCCATCTCCACAATGCCACCAATATAAACAAGCAACTCCCCAAACTGCTCAGACTATGCAAGATTACTGCTTCAGATGGAAAGGTAAACAGACTTTCAATACAGTTTATCTGACTTGCTTAACTTACTGTGGAGCCAGGATGTACACAGTTGACACCTCCATTAAATGAGACTTTTATTCCTCTGTTTTGGTCAGATGAACAGTCCCCAGCTGTACCCATCCATGTGTGGCACAGGAGTGTAGCACTGTCTGTCTGCAGCATTGTGTATCACAAGCTTTATGAATGCAAGTCTTGAGCTCTTGTCTCCGACTACTACTCTTTGTCTCAGATAACAATTTGTAACTAGAGCTTTTCATTAGAAAGATGCCTCACCCTCACCTTTCTGACTATAGTACCTACAATTGTCCTGAGAAGTTCAACGTATCTGATGAGAAATTGGATCAGATACTTCAAATATTGGACTTTGTGTCCCCCAAACAAAGTCAAAATCTGGAATCAAGTAAAACATCTGAACAAGTATAATATTCTGAAGTTGAGATATTTAATGAGAAGTAGAATGATAGAAGATAAACCTTTATGGTAAAAAGAAACAATCCTAAGAGTTAAGGAGTCTTACTAGAAAGTTTCTCCTCCTTTCTAAAGATCAGACAGAATATACAGGTACTGCAAGTATAAACTTAGACAAACATTCAAGCTAAGCACTTGTGCATGTTTCAAACATGAGAATTCATCTAGCAGAAAAACTAAGAAAAGAGTATGGCCTCTGCGTGTAGCAAGTTGAGCAGCTTCCTCACAAGACTTTCTCCCCTCTTTCCCAAACCTTTGGTTTTGCAGCTACAGCACTGCCATAACAAGACAACCTGTAACAGGAAAGAGAGGAACAGAGAATTTCTCTAACAGGACAGACATTTCAGAAACTTTTCAGTCAGAACTAGTGACATTTGAAATTGAATTTCAGCCAGATGGTTTTTGATCATGGTGCAATGCCTATAAAGAGATTTTGCTAAAACTGAGCAGGTCAGATAAAACAGTTGTATTGTTCTCAAAAACACTCACTGCCACTCAGAGAGGTGAACTTCATCAGATATAACACTCCCAACAGAAGGAGCTGCCTACCAAAACTCCAGACAAAAGGAAAAACTGCAGCCTTTGTAATACATGGCCAACACTGGCATTAGAAGGAATACTACCACCATTTATCTACATATCAAAACAGCCCAATCTCAACAGAATGCATGCGAATTTTTTCTAGCAAGTTCAAACATTAATTGTGAAGACTCATTTCTTCTCCTCTAAGTTACCTACCTGTGCTCACAATCTCTGCTCACTGAATTTCATTCTCTTTCTCAGCAACCACATTATTTTTTATCAGATACCAAACAAACCCATCTTGAAACTGCATAGTGATGTCCTCTGCCTCTTTTCAAATACACAATTCTAGATGCCAGCCAAATTTGCCTTGTGAAAGAATAAAAGTAGAGAAACAACCTAGGTTTCAGTAACCCAAAAGAAGGAAGCTAAGCAGACTTCCTGTCATAGTATGTACTTTAGAGAAATTCAGAACTGATTCAAGAAAATAAAAGCATTAATAGGCATGGTCCTCTCCTTGGACCTCCTCCTTCACAACACTTCCTAGTGTGTTGATGCTGTAGCAGGGACCCACTAGTGAATTTCTGTTGCTGCCATCGCAGTACTCAGTACACAGCTGTAGTGGCATTCCACTCTCAAATGCATTCACCAGACCTTTCCCACAAAAAAAGAAAAAAAAAAGTGTTGTATGTATAAAAAAAGCATGTAGGAAGCAAAAAACAATGAATCTCACAGGGAACATAAATTATGAATAATTAAGATATTTAAATTGTTAAGGTTAAAGTCGTATTTCTGAGATTTAAAAGACAGCAAACCCCAAAAAAATCAACCTCATACATCCATTCAATAAAAATGTCCATCATGTAATCTTAAATAAGTAAAGCTGGAAAAAAAATTATCTTATCCTTTACAATATCATGCAGAACCCCCACACCCAAATTACAGGGAATAAAAAGATGAACAAGGAAGAGGACATCCCATTTGAGTAGAGAAAGAACAAACTGCCCAGAGTATCTGCTCTCAGAGGATTTAGTAACAATACTTAAAAAAAGTAAATTGAAAAACATATTTAGGAAAAGTAAAAGGAAAAACTTCCAGCCTAAGAAAAGTTGATTGCCTAATTAGCCATCTTTGTAGGCTAGACAGAAACACAAGAGCACCCAATGAAATGCACTTGCTGCAAAATACAGGGTCAATAACCACTATTATTGTTTTATACTCTTCTAACTTTATCCTTACAAAATTATGATTTTAACACTGTCAATCTTAAATCTTATATAATTTAAAGCTCACTCCAATTCTGCACAGCAAGACAGCTCATTTCCACAGGTATGGCAACCCTGACACACAAACACAAGTCTGCTCATGTAGAGACCAGATCCACAACAGACATCAAGGTAGCTAAGAGTGCACCTCTATCAAAGGCTAACAAGAGAATTGTTCAGAAATACCACAGCTTGTGGGGAGCTTTTGCTCCCCACAAGGAAACTCTTTAGGACTTTTCACCTTCCTGATAAAACCAAGACCTAGTAAGGGTGCATAGATGTCAAATACAATGCAGCCAAATACAGCCAGTTTGAAAAGTTTAGTCTTACTCACGCTCTTACAGCAGACACTTTTTTCCATTGTCTTTTCATTACAACCTTCCATCTTTTATTCACCAAATTTATATATCCACTCAATTTTATCTTCATTCCACTGTACATTCTGCAATGGAAATTGTCTCCTGAAAGGATGTCATCTTTAATAGATTATTTCTTCACAAGGCTTCAAGACTATATTATCTACGTTAGCTCATCAATAACTTTTTGTAAGGTGAGGCACTGAATGTATTCAGTAAAGAACTGTCAACCCTCTTGTTAAGCTTTTCACAAGTGCAAGGGAAAACTGCAAGTTTAAACTTTTTTTTTCCAAAAAGTTGGGCGAGTTGTGCATTCTGAAAGAAGTATTTGTGTAGCCAACAATTAGTAGCTTTATAAATATAGTACAGCTAACCAGAGGGGCTCTCTCAAGAAAATTAATTTTTATAGTGGATAGCTCATTGTTTGGAGCATCTAAGTATTTCCACATTTGGGATGAGGAATGGAGCTGAGAGTTGACTGGAAGGCATAAATTAGGTTAGATACCAACAACCTTGTGTGGTAGCAGGAAAGCAGCCAATCTCACACTATTTACTATCCATGCCAGTAGACTGTTTTGTTAGGTGAGGATTTTTGAGTGGTGTTCAACAAGGGGAAGAGCAGCCT
>VWZF01000445.1:1985850-2075850 GCA_013396755.1 Sclerurus mexicanus | reverse complement strand
ACTAACTTGTAATAACCATATAGTATCGTTTTCCACTGGTATTGGCTTTAAATTTCTTACAGCCATATACTCAGATTTATGACATAGGTGAAAGGGTTGCTTTTCTTCCTTTCTAATTTAATCTGAAATCACTTGGTTCCTGTGCTAGGCATTTGGGAACTTCCTCATTTTTATCCACTTTTTAGTGCTATTCAGTTTTTGGTCTTTTTATATTCTTCAGCACTAACTTACCACTAATGCAAAAAAAATGACTTCTGATCAGTCTTCCTATGACAATGCTGTTGCAATGCCTGGATTTTTACTGACACTTATCCTTTGGACTTTTTATATCTGCAGTACTGAATAAGAAGGACCAAAAAAATTTCATGTGGTAAATTAAACAATATTGTTCAGAGCATTCACTTAACACTCCCACCTTCAACTCTTAATTTTTTTAAAGTTTTACGTAAGTAAGAATAATTCAGAGATTTATTACAACATGAAATCATAGATTTCCAAATTTCTTTATGGAATCTCTCGTTCTCTCTTTGGTTGTTTTATGTAAATTGTCAATAATCCTAAGTGTTATTTTTTTATCTTTTTTTTCCTTTAATCTCAGAAACCAAGAGAACCAGCAGGCAGTCCTATATTCTGGAAGACCAGAGCATCTAGCTCAATGTGAGGATTAGAAGCTTCTGCATTTTTCAGGCATGGAACCAAATTCAAAGAACTCAGAACTTCTCATGTCCTGAAAATACTTACTGCCCTGGAGAACCCCCAGAAGATGGCATGAAAGCTCACCTCCAGCTCCTCTGCACCAAATTCATTCAGGTAAGAACCAGACAGCAAAAAAACAGGTATTTGGTTTTGGTTTGGAAGGCTGGTTTTGTTTGTCTATGTTAATTTACCTGTATTCTGGCAGAAAACATTCCAGCAAATTCTAGTTTGCTGACCAAATGCTCATCAGCTGGAAAACTTCCAAACACAGCAGCTGCATGGCATGCTCTCTTCACAGCAATGAGGATGCAGCTTAAATGGGGAGTAGGAAAAGCATAAACATTTCCCTTTGAACTAATAAACTAATTAAAAATTCTTGCTTAATCCTGTTACCTATGAAAGGCAGAGTTGAGAGCCAGGTGAGCTCCATGAGAATCTGGCTCCACTGCTGTCAAAACTTTGTCCTAAACCACTCACTCACCTCTGGTCTCAGAATAGCCTTCCTGCAGGCCTGGCACACAGGGCCACTCCGGGAGAAACTCAGGGGAAGCCGACGGGTCCGATTCTGGCAAGTTGGCTCCTCACAAATTAACCAACCCTGCAGAAAGGGAGAATATAGAAGAAAATAATTTTTTATCATAATTTCAAGTTATAGCCTCTTTTTATTCCACCTGAAAAACAAATCACAGTCAGGGAAGAAAAAAAAAAAAGCCCAACATCCTCTGTGAATCTGATACTATAACATGTATAAAGAGATGAAAGTCCTTGTTTAAGGACCTTGTTTAAACACAATTAATGGCAGAACAAAGCTGAAGTTGTCTTGCTTCAAAATCCCACATTCTGCACACTGTAGTCGTCCCTTCTTTGAAATACACCAAAACCTCTTCTGCAGTTCACACATTAACATATAACAGAACTATTTTACCCAGCTATGTAGACCAATCAGCAAGTCATCTCACAGACCTTTAATAAATTCAATTTTTAAGTGAAGTGCCATTTCCTTGCTTGTGCTTTAGAGGAGGAAAAACAGTTTTGACTTTTCTGTTTCCTGATGCCAGCCAGAAGCTTTCCTTTAGTCTTTTTAAAATATATATATATATTTAGGAAGCTGCTGAGACTTCAACATAAACCGACTCATTTAGGAAAAAACTAACATTTTGCTGAGTTAAAATGAAATAAAATCTGGACCAGTTTGCTTTATGTCAGCTCAGGGAGACAACGTAAAAGCCTTCTCTTAAAGAGTATGAAACAAAGAATGATTCTGGGACTGGGTAAGGATGTACTTTTTGTGCCAGGTTCAACCATAGGCTAAAAACAATGCTACACTTCATATCTAAGAATCATCAACACAAGATAGTAAGGAATAGAATAAGAGAAAGCACACAGGGAAAACTCTGTCAAAGATTTTCCCAGCTTTTGAAAATGGCTCAAGGACCACCTGAATCACTGTCTCTATATTCAGTGGTGACTGGATGCATTAGTACCCTCACCCCAATGAACTTAAAGTGTTTTTGGAACCAATTCAAACTTTTAGCATCTGCAATATACTGCAGAACAACTATGTGCTATATGGAAAAGTGTCTTACTTTTCTTGAACACATACACTCTTTCTCTTTTCATGCCTTCCAGTTCTTGTATCAGGAGAGACTAGGAAAAAATCATTCTGCATTCACCTTTCCTGTGCCACTCATGATTTTATCCATCACATCACCTGCAATCAAACTCTTTTCCAAACCACAGTTCTAATTTACTTAGTTGTTCCTTGCATGGAAATCACTCCAAATCTTTGTTGCCCTTGTCTGATGCTCCTCCATGTCTTTTTTGAAATGAGGAGGCTGGGGGGAAAATAGATGACAAATGGGGAGGGAAATGAAACCAGTATTGCACACTGTATTTAGGATGCTAGATGAACATGAATTTGTAAAGAAACAAAATGCTGTTTACCATGTTGTTCTCTGTTCCTTTCTTTCCTCAAATTCTGTTGGCCTAGAGCACTATTGAGCATCTGAGCACTGAGAAGTCATTTACAGAAATATATTTATTATTATCCAAGAATTATAATTTTAGTCTTCCCTAGTAAGTCAATACACACCTTGTGTACAAAATCAGGATTGGGTTTTCAGCATCTGCCTCACTACACATTACTTGGCAGAGAATTTAATCTTCCACTATTACCTGACAAGTCAACTCAGTAGTACAATGTTTTTCTGCAACTCTTCTCAAGCACTTCCTGCTTTTACCACCCCTGAGCAGCTCAGCCCTGTAACCTCTGCATTTCAGACCATCAGCTGTTCATCTTTCTGCTGGGAATAGCAACTAGTTATTTTTGCCCATTTAAAAAATTTTTGTTCCTCCTGCAAAGAAGTTAAATCTAACTATACCAGAATTCCCAGTACTATGACAAAAATATTACAACTCAAAAAGTTGCTTGATTCCATTCTCATCGGCTCTTCCACAAACTGTCCCAATGTTATGTTCTGACTTATACCTAATTTCCACTTAAAAATATAATCTGATTTCAAAAGTGGTCCAAGACTGTTTCAGAGTTTTTGTTTGTTTGTGTATCACTTTATGATGAAAGTTGAAATCATTTACTTCATTTATTCCAGAGACCTCTCTTCTTTCACCATTTCTCCAGCCATGTCACATACCCAGTATTATTACACCCACTTGGTGTAAAGTTCATCAAAACACTTCCTGCTGCCCTTTGCAGACCTTTTATGTCTATGTGGCCAGACCAGAAAAACTGTGTGTGGAACTTGATGCCAACAGCAATGTATATTGCTTCCTAAACTGTGTGCTCAAGTTCATAATGCAGGAATGGAAAGAGTCCATTAAGATACACAGATTCATTTCACCCAACTTTGATATCAAAAAGCCTGATACCCAGTTTAAGGTGGTCACCCTATGATCTTAGTTTATAGTAAATGGAGGAAGAAAAAAATCAGCTCCCAAAAGCAATTCACCAAACAGATTTTGGGATGAGGCAAATCCTCCCTACTCTAGACACTCTTAATAAAATAAGGGGGTTTGGAAACACTATAATTAGTGTACCTGATCGCTAAATTTGAGTTTCATTGTTATGTAGATTAGCAATGTAAATCATTATATATCTAATATTGCACGGTGAGAAAATTTCAAGAATTCAAAAAACTTCAGTGAATTTAATTTGATCTCCTGCACAACAGCTGCCCTAGCAGTCCTAGTACCACTTTCCTTGTCGTATACAATTTATATGATAAATACTTCAGAACTAACATCACAAAGATGACAATGCTCAACAAGACTGAGCTACTTCATCAGCACATCCTTCACTGTGAAAAATCCTAATTTAGTACATGACCTAACACAGACACCTGACCTGTGTCTTCTGAAGTCAGCAGGAACAAATGAGTCTCAAGTGAAAAAGATAGTCCTTGGCTTTGGTTTTGCAAATAAACCTCAGATTTATTTTTAAAAGAGGGAGGTGTTTATCTGTTGCCTCACATTTTTTAGATAACTCAGTTTTAACAGACATGGAATAACCTTCTACAGAAATAAAAGCTACCCAAGGATAGCATTGAGATCTTCAGGCACTCACTTATGTGAGTACCAAGAATATCATGAGAGCCACTGTGAGGGAAAACACAAAAACATTTCTGGAAAGGATAATGAAGTGTCACAGATCTTCCATCAAGTTAATTTTTAGAGACAAAAGCTATGCTCTGTGTGAAAAGTTGTTTATGACACATTCGCTTATTCTGTGCCATCTCTACCTTCCTATGAAACATCTGGCCGCAGTCTGGCACAAACACGGCCTTAAAACACATGGCCAGGCAGGGGGGTGTGAAGGGTGTCCTCAGCCATTCCAAACGCCTCCTGTTAAAGAGCATAATTGTTTCAGCTGTAACTATGGAAAGATTCTCAGCGCACAAAAAGAACACTCATGACTCAAAACGTATTAAATGACTACATTTGAACTTTGAAACAATTTATTATACTAAAAAAACAAAGCATGGAAACTGCCAGATAGCATGATACTTACTTAGGGAATGCAAGTGCAACTGAAAAAACAAAGCCTGGAATGGGAGCAGCATCCCAACTTCAGCTGAATGGAATACTCAAAAATAGACAACCATGAAAATAATGCACGATAAATAACTGTGTTTTCTGCCACCTATTGGCATTTATAGCTAACAAGACACAAAGGACTACACCACTTACAAGGTACTGCTTCTACTGTTTTACAAAGGAATGCAGAGATGGTCTTCCCAAACCACCACTGACTAATGACACTTGAAGGAAGTTTCTTTATGCAATTGTTTCGATCTAATGCAGTCACTGCTAAAGAAAGCACTGGGAGCTTTGCTGGTCACAAAATACAGGTGAAAAAAGACTGAAAAAACCCGGCTTAAACTAAAAACAATAGCTTAGGATAAAAATAACCATTCAAATCCAAGAGCTTACTATTATATTTGTTTTCAGCTACTAAGAAATAATGATAAAAACATAGAAGTTTCACTGAACAGAAAGTCTAAGTTATTGCCTACAATAAACAGCCCAAACATGTTGCACAGATACTAACTAAATGTTCCTTCAATTCATACAGAAAACAATTAATGTCATTTGTACAGACTTCCTACAGTTATAATTAACATTAAAGAGGTCTTTTCTTCTTTGTCACCTCTCTATTCAGGCCTTATTTGTGTTTGTTTGTACTTACTATCTGTTAATCTCTCTTAACAAATGACAACAATAACTCTTGCTATTATGTATGGAAATTAAACATGTAGATAACTGTGTGAAGGGAACTATTTTTGAAAAAAAGCAGTATCAGAAACCTGTAGTTCTTTATATCTCTTGTTTTGCTTTGATAATTAATCCATAGACTTGATTTGTTTTAAACAAAAAACTTTTCCATGGACACGCATGTTGCAATCAAATTCAATACATGCATTATGTTCTGATTCAATCTGCTCAAGTGCATTATTGTTAACTCTTATTTGATCCATGCCTGTCATCTTCACTGACCAAACAAAACCAATCCTTCATTTCCCAGCAGCTATCACTGAGTCTGTAAATTAATTTGCAATAGATCAAACAAAATCATAATAGGAAACGTTCAGCTTTGTTCTACTTGGTATCTGCAACACTGTGGGAAATGAAATAGAAGCTGATGGAGGGGCAAAAATAAAAGCAACTAGCGTTTCCAAACATTCTGCCTACAAATGCTCAGTTCATTTTAAAAAAATAAAAAACTATGCAAAAAAATCCCTGAAATAAATACACAACATAAAAGAAAATCCCCGAAGAGTATTATGTCCACAAACTGTAGCTAATGGGGAGAAATTTGCAAGTCAAAAGTAATTTTGTGTCTTTGTAAGCCTGTTCGTGAGAATTAGCCTCTCCCATTCTAGTGATCAACAAGCATTAGAAATATTACCCCAAAATACAGAGGCAAGTGGTTTCAGAACAGCCTTTTAAACAGAAGTTGCAGGAGTCAACAACATGCATTTACTGAGCTTTATCTTGATAGTTTTTACAAATTACATTTCCCAATGTAGGTTTGCTGGATGTGCTTCTCTGCGACCCCCCAGCTCTGTATCTGTTCCTGCCTTCAGACAGTCTGGATGCTGAGGCACGACAATGCTTTAAAAGTTCACATGGCATGAAAAACTGAGGTAGGAAAAAGCAGAAAGATGCAAGCACTGAAAATTATTCACAAGTTACTATCAGTTATGTTGGAGTTGAATTTAATTGTAATTCGTACTTGCTCCTCTACAATCTTTTTCCCCACTGAAGACCATCTTAGCATGGACTCTAGAAAAGGGGATCTCATTGGATGATGTCCAATCTCCAGATGGCTGGGAGACCTGAACATGAGCATGTTACATTCAAAATCCATGGCTTCAGCACTGCAGAGCTGAAATTATCACCTTAAATCATTAAACCCACCAGAAGAGAAGTATAGGAACCCTAGATGAACATGCTGTCCTAGTCAACCAGCATAAGCTTGCTGTTCATGCCACTGATCAGCAAAGCACCTCTTTGAAGGCTGAATGTGAGAGACAAGACAATGAAAATTTTCTGATCCAGGTATCGTTGTGAGTCACTGATCAGGCCACAAACGTCACACTGACCCCTCTTTTTATAGTACTCTTACAAAAGCTTATTATTTTCACTCATTCCAAGACTTCAACACCCATTTGCCTGTCAACATCCATTATTATGGATAGCGTTGCCTAACAGGGTAAATCTGGTTGAAGTGACTTTAAATCCTCTGGAAGGATGAGGTTCTACTAATATTGCATTGCTGGGTACACTATCAAATATACTGATACTCCATGCAGTGTTAAAAGATAGATGATTCTATGAAATAAAATAAGGCAGTTCATCATGACAACAGAGAACTTGAGTCAATGACCTGAAAGTTATCAGTTCCAATGGCAGGAACTTGGTTCCACATCACAGGTGTTTTCTACCTGTCTGTGTCTTCTGCAAATAGCTGAGTGTCTGGGGGAACAGATAGACAAGCTTTCCATAGCAGTAGACAGCATCTCAGGAATTACAGCCAAACCCTCTGTTTGCACATTCTCTGGCAAATGTTTTGACTATTATTAGTAGCTACATCTTTTGAGAATTATTACATCAAAATTTTACACTTTGAACATGAAAGGTCATATGAATATTGACTTAAAGATGAACTATTGCTGTAAAGTCCGGAAAGTTTCTCTGCTGTGTACCAGAAATCAAATTACTTTAAAGTAATTTCCATTCCTAATCCTTTTTTTTACCCATTTAGAACAAAGAAATACTCTAGTAATAACACTGACACAATCCAGTGAATTTGCACCATCTTAGTGAGATATCAGCAGCAATTAAAATCTGAATGACAGCGTGAGAACGAGTGTCACACACTGGAATGTCAGTAGACAACACAGACTTGAGTGACACCTACCTGCCACTGCTACAATTCCAAGAAGAAATTCCCCTCAGGTGAGGGATGATACAATAAATAGTGAAATAAGACTTCATCAGGAAAGTCTACCCCCTTAGCGATGTGAATCATACAATCACTAGGGTTGGAAAGACCTCCAAGATCATGAAGTCCAAGTGTTAACCCCAAGTGCCACATCCACACACTTTCTGAACGCTTCCAGGGATAGCGATTCCACCACTCCAGTCAAGTTCAGCATAACTAAGGTTCCTCAGGCAACATCCCACTTTTTTTCATGGGCAAATGTACCCGATAAAAACCCCAGAAGACCATCCTTAAAAAGAAAGATTCTAATGCTGCTAGACACAGGAAGGCATAGACTCATTTAAACTTTGAAAGGGTTTTCCAAGATGAAGGACTTCGTGAGGTAGCATTAGCACAATCAGAAACACACTATTTTCTTCAGCAGGAAAAGTAACTCTTTGCAGTATCCTGGTGCCTGCCTGCCTTGTGTACTTTCTGTAGCTGCTCCCAGCCAGCTGCTTCACCCTGAATGTCCTTCCAGAGTAAGTACAAAGGAACATCAGATAGTTGCTTGATTAGTCTTACAGATGGAGTAATTTATCTTTGAGACTACCAAAGTAGACTCAGTGTAGAACACTTTGATCAGGAGGGCTCCACACAGGTGATACCTTAAGACACCTGACTTTCAAATATACACATCTCCTGACAGCCTGAGCGGAGGCAGCTATTCCTCTGGAAGTTGCAGCTACTAAATACAAACAACTTGGAGACGAGATTATCTGAATTTATAAAAAAGACTGGGTCAACATATGAAAGGAACACCCCCTAGCAAAATAATCACCATCAGAAGGAGCCTTTATAATGAGCATATTATCTGTTTTGGCATTTTTCCTATCAGTGATAATCTCCCTGATAACGAATAAACAGGCACACTCGATTGACAAAAATCAAGCAAACCAAACCTAACAACTGCAGTAATGGAGCTAGAAGTGATCAGTGATGCAGAATTCCGGGTCAGCAACTTTATCTTGCAAGGCTTGATACTCACAAACCAGATACCAATCACTAATAAAAACATGCACCTGTGAGACCATGAGGAGGATCTCATCTGTGAAGGAAATCTAGGGAACTTACAAAGCCTCTTTAATTGGTAAGTTCAGATGTATTTAGATCTCAAAGTAGCCTATGGATAGACACTGTTATTGATATACTAGTCACTGCAGCCTTCTTTTCCACTTCAGCAAAATTTTAACAAGAAATTGCTGGAGAAGCCCTCTCCACTTCTTTAATATGCTCCTATAAGGAGCTCAAATTGTACTAAGTCAGAAGCTGTAATGTTAGGTTCACAAAATCCCTTCTAGAAAAGAGGTTATGCCCAAACTCCATCCTAGAATTTTAAAATGTAGAAGAATGTCACAACATATGCAAGTTCTGCTGAACCATCAAGCGTAACTGAAGCTTTTCAGTCAAAAACATCTTAAAACTAAGTTAAAATATTTATACTGAAATTTGAGTATGTAAGACAAAGATGATCTCTGAGCATGGTTTGTTTCAAGGTTTTATACTGCTGTCCTAACTGTAACATTTAATCATCTCCGAATAATAAATTCCTTTCATATTTTCCCAGTATCCTCAGATAGATTGTTTTATAGAAGAACTAGGTCAAAAGTCTACTGTTGATGCTGGCTGACTGTAGCTTTTTGTCTTTTTATTTTAGGTGGGATAGATACCAAGCTAAACCTGCTTCCAAGCTTGTAGTTCAAAGACATTGCAGCATATGCTTAGAATGGTGAAGACCTGATAGATCCAAGTGTGCTATATGACTCTTTGGATCACATGAAAAGGACCTGTTTTATCAGCTCACTCTTGGCCACTGACTTAGCACTAATTTTTCTTTTCCTATACAATAAATATTGTATCTAGGTCCTCATCCAGAAGAAAAGAGGTTACATTTCCCAGTATGAGCATTTTTAGAGTCTGATGCCACCTGATCATCCAATTTAAGGAAAATGTAAACACTAACCATGGCATTTCACACTCCATTTCATGCTGCCTCATTTCAATGGAAGTTGAAGATATGATTTCAATTTTTTTCCTAAGCATTTCCTTATTTTTAGAGCTTCTCGAGTTTTGGCCTCTATAACTGATCGGAATTCAGCTGTGGGATGGAGTGGATAACACAACTCTTAAACAGAAAGGAAATTCCTTTCCTGGATGGTTCCCTCTGCTCCTCTTGAATTCAGCATTATCCAGTCTGATGAACAGCTAGACAGGCTCTTTTTAGGAAAAATACAACAATGTCTCTTAAATGAAAGATGAAACAAGGATATGCTTTTGAAAGTGAATTACTCAAAAGCAATATGGATACTGGAGATCGTTGGTTATATATACAGTATTATTATCCCAGGAAGCACATTAAATGATGTTATCAAATTGAAGCATCTTGCCTAGTGACTTTCTAGTGGAAGGCAAATACTTATTTGACCACCCACTGGTGACAAAAGAGAATGATATTCTCTCTAAAACACTGAAACCTCCTGTCCTCAGAAACACTCCTATCTGTTGTCAAAGTTCCCCCCACTGGAAAACCATGAGTCCAAAGTGACTCAAAGGCACCCGGAGATAAACGGAAACCCACCTTCAAAGGATCAAATTGTGAAGGTCCAAAGCAACCAAACTGCAACTGAAGGCAATGCAACTACACTGACTTGCTAACTTAGAGAAAGCATGAACAAGGACACAAACACAACCTGAGTTTCTCAGAACACAAAACGTCCTTCTATCTTGTAACAGCTGATGATACTATGACACTAAAAGCACTGCTGTAGATTCCAGGTGGCCATTAAATGAAATTGACAACTAAGAGTGGTCTAAAACACCTAAAATTTATATTGGATATTATGGCAAATGGATATAAACATGAGAGGACTTAGCCCACAACAAAATTCTCTCTCATAGCATAGTTTTTAGGAATCGTTTCAGTACTTGCACACCCTCACAGTCCTATCAGCAACACATCACTACTGTGATACAAAGTCAGCCACAGAATATCATATGTCTGTTTATAGGCTACTGAAAATGATATAAAGTTTCAAGAATGGTATTTTATAATTCTGAATACTCCAAAATAATAGAACTTGAATCACATTCTAATCCAGAACTGGAAAGAAAATTTGAGGAAACCATCCAAGACCAAATGAAAACTTCATTAACTTCTAGAAAATATTACTCTCTGCACTATCTGTCCTACCAGTTTTACCATTAAAAGTCTTGGAGGTGTTATGTGACCAAAGCTGGAGATAAGTAGTGAGAAATGCACCTGTATCCTGTTCCCCTCAAGAACTCAAATGCTCAAGCTAACGCAAAAAATGTTTTAAACAAAATTATCAAACAAGACAGAAGTGAAAAACATCTTGTAGGTCAATGTAAGAGTTTTACATGTTATTAGAAATTGATTTTTTTAAAAAACACCTTTAAATGTACAGTCACATGTCATTTCATAAAAGTTATTTGAAACTTATTGATCTCATTTGTGCAAAGACCAGGCTCTGCCATCAACCTGCTGAAAGGATAATAGAGCACTCCAAACCCTTATGATAGATTTGATGCAAACAGTGGCCCTCATTTAAACACAAGTAATAGCACCACAAGTGGGCAAATTCCAACCTTAACAGTTGTACATTACAAACTAAATTAGCAAGTATGTTCTGCTTTACTTCACATCAAATCCAATACCTTGTTCTTCTTATCACCAGCAAAATAATGTTCTAGGCACCAAAACACATGCCCCAAAAGATTAAAAAGTAGAGCATAAGTGTTCAGAGGCTAACATTCTGCTCACGAAGAGAACCAGCTATTACCAACAATTTTATTTCACTTAAGACAATCTAAAAACAGTTAAACTGAATTTTGAGCAAACAACTGAGAGAACACATACTCAAAATGACTACATGTGGAAAACTACAACGAGAAATGGAGTGGTGAAGGATGTCTTATTTACTTCTGTACTGAGAGCTAAAACCTCTAGAAGGATATTTAAGCCCATTTTGCCAAAATACTCTCCCTATTCATACAACTCAAAGCAAGCCATACTCTAAGGGTACAACAGGTCATAACTAAGTACAGTACCTTGCTTCAGAAAAAATTTTGCTTTGTCTGTCAACTGTCAACAAAGCACAAAAAGCTCATACAGCCCGTCCATGTACTGCTTGTTAAAGAATCTAGCAACATACAAACAGTAAGAACTCAAAGATTTCTTACAAACCATGCCTCTACTTTGGTTAGAAAGCTAAAGATATCTACTCCCTCTACTTCTTCCACAAATCTGTTTTCTTCCTTCTCCCCTCAAATATTTGTACAGTCCTTGAATTTTTCCTGTCTGAGACTTGCATGTTGAAGTTCCTGCAAGATATTAGACGTAATATAGAACACAGAGGTTTTGCTCACATACATGGCAGTACACTTTGTCAACTCCAGTATACATTTCAGGTTGGTAAGGAGACAAAAGACTGTTTGTGCGAAACATATTTTCAATATGGTTATAAACATCTCTAAATACTGAAGGAGTTTATACAGTTCTGAAACATTTAAAAACAATAATGCACATACATAGGTACGTGAGTTTAGAGGAGCTCAACAGAGTGAAAGGTAATGGCAAAGAAAGTGGTCTCAATGGTCTGGTCACCTTAAACTAGAGAAGTTTAAAGCATCACTAAACAGTGTTTGTTCATTTAAGTTTAATTATTTTCTCCTTGAGAATGGCACTAATGAAACTGAATATCTTTCATGGTTTCGAAGAGCAGCCTGAATGGTCTGTAAACAGGACTGGGGGCAGAGGAGAGAACTGGCTGAGCCAGGGGGTTGCTAGGTGATGCAGAATGTAAACCCACAAACTTGTTCAGGTTTACTTTGCTTTCAAGCTGCTCTCACACAGGCTCTCCAAAGTTTTAAGAATTAATTTCCAGGTAGCTATTTAAAAACAAAAAGTAGAAATAATTAAAATAGAAAAACCCTTAATCCTCTTCACCTCTTCCCTTGCTCCCCCTGCCACCCCCAAGAATAAAAAAGGAAAGACAAAAGGAAATTCACAGCACTAAAGTGCAGGAGACCCTTCCCTCTACATATTTGTATGTAATGTTTGAGGACTGGTGATTATGAAGAACATTTAATCTTTTCAGACTGATTTTTGCTTCTGTAAATGTAAATAAAAATGAATTCTGGAATAATACAGTGGGCCTTTAAAATACTCAAATTTAAAAACCAGCCTTATTTAGTAATATTTCCACTGCAGATCACAAAAGCAAACTTTTCAGTACAGCCATGTGTTTCTACCCCCATCCTTTTCAGAGCTGTGGTTATTTTTTTCCCCCTAAAGTATCTGATCAGAGATTGTCCGGTAAGAGCACTTTATTAGATCATCAGTCAGAGGGTTTTACAAGCACCAAGAGCTATGGGCTCAAATGCAGCACATCAGTTTTAATAGCCGAAGGTCTAATAGTAAACTGCAGACACTGCTGAGAACTTTCCATGCACTGAACTCTTGAAAAAGCACCATCTCTCAAGCTTAAATGCAGCTGCCTCTTTCAATGCGGCAAATGGGTAAATTTGACAAAAAAGCCACCATTAAGACTACATGAAAGGCTCAAGACAACATCCTTTCAATGCTTTGTACTTCAGTAATCAGATGTACTTACTCACCCCCTCCCCCAAACCCGATCAAGAACTATTTCTGAATGGTAGGAAATAATTCCACTTTGTACATCTTTTAGTTAATCAAGACTTTCTATTCAGCAATTTGACCTTTTGTTCAAAACAGGATTATCAGTTTTTTCGCCAGTTACCAAGGGCGACTCGCATGGTGAACATAATTGCAATAATTTGCAAAACACCATGGCAACCCACATTACAACTAGGTAAATACTGGTCTTTTGTGCTACATTGTTATTTTCAGAGATGCTGAAGTCAAAGAACGAATGACAAATGAACACAAAATTTATATTTGCTTTGTCTCAAAAGAGAAGAAAATTGATAACAAGAATTGGGGGGAAACCGACTACAGCTGTAATTTCTAACTTGATTAATTAGGATGGTAACAGTCCTTAACAGTATATTCAACAAACAGCCCTGACTTAGTCTCTCCTCCCACCTCTCTCTCTTTCTACACTACTACCACTAACCCCCACCCCAGACAAATTTTTTCAGCTAGGAGAACAAACAACTGCATTTGCTCTTTTCTTCAACTTAATGGAATCCTTAATTACAGAATATTGTTCTCCTGCTCTTCATTACACTGAAAACTGAAAGTGAGAGAGGAGGAAGATGGTGCCAAGCAGTCGGGGTAGCTACAGTCATCTCCTCTGCCTTTGCTTTTTATGTTCGTAGCAGACCTAAAGATGAGACTGCATTTTTTGTGGGCTTTTTTTCTTCTTTTTAATATTAGCAGCTGTTGTACAGCAAATAATTAAGAAAACTAGTACTCAAGTTCTCTCCTGGCAGCATAAATAAGACATGAAAGCTTAAGTCAAGTCATGATTAAATTCCAAATCAGAGAGGAAGCAGCTGCTTAAAAAGAAAAAAAAAAATCTCTTAAAATTATCAGATTGGGTGGTTTCTAATAGAATACCTACGTTATTAAAACATTTGCCTATGAATAGTATTATAATACATAATAAACTAATAATTTTAAACTTATTTTCTTTACAACTGTAAGGAACTTGTAGAGAAAAAAATATCTGAAAACAGTCCAATACATGTTACTGATCGACTTCACAATGAATCTGCTATGTATTACAGGCTCTGTGCTGAAACATTTATTATGCCATAGTGAGCTGATTGAATGGTTGAGAGCTTAATTTTCATGATATCATTAATAAAAACAAGTTATGTCTCTATACAGGCCAAATCCTGTCATCAGATGTATGCATATGTTTCTTGTGAAATGCAATGGTACCCGTTAGCAATGAATGTTCACATCCAGAGTAGATGAAAATACATTAAGCTGAAGAAGTATGCAATCAGAAGCCAGTGTAATCCTCATTTCAGATCCCTGTACGTACAAATCACGTGCCAATTTACAGTTAAAGGACCACATCTACATTTTCATTCTCATTAAAGGACTGGATTGCCTTTACAATGGCTTGTAAAGCGAACAACGCTATGTACTGGGAACACTGGAGAGTATGTAGTAAAATGAAAGAAATGAAAACAAAAAAGTGCTGAAAGTCAAGTGAATGCAGTGCCAGGGAGATGAAATGCACTACTGCCTCTACACAGATTCTCCACGCGGCTGGACAAGTCACTTCCAGTGTTCTGAAAGGACTCACAAGAATGATCACCTCAAGACTCAGTCTGTTCTCAGTGCAGTTTGAAGGTCTATGCTGCTCAAGTTTCAGTACACCCAACTGTAACCTGAAAACTCTGCTTCAGGCAAGTACTCAGTACTGCACGCTGAAAAAAACATCCTCTGATTCACAGACTGGGCACCCAAACTCACAGACACGTTTGCTGTTCATTCCCCAATGCCTCATTTCTTTGAGAAATAAAAATAATAATTGTCCCCTTGCTTAATACAGCTCTTGTAAAGATGTTCTTTATAAGAGCCACTTGATCCCACAGTGAAGTGTGCCCCAGAAAACTCCATGAGGAAATAAATAATTCTATCAAAGTTTCAGAGAGTGCACTCGATAAGGAAAAGAGCATCCACCATGCAATGGAGAGAAACAAACACAGACTGGCTGCTCATCCAACGAGTGCTGTCCAACCTGTAGGCTGCAACGTATGGAAGAAAGGGAATGGGCTAACATGATACATAAATGACCTGCATTAAATTTAAGTAAGCACTATTCATTCTAGGATTTCTTCAACTTTCAAATGTCCAACTCTGCAGTATCAGGATCTCTTTTTTATTTTAAAATTAAAATATAAAAAAAAATCCACTGTTCAAAATAGGGTTTGAAGGAATACACAGATATTGCTTCTTAAAAGAAACAGAGCAGCCCATAACAATTACTTTCTACACTTTCTGCCAGCTACATACTCTGCCCAGTATTTGCCAATAGCAGAGGCAGGCAAATACTTAGGAATTTTCTCATACTTTTCCTTTTTTCTGTTAAATCAACCACACTCAGATACAATTGCTTGGTTCTCATGTTCAAATTTTCACAGGCAATCTTCACCCATGATTGCCTCCTCATGCTATTTCAGGCCTACCAGCCCAGTCAGGTGCTTATCCAGCAGATACCATATTTGAATATTCTAATTTAACCAATTCCACTCAATTCAGCTTCTTTGCTTTTAGTATCATCTACATCCACTGAGGTCCAGCTCCAGTCTCAAGGACCATGTTCTAGTCTCTTTTTCTCATCTATATTCAATTCTTGCCATCATTTTTGGGTTGGTTTTTTGGTTTTGTGTTGGTTTTTACCTTTTAATTATTAATTGTGCCTAAATGCTGCTCCACACTATACACTTTTCTTTAAGGTTTGTAAAGTCATCAAATCTAGATAGATTTTCTTAGGCTGACAAAAGACAAGCAATAGAAATGAGGAAGAAAGGATGAAATACTCTTCCTCATAACCAAATGTTAAAGACTTCAAAGCCATAGCAGCTACATTTCAGGTATGCCAAGGTCACCTGAACAACTTCAACACTGCCTTTACTGCAATATCATACAATAAGAAAGTGATTATAAATCACTTTTGTACCTGTGGACTTCAATTAAACTAATTTCCATTACATCAGATTCTTCCCTTTCCCGTTCATTCTTCCTCAGATGACCACAACTGTAAATAAATTTAGCTGCTTGGTGGACCTCACTAGGCAGGTTCATATAACAGGATGTCTACATTTCAACTGCAACTTATAGTTTTTTAGAACTTTTATCTGGAATAATTAAAACAGATCAGTAGCATACTTTATTCTGAGTTAATAAGCATATACTGCACTACTTTACTTCACCTTGAATGACACTATTTTCTCTCTGCGACTGTTAATTAAACTAAGCATCGAGTAAGACACTCGAAAAATCTCAAAAACCTTTTTGCTAAGTGTTATGAGATGATGGTCAGGCTTCCTCCTTACCTTCCCCTCCATTTCTGTAACTACTTTCACAACATCCACCAACAGAACTCTTTCCTACAATCTCCTGAGGTTGCCCTCGAACTTGCCCTTAGACCTGCCTATTTTTTTTTTTGAGAGCTTTTGTTCTGCCTCCCTGCTGGCTTTGACTTAATTTGCCTTTCCCACTGTCAGACTGCATAGTTCTTCACTTCTGCAGGAGACACTGATTGTCATATCAATCTCCATGTTAATAATGAACATCTTTTGAGGAACAATCTCCATACATGGCACACCATCCGGTCCAAATGCAGACCAGAGATCATAAAAAGAAAGGTCAGAGAGAGATGGAATTTTGAGGGAGTTTGTAGTCCTTTCTATTAATAATTAAGAATTTCAAAGGCTTATAAATGCACATATCTGCTACTTGCCATGAAGAACTCAAGAATCTAGGCCAATCTGTTAGATCTGAAGCACCGAAGTGAAGCCAGAAAGGAACAACAATATCTCAGAACTGCTGTTGTGGATCAGTTTAAGATAGAAACAACATGCTTTATTTAATCTTGAAAATATGTTAATCCATTTTAGGTTGAAATTTCAGCCAAAACTCAACTTCAGACAGATTCAGCATACAAAATGCAAGGCAAACACCTAAAATGTCATAATGCTTCAAAACCTTAGACCCTAATTTTTCAAAACTTACATCAATGTAATACACAGTAAATTTCATAAAAACTACTTTGAGGCTAGTAAGAAAAAAATAGAAGAACAAAGGTTCAGAGAGAACAATAGAAAGTGTGTGGGGGGTTGTATGTTGGCTTTGTTGAAAATCTCTTCAAACTACACTATTCTGGACACCAACTAAAGTAACCAGATGGACCTTAAGAAATTGATTCTCCTGTGTAAGCACTAAAAAAGAAAAAAGCCAACTCAACAGAAATAAAGGCCTGTCATAAACTCATTGAACTAAAAAATATGAGAATGAGCAAGAGACTGTTCTCTGTTGCTTCTACACTGGTGACAGACACAGCAAGCAAAATAAGCAGGACATTTTTGTTGCAGAGATTTATTTTTTTAACATAACACTCCAAAATTTATTTAGTAAATCGCATTCAGGAAGAACAAACTGCATAAAAACAGCAGGTAAATTATGATCCTTCAAATACACTGTGATTCTGTTTTTCAAAAGGTTGGCTGCTACTGAGACCTGCAAAGCCTCTCAAGCCAACAGCTCAATACTGAAATTAGTATGGCACAAGAAAACTTCCCAACTGCAGCCTCTTGAGAGCACAAAACAAGTTTCTTGACATGTTCCATCTGCCAGAAAAAAATTTGGTGCTATTGTGTCACTTCTTTGAGTTTGCCGTAGACATATATGTATCCCCAAGTCTCCAGAAGTAGTATTTTCTACAATCTAGAGAGAATACTTAATTTGAAAAATTATACTAATTCCTAACTTCATTATGACAGGTAAAGAAAAATTAAATGACTGGAGGAGAAGACTGTGCCTACTTAGAAATCAGTATTATGACCTTGCTATATTTCATATGGGTAAAAAACCAGTTCCAAACAACTTGAAAAGTCCTCTCTCAAGGTAAGGAAAATAACAAGCAAGTTTTAACTTGGCAAAATATGTAAAACATGAGTATGAAAAATGGAGAGTGGAAGCAGACAGCTGCTGACGTAAACCAAAAGTTTACCCAAACAAAAGACTAATAAGAAAAATTAAGACAGATATTAACTGAGAATATAGAAACAAATCAATAACATGATGAAAACAACAAAATAGTTTGCAGCACAAAAAAACCCCAAAAGTGTAATTTTCTCTGTATTTTGGAAAACTATAGTAACAGTGTAGTAACAAATAAGGATGAAGATCTATGTTTTGGTTTGTTGGAAAGAAAATACTTAATAGGCCTTCAGAATTCAACACATTCATACAACAGTCCTATTAGAGCCAAGAAGATCCATTACTTCCTGAATTTCCCAACCGTTGAGGCTACCTCAAAAGACTGAGACCCACATACCTACCAAAATGTTAATTTTCCTTGAAAAAGTTATAAAGTGAATCAGAACCATGTAACTATTTGCATGTATCAGTCTGATATTAACCTGAGGAAAAACAACAGAAATACTGATAGAGACTTTAAGTGATCAAGAATTTAAGAACAGGAATGGAATTAACATCAGTCAATTCGGTTTTACACAGAACAGCCTCAACCAGCCATGATAGCTCATTTTTTTCATCAGATTAAGTCTGGTTGAGAAAGGCAGATGTACTACAAATAATTTCTTGAATGGTATTTGATTTACTTTCAAAGGACACTGCAATAGAATTAGCATTGCATAGTGTTAATGAAGCATATGTGAAATGGATTGAGAGGTGCAAAGCTGAAGCATCTCAAAAAAATTAGCTGTCCATGGGACACAAAGCGATGACAGTCAAGGAAGCACTTGTCAATATGGAATGCAGACGGTTTCTGGTGGTGTATCATAATGAAAAGGTTACCCTCACACTCTTCAACATTTACATCAGTGCTTAGGAGAAGAGAGAAACCAATTCAGATAAATTTACAAAATGATGACAAAAGCAGAACAGCAAATAACGATAAGCACAAGGAAACTGGTTTGGTAAACTGCGCTCGTTTGAAACAAAATACATGTTAGTGCAGCAAAACCCAAAAGTGACACATTGGGAACAAAGGTCACAGTTCACACCTACAGAATGGGGATACTGTATGCCAGAACTTATCAGCTGAAAAGGAGTCATGGTAGACAAGTTATTCAACATCAGCTTGAAAGGCAGACCTATCAAGATGTGGAGGCTGAATACTGAAGAATTGTGTAAAAGCAGTAAGGTGAATTTCTTCAAATGCATTGGTGAGAATGATACTGGAACACACAAAGTCCTGATGGCAAGACTTAGAAAGGAAAAAGAACTGGTATGCTGGAGAGCCATAAACAATTTTTGATGGCCTTGAAAATAGAATAGGAAGGGATCTTGAAGAGCAGTCTCCTACCCTCACAAAAGGAGACTGAGGTGACCTGAGAAAAACCTGCAAGCACATTCATGGGAGAAAAGCTGCAGGCAATACTGGGTACTTAAATATTGAGAAAGGAGTCATCTGAGTCAGTGCTTAGAAAACCTTGGGTGGCTTGAAAACTGGCTCAGCTTTCGAGCCCACAGGGTGGTGACCACTGGAACAGAATCCAGCTGGAGGCCAATATGCAGCAGTGTGGCCAAGGGGTCCAGTTCCATTCAAGACTTTCACTGAGATCTGTGTGATGGGGCACCATGTACCCTCGGTGAGTTTGCTCATGCCACACAACTGGTGGACACCCGACTGAACATGAGCCAGCAAAATGCTTTTGCCCCTCCTGTACCATCCCAAATTATCAGCATTATCACCTTTAGTCTGGTTCCATGATTCTGTCTACCGATGTAAAGCAGAGGAACATGGAGAAGGTTTTGGTAGAACCTCTCTTATGCCGCATGAAGAGAAAAATGTAAGAGCAAAGTCCACCTCGGTCCAATAAAGATGCCTAAGTACTGCAGGGAAAGACCGCTGTACCATTCGTAGATGCTGGTGCATGGCTCAACTAATGCCATTATCTTTAGAAAGAGTAATCTGCAGCAGAATCAAGACACCTACAATCCTTTACCATACAGATATTTATTAACCAGAATAATTTACCACGACTTCTCTGATTAGTTACCTCTTGTCTTTAATAACATGTGACAATACTTACACTCACATTACAGTGTTTTGGAGGGCTTTTTTGCTTTTAAATTAGCTTTAGCACAACTCAGGTGTTGCTAACTTGTCAAAACTTGAGAAGACAGCAACAGAGACAAATGAGAGAGGCCACAGGATGGGAAAGTTGGGCGAGAAAATTAAAAGCAAGCACTAGCAACAATTCAGATTATTTAGTCTACATTTTCAGGAAGAAAAATACTCCAGTTGTTTACCGAACTCTATCAGACACATAAGCAGTATCTGCATATATATAATAATAGATCTTCCTTTTTTTAAAATTTCCTTTGATGAAAATTCAAGTCAGATTATATATCCTTAGGAAAAAAGTTTATGAAAGTTTAAGATGATACTTCACATATTTTTCTTTCCCCTCTCTTTTTTCTTTTTTTTTTTTTTGAGTTTTGGTTTCTGTAAAAAATGGAATTAATGATCCCATACACAGACACTATATGGGTGTGGGCACTCAAGAAGTCTGTGGCTCCTCAAAAAAATTAAAAGAATTAAATGTTCTGGTGTAATATATGGAGAATAGTTATGTTTTAGAAACATTTAAAGAAATATACTAAGCTAATAGGCTCCCTCAGTTACTATGGTAATATGCATTTCATAAGAGCAAATAAAAAAAAAGTGTTTTTACTTCATATTGATATTAATCCACTCTCTGATGTTATAAAACACATGAAGTAACAGAAACAGAAGAAAATAAGCTAAGATTCTAATACTGAATGTGATTTCTTACAAAAAACTTTTTGGAGATTAAAATCAAATAATTTTCCTTTTGTGAAGCTACTGATTTTAAGGCAGAAACTTCATAAAACCCATGCCTGAAAAACATCATTCTAGGCAGACAGCATATTAAAGTATTATGGAAGTAGTAAAACTAGACGGTATAATATATAATTATTGTAAATATCTTTGTTTAACTGGCAAACACAACAACAAAAAAGTTCCCTGAAAGTAGTACTTACAATGAGAACACAACCATTCATAAATATAATTACTAATTAACAAAGAAAATATATCCTGAAAAGAAAGGATCCCAGAAAACAGACATGAATGTTTCGACCTTCAGGCCACTCCTATGAAGGCATCTGCTGGCCTCCCTAGACCTGTGAACTGCAGTGAATTCAATGCCAGGCTCACCCATTTGCTAGTGGACTTCATGTGGAGACTAGTCTTTAATTTGCCACCAAGATAATTTAACACAGTCTTCATCTCCTGCCTGTGGATCCAGAAATACTTTTTCCACAACCTCTAAATCGTAATGCATTTATTCCACAACACTATCACAGCGGCAAAACACAAAAAGCAGAGGCTCAATTATGTATATAAACTTCAAACGGTTCTTCACAAAAGAAAGATGGCACACTTAGGAGGTTTACAAGTCTCTCTAGCCTTATACTGAACCATCAAATTTGATTTCCTGTTTTCTATCCCTGTTAATAGATAAAAACTGCACTGCGCAGTTTCTTAATGAAATAATTTTGTCTGTTCCCTCTATTTGCATGAAGAAAATATTCCAGACAAAAACTGCAAGACGACAAAATCTTAATATGCAGTTTGGTAAAGTTCTAGTCAGTCTTTGAACACCACGTTTATCTATCCAGTAAAGCTTGTGTTAATGCGATGTAAGAGTTTGGCAAATTCAACTCTAATGGAGCATAAAAGTGCTTTTGCTTTGAAAGTGAGATCATTTTTAAAAATTCAAAGCATGATCACTTTTCCCTTTTTTTTTGCAGGAACAATCTGATACAAGCAGCAAAGCTTAAATAAACTAGAAACATTTCAAATGATCCATAAAGGATTAATAAGCACTGCAGGAAGTCCTATAGGCTCAGCGTATACATTTTCCATCTTTTTCTCCTGCGACAGGCATGACGTGAAATTCTAAACAGAACTCAAGTTTCAAAGTCACTGAATATTGAGGTTTGAAGCTTTGTTACTAGGGTAGAGTGGGGTCACCATCTTGGAATATTTAATTTAAATAGATAACAAAATATTGATTTTATTAGCATAATAAAGCCCCCAAATTATGGCCCTTCACAAAATTCTTTTTCTATTCACAAATAGGCGAATGGACAAAAGCAAGGCAAAAGGGTAGTAGTAAGCTACAGGCCACTAATATAACAAGAACAAAATGACAGCTATTATTTTGGCAGAGATAATCTATGCTGAAACACAAAACACACACGCACACAATTTCTTTCAATACAATTTTCTTGTCTTCCCACTGACTTCTATGATTACCACAGAAAGCAGGGTTCTAAACACATTTCTCAATTGAATCTTCAATCAATAACGGTAAAAATTTGAGAAGGGAGATATGGGAAAACGTATTATAGCATTAGTAAGTGTTTGCAAAACAGACTGCACTTACCAATATGCATAAAAGTTGAAGGGGAAAAAAAAAATAAAATCAGTAACAATGTACCCTATAGTTTTACTTACTGAAATTAGTTTTAAAAAAAAAAAATTCCACTGAAACTCCAAAATTCAATCAGTAGCAGAAACTGCCCCATGCCTGATCCAAGTGATCAAATTATGTAGTTATACTTTGCTTTGCTTGTGGTACCACAGTTGTAAAATAAGGAGTACTTCTGAATTATCAAATGGTCTTCAGGATATTCACAGGTACTTTTTAAACAGTGAAAAAGGTTGATAATGGAAATAATTTACAGAAAGTAACAAAACTAAGCTAAACTGAGTCTACCTGCTGGTATTAATCGAATGGTATAAAAGAGAAACACTGAAAAAGTAAGAACTAGATGCCTGCAGAAACACAAAATGAGAAAACTTCTGGGATCTCAGACGGAGGTCAGCTTGACCCAAACAAACTCAATTTGCTAGCAAGAATCCAGACTTACCCTAACACAGAAGTAGGAGAAAAGACAAATAATTCATATCAGAATTGAGAGTTCCCTGTGTTGGAAGATGGAAAAGTTTAGCCTCTCCTAAGCTTTAGGGCTGTTTACCACCAAGGCTTTCTGTTCAGAGCCAAAACAATCAACAGTAGAAACTGTTTAGGTGGCAGTTACATACAAATTGGAATAACTTCTTGCAGGAGTAGAAAATAGGAAATATTCAGAAATGCAACAGGCAAATAGAAAGTTAAAAAAGAGCATAAATATAAAAACCAGCACGGATAATACTGGCCACATTGGGGAGGGGAGGAGGGAGAAGAGATGTGAAAATGATAAATGTTAGCTCACAGTGAGAGACTGACACTGAAAGGCAAAAATTATGCTAAAATAATACACTAATCAAAAGGAAAAGTGAATGAAAAGAAAGAAGCAGAGAACAAACTGAACAAAGGACTAAAAGTAATCATTTGTCTGTATAAAGGCAGCAGAGAGGCCTTGCTTGGAATGATGTCTACAATTCTGGGCACATTATTAAAACCAGACAGAAGAAACCAATGTAAAGAACAGCAACTAAAACAGTTCTACAAAAATAAAAAAGTATAATACAGTAAATTTTTGCTGTGGTTATAAACATACCAGATACAGTGAAATAACATCACTTCCTACTAATGTTTGAAAATAGAGAACAGCAGCTTGAGAGAAACCACAAGCATATCTCAAAGAGTACAAATAGTATCACAAATAAGGTAAATTTTGACTAAAGAAATACTTTTACAACAATTTCTCAGGATTAATAAAATAATAGAGTAATACCAATAACTGATATGCGTTTACTACAGTAGCTGCCATATGTCTGATCATGTGCAATGCTAGAAACAATCTACACTAAGTAATTCTGTACTTGAATATTGAGAAAATAGAAGATGAAAAGGACTTTGATACATAGCTATGGCCTTTGTGTACCCATGACAGCCACAGCTCACATAAGCGAACATCAGTGCCTGCTGGTATTTACCCACCACTAACAATCAGGGCAAAAGAGGAATAAAAAGAGTGCAAAAGACAGTCCATTAGAACAGAAGTTGACAAAAGAAAGCCTAGAAATGTGGGCAATGCAGTACACAGATGATAAACTTGTTTTGTTTACCTTCTTTGCAATTCAAAACAGAATTTCAGTGAAGCTGAAGAGATGACAGAGCCACAGCAGTGAAAAATAGATATATTTAAAACTCCCTCAAATAGCCTTCGGTGCATCTTGACACAAAGTGCCACACAGAAGCTGTACCTGCAATAGACCTGCACAGTCATACAGAAGAAAATACTTCCATTTTTATCAGAAAAGTAATCGGCTAACTAGGAAGTTTCATTTCTTACTGGAAGTTTTATTGAAAAAACTTGCCTTTGAGGGAGCTCCTTCAATCATTAAGCACCCAGCTAATGTCAGACACCAACATTATAGTGGATAAATCCCTTCATTAAATTAAACTCCTTTGTTCATAGTTTACTACTTCATCAGTCTATGTTATTGGGCTGCAATGACCTAGCAAACATTAAAAAATGAACCATTTTCCAAGTATGTAAACCCAAGTCAACTATTTTATTCCTCATGACATTTAAACTTGTTTCATATTCAGAATACGTTAGTTTATGATTGTGGCAGTGCTACAGAAAGCAAGTAGCACTGCTGAGAGAAAGCCAGGGCTGCTGCACAGTTTGCAGCAGGAGAGGACTCTACTTGCAAAACCGGGGGAAAATGTCAGGCAAAACTATGATATGTGTCATAAGTAGGTTTTCCTACCTTCAACCACCCTCACAATTCCTGTTCAACTTAACTGTTCATACAACCTTACAACCCAATGTAATAATATATATCTAGCAAAGAACATGGTTTTTTATTTGCATGTTATAACTTCATTTAAAAACAGAACCTCGTGTTTACCATTTCAGCCATTTTTCTCTCCTTTCCTGCAAATTCCTCTCTCTTACCTCCACATGACAAACATCTACAATGGACCAAAAGAGATAGGGAGGTTTAAAAGGTATGTGGATGAGGGTGAAGGAAACGGTGACAGAATTAAGGTAGGACAGGTTGAGCACCTTTAAAAAAATACACCAAAACTGTTTCAAAGGGTAACTATGAATGAGAAAAAATGGCTCTTCTTCATCACACAGGACAAGACAGAAAGAGCTTCTATGCTCCTAGGACTACCTTATGAGGAAACAACTTACCTGTAAATTAATTTAATTTATTCAGTGAAGGAATGATAATGCATTTATTTGGTTTTTACTGTGGAATTTTCACACATAACTGTTGAACATACTTTTATTTTGCTGAACAGTATCCTTCCACTGCTCAGATATAATTAGTAAGAAATTACAGAGGTGAGGTTGAAGAAGGATGAGAGAAAATAATGTCTTTTGTTTTTTCTAACAGCTGATCAATTTGGCTGTTTCATGTAACTAAAAATGCAGAACTGTTAGGTGTTCAAAGCAGAAATGTGTTTTGCCAAAGGCATTATTAACAATTAATAATCATTACACAGTGCCTTGTTTACCTGACCCTGTGTAAATTTAGCAGCCTTGTAATTAGACCCATATTTTGCATATTTGTATATTTCCATGCATAGAATTTGACTCATTCACTCATCCATTAAAATTTGCTTGATAGACATAGATGGATAATCAGCGTACAATTTGTATTTACTGGATTATATAAAATTGGCCAAACAACATGTTAAGTTCAATGAAAGCATATTCTTGTCTTTCTCTTGTGAAAGATGTAAAAGCAATAAAAATATCCAAGGATGGCCCCAAGGCCCTCTGAAATAGCGGAGGTTTCAGAGTCTGCTAGCTCTAGTACAGCTTTGCTCTAAAAAAATGAACATTGGGTTAAAACAAATACAGAAGAAATAACACTAGGTCTACATTCTCCTTTAGGCAATACAACAAAGAATCCTTCAGCAGAAATACCTCCTATAAAAGATAACCTCTTAGTATCAAGCACAACTTCACTGAATTAGACATCCTGTATTCTGGAAAAAAAGGAAGATTTTTCTCCCATTTAACTACTTTCCCGCAACTTTCTAAGCAGTTGGAAGACTTATTAGCCACAGTAATGAAATGCTATTATTATATATTCTTAAATGTTTGAGAATAAGTTTGATTATGAGGCAGTTCAGTATATACAATTTTGCCCCAGAAAATAAAGGTATGTGGCAGCTATTGTCAATAACACACCTCTGGAAACAGAAAGGTCTGGAACATCTTTACTGAGCAGTCAGTATGGAAAGCAACAATACAGAATGGGGAATAAAGGAATTTGTTTATGTCTCTCATAAGGTAGGACAGCCTTTGTCCAATAAGTTGTTTTAGAGGTTTCTTCCAAAGAAACGGACTTTTGCCCAAAAAGTCAAGTTAGATGTATTCATTGAATGTGCAATACTTGCATTTTTTAACAACTTCTGTAATCCAAAGCGAGTATCTGTGCAGCTTCTTTCCTAACCCACACACCCAATGTGTCAGAAAACGCCACTTATTTCATCCTATAAATCCATAGTTCACAGTACATTTTTATTCTTTTAGTGCCAAAAGTAAAATCTTTAAAATAATAGAGCAGTGGCAAGAGAGTGGAGCACCAAAATACTGTTTTTAAACCCTTAAGTTAGGTTACTATTTTGGCACCCCTTTTAAAATCACCCACAAACAAAAAGGATCTGAGGTATCTGCAAAGTAAACACAAAAGCGACATTTTACTACAACACCGAAAGACAGCTCAGTAGCTTCTCCTCTGGTAACAGGCACTTCTTTTTTCCCTTCCCAAACTACCAGTTGGATTTACCTGTGGACTCAAGTTTTCTGTGACCAGATAAACTGCAATGTACTGATTCACTCACTCAAGGATTTTAATTTTTCCCTGTCATAAGCCTTGAGGGAGAATACCTACCCCAGCCCTCTCTCCTAAACTACAAAATCTTAATTTGAATCTTAATAATTTTAAGTCAGGTTTTAACTGCTCACCTCATATAACTAAGGTATGAAGTGTTCAACTGAAGTAAAAAGATTCAAAAAGGCACGTTCCAGAGTTTCCAGGTTCATCTGGGAGGGAGTGGAAGAGATGACACTTCTTGATCTTCATCTCTTCATTGAAGGTGAACAGATTAGTCCCAAAACACTTGTCTCTTCCCAAAAAATATCCTGCTGGCTGTAACAAGTCTATCCCTCTTCAGACTGTCTCCTCCAGCATATTCTGTGTCCAGTGCTTTTTTCACAAGGACAACCCTCACAGAAACTGAAAAGTCTTAGTATCAGGAAAAAACCCAAAACTCTGCCGCACCGTGACTTCAGTCTTAATATTTTAGTGCCCAGGAAGTCCGAAAGACCAAATGTCAACCTCTTTGCAAGTCCAACAAGGAAACACAGAGGCACAGCCAGTTTTGCTTCCATTCCAGAAATCTAAGAGGAAGCAAATGGTGATGGACTTTGATTTTCCTAGAGGATGAAGGATGTTCTATTAAACACCCATTTATTTGAGGGTATGGATTATTCCAGGTGGCATCTACTTGCATTAAGATCACTGGTGGTGATTGTGAAAAATTAATACCAGCAATTCTCTCATATGCCATCATCCACATTTTGTAAGGTTATGGGAACTGCATAAAGATGGATGAATATTTAGCCTGAATGCTTCCAGCATCAACACTAGATTCATGCAGTGCTTTGCCACTGGCAGATTTTTCATTCCTTCCGTTTTTGGCATTCAGTCCTTAAGAGAGGGGCAAAACTGGTGGCAGACTTTAAAATTTATATTTCTAAACCTAGGAATGACATTTTCCAAATATCTACTCCATCACCTTCAGTAAGCAGGACAATGCTCCAACAGTCTCAAAGTTTAAGAGTGATTCAAAACACTTAAGAGACATAAAAAGTAAAACTCCTTTGTTAATATCACTATACAGATACAGTTGGAATGCGATAAAAAACAACTAATGAAGTCTCCTAGAATAAATCTGAAAATCCTATCACAGACAGTGGAAAAAGTACATCCCTGGAAGTGTTCAAGAGCTGCTGGATGGGGCCCTGAGCAACCCGATCTAGTGGGTGACATCCCTGCCCATGGCAGGGAGATAGAACTAGATGGTCTTTGAGGTTGCTTCCAAGCCAAGCCTTTCAATGACTATGAGCCTGCATTTTTTTCCATTAACCTATTTATTTTAAGGATGTTGTGCTGCCTCTGAAGGTCCTTACTATTGAAACACATTTTTAACAGCCTCCTACTGCTGTATCATATTTGATCCCTTGCAGATAGTGAGAAAAACAGGAAACCTTCTAGCTACAAGAGTTACCTACAATTATGATGAGAGTGGAGAGAAGGGGAGGGGAAAAAAAATCTGTTTAGATGCCCTGTCTTGAAAAAAACCCCACCAACGGCCAGTAATCATGCTGACTCCATCAATGTGAGCTACTAAACCTTGGTTATGATGCTGCCTGCTCACGCACAGGTCTGCGTCTGGAAAGGCACCAGTTTAATTTATAAAGAAACTCCAAAGACAAATCAGAACATACAGAACTTAAATTATGAATTCTCCATGAGGCATTTCAATATCTTTCATTTAAGGTGTTGGGAGGGAACAGTGGTGTTCCACCTTATGTTTAATCATACAGAAAACTCTCTCAAGGACCATATCACAATTCAGTTTACTCCATTATTGCTACTTCACTGATTGGGTTAAAAATAACAAAATCCTAACAAGGTGATCCCCAAAAGATGCCCATTAACGGAATAAGTCAGTATAAATGCTGATCCCTTATCACAGAAAGAAAAAGAAAAGCAGAAAGCAGTAGGAGGGAGGGGGAATTTGATTAATTGCTTCCTTCAAACAAGCATAAAAACCACATGCAAATACTAAAGAACAGTGTGAGAAAGCATCACCAACACTGCATGAACTACTGGAAGACAATCTAATATTTCTAAATAGTTGCATTAATCTTAATGTCATTATTCACACAGATATATATATATATATAGATAGAAACACAGGCAGATACACATAAAAAGAGAATTTCTACTAAATTCTAATTCTATATGCCATCTTTGTGCCCGATAGGTGAATAATCTGTAGACTGATATCCTCTAATTCTATTGGAAGACCATCCAGCATGAACTGAGTATGAGAAAAAAATATGTATTATCCCATAAAAAAATATTACAGCAATTACAAACTTCTTGTAGAAATCTAATGTTTTATTCTGCAGCAGAAGTCAGCAGATGCCACTTTGTGTCTCTGTATTTTGGGGGGCAAGGGGGTTCTCTATTTTTAAACAATTCTGGCCCCTTTGTAGTATAGTCGGATGTTGCTTTGGATATTAAATTGAGAATTTATCTTAAATGGAAACAAACAACTTCGCTAAAAATTAGACATTTATGACTTGCAAATTACAGATACTAATTATTTTCAGTATATACAATTATGATATTCTCAAGAGGTATTAATTTTGGGACAGATGTGCTTTCATCATGTAATTTGGAAATTAAGTTACACTCTCACGTATGGGAACTCAGAAGTCTGAATTTGTGTAAAGGCAGGATTGATAGAAAGGAATTTTGTCTTGCTAATTTTCTCTCTCTCCCCACCCCCCCACCTCTTTCTCTCTCTGATGAGAGTGTGGCCAGCAATCCTCACAGCTGGGTTGCCTGGCACTCAAAGGAATGGGGGCTGACTGCAGAGCTGATGAGGATACACCTCCACTTGACTCCACCTCCTAGTTTGTCCTTTCAGATAACTCTTCCAAATCCAGTAACTTCTAAAAATTCAATCAATTAAGACATATCAACTATAAAATATGCACAATGTTAAATACTTTACATTCATGGCAGAGTGCAGAAATTAAGTGCTGCTAATGCAAACATCTTAAAAAAGACATTACCAATACACATAATCCAAACTGAAGGTATTAATACAGACTTCCATCAAATTAGGATAAAAGCAATGGTATTGCTTAGCTAACCAAATTTTCATTGGAAAAAGACAGCATGTTATTACAAAAATGCTCTCCAACATGTGCATATATATAATCTTCAAAGATGGGTGGTGACAAGTGATAAAAGAAGAAAAGTATACAATAAAAATGCCAGATAAATAAATCCCTGGGATGATATTGCTGTGGAGTGGGTATATTAATTAAATAAATCCATTTGGGAGTCCTTACTTTCTTGTTTCCCACATTTGAACTGTAGACACCAATACAGAAAGGAAAAAGACAAGATAAAAAGAAGTGTTGCTTTCTAGTACAGTATAAAAAACAAACCCATCTTCAAACACCAACATTTTGTTTATACGGTTACACAGGAGGTCGAAGGTACAGATTCAAGGCATTGAGAGTATCTGCTACAATTCAGAAACAGATTTTTATTTTTAGGTGGAATGAGTTCAGTCACTGCATAAACATTTCTATCTGGAGTTCTTCACTGATAGTCATAGATGTTTGATACCTCTCTTGCAGATGCCACTTACCAAGCTAATGATTTTGTTCAGAAAAAAAAGGAAAACATCTACTTGTCAAATTCTTCAGAGCCTTAATTTTTATGTAGACACCTGGCACACCTTTAGAAAAACTCAGAAATGTTTCTCTCATACATTTGTGGATTCAAAGCCTAACACAACCTACTAGGCTGAAGATACTTGGATAGCTGAAACTCTTCAGATGGAAGAAAGTGAAGAAGACTCATTAAGACACTGGAACAGTTTTTGCAGGACTACACGGCTGCTTTTTTTTCCTCCTCCTGTTACAGGATGCTGCAGCTGTAGGCAGAATGAAGAGACAGCATGGCATGGAAATAGAGAGGGGAGGTTCACCTTTAGCCATAAAAGTGCCTTTAAAACAGTGTGCCATCACAGAATGCAAAGGAGCAAAAGAGTTCGCACTTCACCAGGCTCAGTTTGCAAGAAACCAGACAGTACAAAAAACCCATGTTCAACTGAATAAAAGTAATAGATTAACTAATGTTTGGTAAAAAGTAAGAGCAAAGTCCATCAGTAGATGCTGTATAATGAAATGTAATCTGAAGACCAACTCAACCAACCTGACTGATAAACTTCTAGGACTCTTCACAGACACCTACACATCAGATGCCACACACAGGCCAAAAGCTGTTTTGAAGCACAGCTTTACTATGTGACTATCTATTGGAAATAAGGTTCTGCACTCAAATTATACTACCTCCCTAAGCAAGCATACAAAGCAGTTATTTTCTTAATGCCTGGAGGGTAAAAGAAAAAAAAAATTCCACTTGCACATATCCATTGAAGGAAATACTGGTACTTTGGGAAACAGGGCTGTGCAGCTTGACTTCTGAACAAGACATTGAAGTAAATTCAAAACCCTTTAACAAAGCCATTTCTAATGTAATGGTATTTCACTTATTTCTTCTTGCAGATGGGAACATTCTAACTTAAAATCAAGTAACACTTCTTTTTAATCTCAGATGCTCCAAAACTTCACTAACTCTTAAACTGTTCTTAAACTAACCTGCAGAAGTACAGGTTTCATGAGTCAGGAGGAGCAACAAATGTCAACTCTAACACAGCACAAGCTGCTAAAATGGACCAGGGTGTTTCCTAGGATACACGGTATCTTATAGACAATTTCATGCATTATCTGGTGCAGAGTGGCCCCGGTAAAAGAAATATTAATAATTCCCTAGAACGCTCACCTAGCTAGAGGGATACTTTCCCCATCCCTAAGCACATAGAGACAGAGGAGTTTAGCCAAATGGTGCTGCTCAGAAATCATTGCTCTGAGGGTTTCTCACACATGTAACTTCCAGGAACCAAGCTGAAAAGTCTGAAGTGCTCCCCACCTGATCTGTTCAACTCTGGAACGTTTACACACTCATCCACTTTTCCGTGCCACTAAATATCAGCAAGAACTAAACAGCTGCCTAAACGAAACTGAAGTTTTTGAAATAATCTTCTAACTACAAAGATTCCTTATGATGAGATTTTGAGTACTGATATAATTTCTGTTGAGGAACACCTTATGCACTTTTTCTGAAAGTATTTTATTGAGAAATGGAACAGTGTCTAAACTGCTGGAAATATTTTCTGACAATTGTAACAGCTTTAAACCAGGAAAATGAAAATAATTCTTTTAACATCTAAGGGTAGGCAGAAATGAACATGTGCAAAACCCATTCCCACTATGCCAAAAGGAAAAGCATACCAAGGCAAACACAGATCAAGGTTTTCATATATACTTCTGTTGCCTCCCAGCCCCACAGTTTTCTTATTCAACTATGTTTGGGAATGTGGACTATGAAAGACAGCATCAGACAAAGTTGTTTACAGAGAAGGTAACTGCATCCAAAATATTTTAGTGCCCCAAATACTATAAAATTTGTTTTAACCTTTCTTTTGAAGCTGAAGACAGATTCCTAATAAAGACTAAGAAACTTGAGAATAGATAATACAGATTTCTTGCAATTATTATACAACATCCCATATTTTTTTCTTTTATATGGCCATTCAACTCTGAATCACCACAGATGGTGCCAAATCAAGTTTTGGCTTTTTAATAAAAAAGGCTTAAAGCAAGTAATTTTCACTTTCTAAAATCAGTGTTGGATCATGAATTTCTGTATTGTTAGTGACTTCCATGAAAACATTCCCGATAATGACATAATTTTTAGGTCATGAACTCCAAACTTGTCCTTATGAAAGGAACTATGTCCAGAGAAAACATGGCCTCTTTGGTCACAGATTTTAGCTTTGGCTCTCCTGGTGGATGTAAAGTGCTGGTTACACACACATCAACAGCGCCAAGTATTCAAAGCCAACAGACCTTCTTGATTTGTGTAATCTCCTAGCAAGCTGGTTCTCTATTAAAAATTCCATAGAACAATATGGACTTAATCTGGCTTGATATTTCAAAAATTGGTTGTACCAAGTTATTACAGTATAAGGCATTAACTGTATCAAAATTCCATGACAATTGGTGGCTTTAAGACACACTTTAGACCTTAATTAGTTTACCTGGACTTCTGCTTCTTGCAATGTCTCTAATTAATGACTAGTAGGATCATTTTCCATCAAAAATTTAAAATTAACATAACAAATACCTAAAAAGATTCAAAGGGCTCTCTAAGAGTACTGAAAAAAAAATATGAACAATGATCCTTTCAAGATCATTGATTTGTCATAAACCCTCTTGTGATTCACTATTTGTTATTAAAACAGACTCAGAAGTAGCAAATCCTCGAAAGCTACACAGCATCCATAGCATTTCTGTCAATCCAAGGTATCCAAATGAGGGCACATTTGCATACTCACTCTAAGTGGAGTGCTTGCTCAGCCACTGGTACTAATGCAGTTGTAGCAGACCTCACCACAGAATGCACAGATTTGCCCAGAATTTTAAAATCTTGGCTACAGAATCTCATAACAAATGCTGCTACTGGTACATCAAAGCTACATATTTTTTGTAGTCAGTTTAAAGCCAGATCAGACACACAGAGCTACAACCATCTCTCTCTACTGCAGCACAAACACGCACGCCAAGTATTGCCGAAATTCATCACTGCTTTGACCAGGGCAACAGATCAGTTCCAACAGAGTACCTTCAAAGACTGTGCTTTCTGTAATCCTCTGAAGACAGAAACATCTAGTTATTAGATGAGTGATTCAATCACCTAGGTAAACATTACACACTTGGTGGCAATCATAACCACAACCATATTTACCTCTGGGCACACTTCCTGTAACATGATGTTCACCATACTGCCATTTATAAGCCTAAGCAGACAAATTATTGTGGTAGTAAGTCCTTATATTCCTGTATTCTACCTACAGAGGAAATTACAAAGTTAGTTTTACTCTATTGAAGCAATCCCCATTTCTTAGAACCTGTTCCATGCCGTGTCCAGCCTGGGGAGCCTCTTCTACAAAGTGCTGACAGAGATATCTAGCGTCATTAAGTCTTCTCTGGCAAGGTACCAGACTGTGGACTAAGTACAGATTCTGCTTCTTTTCTTATGCTCACTCATTGTTAGCAGCTAAAATTTGGTGCGCAGAGAGTCACACTCAGCCTCACTCTGCAATCAGTGAGATGGATGCATGTCCGTCATGGCTAGTAAAATCCAATGAAGAGAGTTAAACCCTTTGTAAAGATGTATCGATCATTACTTTGAAACACTTCACTAAAAATTGTATTGATGCTCTAAGTCTGAACCAAACAATTCCTTTACAGGGCAGATCATGGAGAAGTTGCAGTAATAGTGAATCGATTCCAGTTCATAGACTCTATGAGTGCTGTGACAAATAACTGCTTACTCATCCCCAAAATGCACTACACATGGTGACCAAAGGGTTATCTTTTATTATTCAATAAAGTATGAAAGATAGGTGTATTACGCTTTCATATTGTACAATACTGACTGCCCTGTTCAGTAAGAAATTTCTAATTTCCTCTTGGTTAACCAAAACATGATTCCAAACTCATCTGTCAACCTCAATCAAGGAGAGAATCAGAAAACCCTACTGTGGAGAGGAGGAGGAAACTCCTGACAATCTGGTGTCAACCTCCCTTCTCTCTCAGGTTTCCAGTAAACTCTGAATGGAATCACATTAATCTTTTATCTTTCATTCCAATCTCTCTCGATTCTGCCTTGACTTGGAAGCTTTCAGTACTAAAAATAAACATCTCTGTGTCTGTATGTATGAATCAAAATGACAGAGATATAAGTGCAAACTTGGAAAATAATGAGAAACCCATTTCCATACATACAGGAAGGACTGAAAATAATCACTGGAGTTAATGTGATGGCAAAGTCTAGCTATCTGATTCTGCTTATCACATCAGCTGATGTCACAAGTTCTTCTAACTTCTGGCCCTTACTACTCTTCACCACATGTCCACATACTTCTAGTACTATTAGCACAGCAATAAATAAAATATTGTATTATTGTCACTCCCAAACACCTTTCCATCACACCCAAGAAATTTCTTACCCCTATCCACCCACCAAACAAAAACACTTTCAATGCATGACTGTTGTGAGAACACGGTTACAAAAGTCATCACTGTCATCTACAATCACATTTTCACCTGTTCAGGTGGTGTACACCTGTGAGTTGTTGGCATTACACTTCACTGAGGTGTGGGAGATTCCAGGTTCAGAACCAGCCCTGTCATCTTTGTTCTCTGAAGTGAATGTGTCATGCAATCCCAAAACCTGTGTGAACGCTATTGCCTCTTATGATGTTACCTTGTTTAGAAATATTTTACCTTTTTAAGTGTGCAAAATACTAATGCAAAATACTTGAACATATACACAAGAGTCAGAACAGCAATATATATATAAAAATAATTCAAAGATCTTGAAGAGCATACCAACATGCTTTTATACTGCGAACTAATGTGCAAGCAGCAGACCACCCCACCACAGGTAAGAAATGAGAAATTTTGAGGGCTATTGAACACTGAATTTTCACAGCTGAACAGTATAAAGTGATTTAGCAGTGTTCAATAGCCTTCAAACTCACTTCTGCCTGTGGGTAATAGTGGTCCACTAGAAAAAGACGATAAAACAAAAGCAGTGCAACACAGATTTGGACCAAGATTTTTTTCAATATTTTTTAAAACCCCTTTTTAAAGTTCACATAATTTTATGTGTTTTGAAAAACAGAGATTTACAGATGCCATACGTTAGTAACCAGACAGCATAGAAAGGGTATCTAGAAAAAAGCAGATTTGAGTATTGTTATATTTATAAAAATATTACTTACAATACTACAGGTGTATAGATGTTTAAAAAAATATTAAAGAACTGCTGTTACAGGGACCAGAGCTTCCTAGTCCAACCAAGTCTGTACCAGTTTTGGTACTGCTCAAATGGCATTTACAATATGTCGGGAGGTTTTATTCAGTTCTTTATGGCTGGCAAAGCTAACACCTCAACAGCTGAGTAAGATACAGGATTCACAGGAATACTGATTTTTACAGGGCTTTTTAAAAGGGGATTTAAGAATTGGCATTTGTTTACCAAGTGCTCAAAAATGAGCATTTGAACATTCCAGTGGGAAACACAAAACAGGATCCAATATAATAATTAGACCCACTTACTATAAATGAAACTACACCCTACTTAAGCACAAAAGTTGGTCAGTTTTTCCATTTATGCTTGCATATTTCAGCTTTCACCCATTCCCTAACATGGATGTTTCATTGATGGCTGAGGGTAACACTTCAAAAATGAACTAGCTAAACAAACTTCCCAGCAGCACTTGACAGAGCTACACCTATTCTTCCCCATTTCCAAAGCAGTACAGAATTAATTACCAGTTCTATGGATCTATTGTAAGTATAATAGACTAAAGAGCTATCACAGACACATTTATTGTAAAAGCACAATCCCAAGAGTGTCTAGTAGAGGGCCAAAACGATTAACACAAATGCTTTGTCAGATCAAAGATAAAACCTGCACCGCCCAATTGAGGAATGAATTAGAACAGTGGGTTATCTTTCAAATTAACCAGGGCAGTTAGTGAGGAAAATTTCATGAAAGTGTAATTCTTAGCCTTTGTGAATCCACACAGCAGGCATTCTGCCAGCTGACAAGATGATGAAATTTTCATGCTTAAAAAAGCCCTCTTCATTTCCCAATTTAGATTAGCTAGCGTTTCTCTCTCTTTTCATCTATTTGCTCTTCTGAAGCAGAATTAGAAAAAAAAAACAACAGGATCAATCTCTCATAGAATAATGCATTACTGAGAAGAAATAAAATCTTCACGTCATTTTTAGATATATTTACATTTAAGAGTAAGATTATCAAAATTGATACAGTTAATACTATTAAGAAAATCATAAATACCGGAGCAATGGTAGATATGTTTTGGAAGTCAGATATAAAACATTTCAATGTTTAATGGCAAAAAAATGACTGCAGAAGAAAAAAATTTTTATATAAAGGCAAGTAATTTACAAAAGCAATGGGACTGTAGTAGGCTTATGAAATTCTATTTATGCTCTTATGTTTGCATCTTTTTAAGGGAATGTACTATCTCATCACTGTATTTATTTATTTATCACAGTTTCATGTGCCAAGAAGGGCATGTAGATTTCCTACTTTTAGATTTTGTGGCACTCCCCCTGCCCCTAAATTTACACTGCCACATATAAAAGCATCTCAATAGACTAAAAGAAACAACATGCAATGATCTAAAAAAAAAAAAATCTGATTCAAAGCTCACTGAAAAAAAGTAAGCTTATTCATCTCAGTGAGCTGCGGATCAGGCTGAGAGGCTCTTGATAGGGCTGCTTTCATAAAAGACAGCTCATTATTTCATAGCTTAAAAAATACATTTTCTCATTTTATGTTTTCGTATTACATGCCATTTGACAAACAGAAAAACAAAGAAATATCTAAAAAAAAAAAAAATAGAGTGACAGTATCTTTGACCATTATAAACTGGTAGTTCTGTCCCTTCCAGATGCAATCATTACAATAGGAGACTGCTAAATAAGCGTTTGAAAGTTTCATCAGATGTTTTGTTCAGACAGTTCTTTGCCATCCTACCCTCTGGGAGTGTCTTTATAGCTTATAGGATTATATATATTAGTGCAAACACCCATTTGATGAATTTCAACTCCAGCTGTTATACAGTCACTACAAGTACTGGATGAAAGGAATTAACTGAAACTCTCAGCATCTGATTTTCTGGGAACTAACAGGACAAAAAGTTTACTTGCCCAACTCTGTGAAAAGCCCTTTTGTAAAATGAAAATTATTGTGCAATCTGGAAATTATGTTTTACATTAAAATAATCTCACATTTTCAGAGTCTGAATGTATTCAACAGTCACAAAAGTTTTAAACCTTATTAAAGATAACTACGTTAAAAGTAAACTGTCAGTAATAAAAATATACTGAATTTATAAAAGTTTTTACTCACATGGACAAATAATTTTCTTTTTAATTATCTTCATTATCCTATATATCATGTAGTAAGGTACTTAATAGATTAAAATACAATGTAAGCAAATTGCAACATTTTATATTCAACCATTTCAGATTGGCTCACAGCTTGGTCTTAAAAAAACAAAACAAAACAACTAACAAAAAACAGAGTAAGCTATTACACCACATTTTGTTTTTATCATGAACAAGAATCTTTCCTGCCCTAAATGTATCTTTCTTCAGTCAAGTTCACTATTGTATATCTTATGTACACGTTTTTAGCATTTTTTGTGCCTGAAATTACTTAGCATGTGGCATTGTGTATTACCATGATGTACATACATTAAATCCAAAAAGCAACTTTCATACAAAAACTCTGGGTAAACATATTACTTGGACATATTACTTAACAACAATTTTCATAATTTAATATAATACATATATCCTAATATCAATTGAATGATAATTTTGCAGCCAGTTGGCCTTTGCAATGTAGCAACAAGAGATCTCACATTTTGGTGACTTCAGCTGTCCCAGTGACCTACCTTTAACTTCAACAAAAAGAAACAAACGACCCTCACCTTGTGAAAGAATGCTTGAATTTAAATACTCTAAGAAAGTTTTGTGCTCCTTTTGATGCAAAGTTCTTCAAAAGAAGCATTTATAAATTCAGAAATTATTACACTTTGAGAAAAGAGCTTAAAAAATACTTATCTACAATTGCAATAAGAACTCATACAGAAGAAAGAAAACACAAACCACACATTTAGTATTAAATCACGATGATAATTCTTAGCATTGTAGCTGCTGTCTGGAAAAGTATCCTGTGATATTAAGAAAACACACCACAAATTAGGTATGTCATTCATATATAGGCCAAATTTTCAAAAACAATTTACTTTTTCGAGTATATCAGAAGTTATGAGCACCCAGAGGTTAGGAATGCCTTCAAAATTTATGTCTATCCAGCAGCTGTGCAAACATGCAATGCTGGACATCCAAACTAAGCAAGCAGGCAATGGGATGAGATGACCTATGAAAATTTTACCAAAATAGCTGCCAATCCAAAAAATACGGTGTTTGGAGCATATTAGAGATGCAAAACATACTGATATAATTTAAAAAGCATGGTGTGTTTTGTCCTAACCAGTCACCATTTTGGACAGTGCAAAGATAGGAATTTCAAATATTACACTTCTTTTTACCCACAATGCCATACTAAGACAGTCACTACCGGTGGCCCTTTGCATTTCTTGCACCATCCCCCAAAAAAGGAGAATTGTATCAAATTAATTAACTACCCATCTTTCTCTTCTTTTTCTCCTTTCCAATCACTATGAAAAAAGATTCATAGTATTTTCCTTTCTGCAGTCAAAGAATTTTTACAGAGCTACATTTGGTTTCCTTTTCACAACGTAGCACAATATAAATCAATCTGGGTTGGAGAAAGAGAATTCATATTTCATTGACATGAGAAATTGATATCTGTGTATTTGTTAGGCTTCACAGATTTTCCTAAAAGCATCAGAATAATCAACTCTCTGAACTCTGGCTAAAAATCTGGAAGACAGAGAATTACTGTATCTCTAATAATATTGACACACAGAGTCACAAAAATTTAAGTACATCTGACTATATTTACTTGAGACTGAACAGAGAAAAAAACATTCTAAATGAATATTTGAAATCACTGATTATTTTCATAAAGTTGGCATTTGATGTTGCAAGCTACTACCTTATGCTATTAAAACAAAAAAGGCAACATGACAGTCATTAAAAATTCAGCACTAATTCAAACACTTACATTATAGTATTTTCTGAGGTACCGTCTGATATCCAGCAGTAACTTGTTGCTCATTTGAACCACAGAGTTGAAAGGAGGCTCTTCGCATCCAGCCTTACTGCACCTTTGCAAGCTGGGTTCAATAAATCGCCCCTGAAAACAGAAGGGTAAAAGCAGCATACATCATTACTACAGGTGGTAGCAGAAATTACCACAGTTTAGATATAGTACTTGTTAAAAGTAATAGTCCTAAAGGGCCTATAACACCTGGGCTTTCTTTCTTCCCATCACAGTTGGCCATATCCCTGTGAAGATACCTCTGACCTACAGTTTTTCTATTCTCTTCTTAATGAAATCTCTTTTGGAGAACACGCCACAAGATCACTAATTCAAAAAAAGATGAGTAAAAAAATTCATGTGTGGACAAATCATGCTCCCCCATCTCCACTTAAACAACAGTTTTGTTCTTTTATCAGGGACATCAAAGTTCTGCTCCAGACCACTGATCAGAACATTGAAGTCAATCTTATAAATTATGAAATTACCAACAGGGCTGTAGAGACAAACCTCGCTAAACAAGAATCCCACGATCATCTATTATTTTCTCCAAGTTCAAAGAATAGCTCTTACGCTTTGCGCCATCTCATTCCCCAATTTTTCAAAACCTTCTGAACACAACACTAAAATTTCAGAACTTGAAAGTGTTGTGTGAACAGCTGAAATTAAGTCCCTGGAATTCTCACTAATATAAGAGCAATCTGGTAGGCTGGACAGTTCTACAACTTTCAGAAAACTTTCTTTCAAGGTGAGACTTGGCTGCTGTGAGCCATTTTGGCTAAATGACCCCACCCGCAACACTAAATAATTCCAGGTTGTATACAGGGGGTTTTTTTGGTTTGATTTCAGGATTTCTTTTGTTCTTTGGTGGTGGGAATGTTTTAGGTTTTTTTTAAGGAGTCTGACATCCACTTCTCTCCAGTTAGCCCATCTGCAAGTTGTCAAGCCTACATGCAATTAACTGTCTTATTTACAGCTGCAATGAACAAAAGTCAAGGATTCACAAAGTATCACTACATTTGTGTCTTTTCCTCTTACTTGCTTCCAAAGACTGCTTTATTTTGATTCAAAAAAATGCAAAACATCTGCTGTTTGTCCAAATTAACTTAAAATAATTACTTTTAATTTAGATAAAAGATTTATTTGCTTTGAGTTTCAAGGTTTTCACTACTCTGAAGCTCGCTAATTTGCCGATGACTAATACATAGATAACATTGCTGGAGAGTTAAATACTTGGCCCTATTTCAAGTTGCGATCCAAGGTCAGAGATACATTTTTTGGCAGAACAACTCAGCAAGAATGTACCCCTATGACTTTTTATGTTCAATTCACAAAGACAGAAGGAAAGATAACACAGAAAAACCTTACTGTCAAGAAGGGAGGTGGGATGTAGCAAGATAAACACAAGCTTAAAGAACACTTTCTTCCAATTAGTATGATTTAGGATAAGAAATTGCCATTGCTATACGAAAGTTACATTATATAGAGAACTGGAAGTTACCAAGGTGTTAAGATAAGGACTCCTTTAAAAAGTTACAGCGACAACCATTTATAACTGTGGACAAACAGATTAATGAAGCCAGATATTCTCATAGGTTCTGCTACACAACACAGCTGAAATGCAAAAATGGGAAAAATATTTCAGCACTGTTCTATCAGCAAATATTGGTTCCAAAGCTATAAATAGCAGGACTGAAACAATATGGTATCTCCTCCTACATCGTATGAATCCTATCTGAGAAGCTGTTCTCTCTGCAAGTATTTTTTTCTCCCTCACTGATGAACAGAAATGAAACAATAAAAAAACTAACCGAACCATCAAAGACATTGTCATAAATATTTTCTGTTCCGCATTTGAGGCAGCAAAACTTGAATCTTTCACAATCCCTATATTTCTCCTCATCAGTGAGCTGAGCTGGGCCACCAACCAAGGCATCATTCTCCTCATCTTTATGGTAATGGTGATGGACTCTGAATTGGGAGGGATCCAGTCCTATTAATAAGAAACAAAAATTTCAAAAGACTAGGAGGTCAACCATGCAAGCAGGCTTATTTTTCATATGCTTGGTGAGGCAGATTCAAAAGAAAGTTACAAAATGTAAATTCAAAAGCTGAAAATCTCTCCTTAGCAAAACTTCCTCTGTAAAACATAAATACATTCTACAATTTTTAACCATGAATAAAGGTTCACAAAACATGAAGAAAGCTTCTTACTTATCTTCTTACGTAAGATTGCTTTATAAATAAAACAAGCACACTGCATTATCATGGGAGTATGCAACAGAACATTTTGTTTCTGAGGAAACCACTCCTAACGGATAGCTTTATTGTTATTTTCTTCTTAAGTTACACTGAAAATATTTCAATAAAAATGTGCATCGTTATTAAGAAACAGTCTTTAAATCAAAATGGCACCATTAAAACCAAAAACAGAGAATAAAAACCACATTAAAGAAACGCGGGTGCACTGCTATTACCAACTCCTTCAAGTCCGCGTACAACTGCCAACTCTGATTTCAATGCAGTGGTCGATTTCATTTTGGCTCAGTGGTTAACAGCATGTAGGTTTCAATCTAATGCAGTGGTTAAAATTCAGTAGCAGCATTTAAAACGGCAGTGCTGGAGACAAAGTGCTTTATTTTTGATTGCCAGAACTCAAGATTTTAAACAAATAAATACACAGAAAGATCCTAAAAATACTGATTCAACCACAAATAAGTAAATAAGCAAGTAAGCACGAAGTTCACTGCCCTAGGAATAAGACTGCCAAAGTAAACTTAATAAAAATCCACAGGTTTTGTCATCCTTTGTCATGTGCAACCTTTTAAAAGTCCATGCATCTCATTTACAGGGGTTTTTTGTTAACTCTAGCAAATAGCACATGTAAAGAAAAAAATTGATCGAATGAGCACGTAGGAGAAAACATTCAGAAAGCTATGGCTTACTTTATTATTAAGAAGATCCAAGAAGCACTCCAAAAAATTATTTTAACAGACGTTAATTAAGCCAAGTAACAGATTACCATGTATTAACCCATAACACCTATAAAGTTCAGTAAAAAATACAGTAAGTCCTACATTAAGTGCAACCAATATTACAAATAGAAAGTAAAGCTTAATCTTGCTATACTGTACCCTGAGACTTACAGACAACTGGGAACAAGGTTGGGAGCAATATTCAGTTAAACTAGACAAATATTATCACACTTATAAAACAGTTGTGTTTTACAGGCAGATATACATTATCTTTAAAAAGATTTGGTATGAGATTTAACGCCTGACTTTATTATCACTATTCTGAATTTCTGTTTTGCAGTCATAAAAGAAATTCAAGGGCAAGGAAAAATTCCATTGCCAAGTAAGTTTATTTGGTTCTTGATAAAATATGGGTTTCACTAATTTCATCAATCTTCCAAATTTGAATTTTGTCAAGAGAAAAATATCAATGCCTAAGGATAAAAATTCACCTCCAAGAGGTTTTTAAAACGTTTATTACAGTTTGCTACTATACATTAAAAGAATGAGCAAAAAAAGCAAAAACCACTGCTAATAGCATATTTTACACTCTATCACACATAGTCCTCACCAAGAAAAATCATGGGGTATTTTTTCCCCTTTTTTTTTTTTTTAATAAAAGAGTTGGTAATATATTTGCTGTTTAAAAAAACCAAAACGTATGTTCTGTAACACACAGGTTGTAGATAAAAGGTTTAGAAAGGGAATGTGAATTCAGTAGTCAGATTTTGCAAAAAATAACTATGCAGTAGGTTGGATCTAAAGTAGCAATGGTGAAGACAACAAAAAATTCATGGTTTACACTGAGTTCAGAAGCGGAATGAAAAAACATCAGTGCAAGTTTCTGATACAGATAGCACTAAAGTTGGCCTAGAAATCTATGCTTGGCTGTTTCCCAAAAGGGAAATAGAGAGCAAAGTAGTTCACTAAAAGATAATTCCTGATCTTCAGACAATCGCAGTTTTCCAATACTCAGTCAAAAACAGCATCAGTAAACACACATCTGGTCATTTAGTAATAAATTAATAGGAAGAAAAATATTCACTGCAAGAATTTAACTCACACCTATCTCTGAATTTTTTTAGCTGTTTTGACTGGAGAAAACAACAGGAAAAATATTGTGCTGTATCAAGTACACATCTAACTTCTGGTGTGCAAACAGCCAGAGCGAAATAAAAGGGACTACAAATCAGGCTTTTAAGGAACATGCCTACCTTAATTATCTTGTGGAATTGGAACCTATTTTATCTATTATCTCCTTTCAGGAATAGTTAGTTGGTTCAATTAATCCATTTCAGCACACTAGCTGGTATCCTCTCAGACCAGGTCACAGTGGTCATATTATTTTACTTGGTAAACAAAACAAGGGCCATCTGATTACGTGAAGGAAGAAAATAATATCCGGGCTCGGTAATTTTAAATTAATAGCATGAGACTAATCAGTGAACTTTGAACTCTCCTTTTTTATTTCTCTCCCCTCTCCTCGCATGACATCACGAAAAAATAAAAATCAAAAGCACTTTTATTATTTTGACAGGAAAAAATCTCCGTGGCTATGATTAAACTCAGCTGCAGTGCAGGTAAGCTCTCCAGCCTCCCCAAAACTCGAGGCTGGATGCAGGACAAAGCACCGCAACGCGAAGAACGCGCTGATGAAAGCAGTGTGGTAAAAGTGAATGGCCAAACTACGCTCCGGGATTTGACCCTGGATTATTTAACAGGATTATTAAAACACTTACTAACTGGCAAGCAAAGCAGGTCACTCAGGAACCTGAGAAAAGGGTGCTATGGGTTTTCCTAAAGGCAGGATTGTTTTGAGTGGTGACATTCCCGCAGGTGCCCGCCGGAGCGGTGCGGGAGGCCGGGAAAGGGCGGGCGGTGCTGCCACCCCGCGGCCAGCGCCGCGCACTGCAGCCCCCCTGCTCTTCTTCATTCACCTTTTATTCCTCCTATTCATCCCCAGCACCCTCCAGAGAGTCCCAGGCTCTGAACAGGCCTCGAGCATGTCAAGAGCACACAGACAGACCACAAAATTTATTGTCCCGCATCATGAAGTTTTGTCATGATTTTAATCTTAATTTCCCTCACGGTCCTTTCACTTCGCTCCCTAATGTGAGGAAAACAGTAAGAAAGCCAGAACCTGACATAATTCCTGCGTGCCATAAGGAGAACAGGGCCATCCTGATTTCAGGAGAGCCAGAGTGCCTGCTAAACACTATGTATTAAAGGCACCTATCAAACAACTCTCTAATAATAATAAAAAAGACAACATATCTTTAAGGCGGTGGTGGGTTTCCTTACAAGGAGCAGCTAACACACAGACACTGTGTGGAAGGAGGAACCAGCACTAGGAAGTACTTTTAATGACAAGCCTCATCCTGACCCAGTAATGACTCCCTAGAAGCAGACAGCCTTCCTGAGAAATACCCAAAAGCCAAGGAATCTGCAGAGCACCAGTGCCTGTAAGGCAGCAGCACAACCTCTTTCAGAACATCATGACGCTGCCCAGGACAGCAGTCTTCAGCTTCCACCATTTAGGGTAAATGATGTTATGCAGTAGCAGCTACAAAAATACTGCGGTTTAAATGACTCTGCTTCCACGATGTTTAGATATTTGTGACAACACAGAAATCAGACGTGACTTTACTTTGAGGCAAGGAGTAGTATTTACGTATTAACAAAAAACCCCTTATTTTAAACACATTAAGAGAATTGGTCTGCTAATATAGTTTGAAAGCTGAAGGTATCTTCAGGCTGAAGTAAGGTCTCCAAGCATTTAAGAAGATCAGATTTATTGAATGATATAACTGATCAGATTGCACACTTTACTTAAGTTTCAGAAACCCTGACAATCCTCATCTTGTCACGCTTTTCCTCAAGAACTTCAAGACAAAGAGTGAATGCAGGAGTATGCCCATGAGGTTCTCATTTTTAGGAACAATGAATTTCCATCGCTCAAAGGCTACGCAGACCTCCTACGATGTCCAAAAACAAAAGGCAATTTTCAGCTGGATTCCACAGTGAATAAATAATTTAAGGGGTTCTCTGCAATTTTTAGGTGTCGCTATTTGCTCCTGTTCTTCAGTGTCTGAAATAGTTTAAAATAACTTGCTTTGAGCACAGGCAGAACAAAGAACTTTTCATCATTCTGACAGGAGCCAAGCTTCCCAAGCAGAGCTCAGTTTTATCTACTTGGACCAACATGGTGACATGTCAGTGAAACATTCTCCTCATAAATAGATTATGTTAAACATGCAGCCAAGATCTTTTTCCTACAACCACTCTCCCTATAGAGAGACATGCTCTACATAACAATAAATCTGATCAGGTGAAGGAAGACACATATAATGAGAATTCAACAAATTTCTGGTCCACGGATATGATGCTTAGATATCCTCCAGAACACCATCTTTGTCCTTCAGAACAGAAAAATGTGCCCTTTTGCAACAAGATAGGGAAGAACAATAGGAATTTGGATGTGTAACACAATGAAAATACTAAGCAAAAAAGTCCAACTTAGCATCACAGAGCAGTAAACAGCTTCGCTAATTCCTTGTTTTAGCAAGCTGGACTCAAGTATTTTGTACCCTTTGTATCTTGCAAGGATGTTTAATTTCTTTGAAAGAAAACCACTTGGCTATACCTTCAGTACTGCCAAAAAAAAAGCTGCAAGATAATCGTACATAACTCGCCGCAAGCTGAGGTTAAGTGCTGTATGTAAAAACCTAAGCAGAAGTCTTGAAAAAGACCTGACTTCACCCTCAAGCTCAATTTAAGCATTCCCAAGAAAACAAAGCTAGAGAAGGTGACAACATTTTTACTGCACAGCAAGGTAAAACTGAACACACCTCAGATCTAAGATTGTAATAGACACACACAGGTTTTAAGATGGACAATTGTGGACTATTAATAAACTCTCAGCTGCATGTTGCTATTATAGACCATAAAAGACATTTTCATCTGGAACATACTAAAGCACAAAAAGCAGCACAGGCATTTGCAAATAGTAGGTGCTATCAAGTGGCACACAGTTCTTAAGATCTGTGTAGTTAATTTAGGAGTCTGAAGGGAATGAGTCTTTTCTGAAAACCAACCTGTTGTCAATAAGGAACAACTCTGAATTTGAGCTTAACTCTACAGGACTAACAGTCTTTGCCAAATAAAATAAACCAGCTTTGGAAGTCTTTCCTGTCTTTTACCTAAATGAAATACAAGTTTGCTGCCTATTTTAAACCGCTTAAACCTAACCAAGAGTGCTTGACCTTTACAGGCAGGCATACCACACAGTTGACTCTGACATCAAGGGAAAGTTTTATACCAAAGCCTTGCCACATAATAAACAGAATGATTTGTATGGTCAGCCTGCGTGTGTGAAGCAGAGCTGATACCTCCTCAAGGCATGAGAGCTGTTGAGGACACACTGCCACAAATACCTTCAAGAAGTACCTTTGCCAACTCCCAGAAAAAAGCAAAATTTCTGTCCTCCCCTCTCCCCCAAGACAACTCAGAAATGGATATGGAAAAAGCTGCATGTTACACAGACTGCCTTGGGGATTAAGAATTTTTCACGGCTCTACATCACCCTTCCTGAGAAGCAACAAGGCAGGAACTTACTTGCATACATTTTAAGTACAATCTGCAAGCTAATCCACTGTTAGTAACAGAGCTACAGAGTTCCAGTGACCCAATGGTCACTGGAATGGTCCTGAGTGCAACAGGTTTTAAAGTGACCAAATCCTGGATCTTGGCCATTACCTAAACACAAAGTGCTGAAGACTAACCTTCCCTTTGAGCATTCCAATATTCCAAAATAATTTCTGTAGGTCTGAACTCCTTGTAGACACGAGCATAGCATGAACAATTTATTAAACAGACACAGTGCAACTCTAAGAAGTTTCCTTGTGGGAGAAGGCAGTCTTGTCAAGAATTCAGCAGCCAGCAAAATTAACAACTTTTTCCATGACCTTTTAGTACCAATTCTAAAAATAATGAACTAGATGTGGAATACAAATCTGTTTTCTGTTTATCAAGGAGATCAATCATGTCTGTTGGTGAATCACTTTTATGGAAGAAACAGCACTAAAAGGATTACACACAGCACTGTATTTTCATGGAAAGAGGCTCAATAGAACTGTTAACAAATTTTCAACCTTTCAATCTTTCTAGGTAAGCAGCCAAGGCAACAGAGAAGAAAGAGGCCATCAGAGTTGGGCAGAAAAATCTCTAATTATTAGACATCCTTTTAAAAGGCAAAACAATTCCAAAAAGAGCAATTCCCTTTCACTCGTTTGAATAAAACCTAGTGATTCTGTGGGTCACCAACATTAGTCACATTTTTTTCAAAGCACCTCTTTTTTCGGGGACCACTTAATTTCTTCCTATGGAGCAGCTAAGACTGATAAAAAGATTTCATGTTTCTATTATCCACTAGGTTAGCACACAGTTCTAGCAAACAGGTCTTCACCTACACCCTACTAAAAATTTATATTCTTTCATTGTAACTATGATTGCTTTTTCCCAGGGGAGAAATGCTAGTGCTTCTCTCTGAAAAAAATGCTAGTTCTGGATGCACACTCCAGAACTCCTTTAGTGACTTCAGAAAATCTCAAAGACGTGCAATAGCACTGTCATTTAAGAACAGTTAATTTTTGCAAAAAGGATTGTACGATTAAGTTCATGTTAATGAGCACCTTCTGAAAAAACACTACTCTGCAGACACCACAGAAATACAGTCCACACTGTCTGCTACAGCGTGTGCAAGACAAGCTATTGTTCAATGTAAAAAGACTGATCTGGGGAAGCATTTCTGTTGAGAAACATACATTAAAACCTCTTACTTTGACTGTTGTAATTCTTTAAATAAACTGAATTCAGAACACTTACCTAACCATGTTGCAATAAGAACAGAATCAATTCCTTCTATGGGCTCACATATTCTAGCAACTACTGGATGTATTTGCTGTGACAGGTAGTACTGAGTATCAATAGTAAGATTGTCCTGCTTTTGTAACTGTTCTGGAGCATATGCTCGCTGGCTGGCACTGAGATCTGATCCATCCTAAGACAGGAAACACACGAAACAAAGTGTGAAAAAGAGTATACAAAAAGGATTATGCTTCAAATACTATGCATAATTTTAATGCAAAATTGTTACACAATCGTTTTCTTTTGGTTGATTTATTATGCATCCAATACAAATCCAGCAGTAGTAAAAAAAGCTGCATTGCTGATGCTGGCATCAACTAACAAGTTCAAGAATGCAAAACCAGCTTGTATTATTGCAGCCTACACGTGCAAATCAGTACAAGTAGACAGAGTAAACAGTCCCATCTGTCAATTCTGAAATGCACAATGAAAACACATTGTAACCATCAGCTCAGTTAAAAATACACGGAGGGCAAGCATTTTGGATTCACTTTGTACTAAACCAGAATTATCATTTTGCACAACAAGCAAATTCTAAGTGGTGGATATTAAAACTGTATCTGTTTTCTGCTAGGAAATTTATATTCTTTGAAACTATAAAAACACCAAATAGAATGAACGGTCAGGGAACGGACCATCATTCATTGCCACGCGTTTAAGTAACAGAGGCAGTAGTGTTGATTTGGAAAAGGAAATTCTAGAATATTCAGAAATACTGAAGGAAATGCATGGTGACACTCTCAAGCCAAGAGAGAAATGCCACTCAGATTAAAGTATACATTACATTTCTCTCCAACTTGAAAGAGGAAGATAAGGAGAAAATAATTCAATTTGGGAAGGCAATAATTAAATTGAAAACAGTATTCATGGAGGAATTAAGTATCAACTCTAAGACGACAGTACTCTTCTGGAAAATGAAATTCATTTAGTCTGCAGAATCGTATTCCCAGTCCCCAACTGCACTAGGAAACTTCATTTTTAACGTGTGTCAAAAATCAGAGCTGAACTTAAAGCAGTATTTTAGCAAGTGTTCTGTAACAGAACTAAGCCTTTATGGGGATGGGGAAGGGCAGGGAGAAGTACCACAACTTTTTCTGTTTGCTAAGTACAGTCTCGTTTGTCTTTTTTCAGCAAAATAAAATTAATGCATTAACATACAACACCTTCATTTTTTCATTTAAGACAAGCTACTGGTTTCAATAGGGTCAGCAACCACGGACTGAAAACCCATCACTAATAAAGACAGACTGCAAGCCATTCATCCCTCCTACTCCTTTCAGACAACTTAGTATTCAGAACAAAATTAATTTAGGACTATTCAGCTCATCCAGCTGCTTTGCAAAAAATAATTACAATGCAATTCCTTCAGCTCCCTTCTTTCAACAAGTATATTCTTCTCTTGTATTGTGCCACTGCTCAGCCACAACTCTCACAAGTCTTGGCAGCTTTGCATGCCAGGCTAGGGACTCTTGATTGAAGTCAAATACAGCATCTTTTAGCTTTTAAATAATGAAGGGGCTGAAAGAGTGGTCCAGTGTAGAAGTCACATTGTCAGGTTCATCAGCTTGACCTAAGAGATCCCTTGGTCCATCTAATTCAACCTACACTTTCTTTTTAATTAGCCAAACTGAAGTGGAGTATATATTTGTGAAATTTTAAGCATTTACAGGATGAACACCTGAACCAGAAAGTAGCTCAAATTCCCCAGTCTATACATCAGAGATACTGCCAGATCCAATAACTATGAATTGAAAAGACACAGGTTAAGACTGGAAAAAACAACACCACTATTTAACCACTCAGCTTTCCAAGAATTTCCAGAATTTTCTTCTTTTTCTTCTCCTTAAAATGAAGACTGGATATTTTCCTTAAAGTAAGTTCTAGTTTCAAACATGAAGGAATTCACAGAAATTTTATCAGCCACCATATGGAAACAGTTGGATGAGCTGAGGTGATCACAATGGCTCTGCAGAACTCAATTTAGCAGAGAAAACTGACAATTTTGAAGTATAACATAACCTCACCACAAAGAAATGCCAAAACATATTTTTCCAGGAGCTCCATTGGTTTTCTTTGCCGTATCTCAAAACAATACCTAGTATTTAGCTATAAAGAAAGACATTTTTACCTGACAAATGATATATGACACTGTGTCTCCTGCCTTCACCTTTCGGCCTCCTTGAGAGTTTATCCACATGGCAACATGCACATGTGGCAAGCTTTTTTTGTCAGGATAATCCTGTGGATCTTTTGTCAAGGCCTGAAATATCAAAGGAGAAAACAGAAACACAGCTATGAGAAAAGTATTTTGCTTCAGTGATGCACAACTCAGAACTTTAAAAGACAAGATTACACAGCAGCTATCTTCATCCATCTATTATTTACAAGTACATCTGCAACACAAAAAAAAATTTAGACCAAAAAAATGATAATAAACATTTTCCACACGTTCAGCCCTAGGTATCAGCCTTCAGTTTATAAATGCTACTACTACTAAGAGGATGTTTTTACAGATACTGTCTGAAAAATGCACTAGAGTTCAAAACAGTAATAATCATAATGCAATTGTTTTAAACATTAAAATAAATTGAAGATGAAAATATTACACAATATACAAAAATAGAGCCAGAGATCACCCTCTTACTCCTGCACCACTTAAGGTAATAAAAGAAGTCTGAATATCAAGTAGCTAAGTCTATTTAACAAGCTCTGCAGCAAGAGGATACAACTAAATTTAAATATTTCCGTGTATCTCATACAACTGAGATTCCAGAATAAATTTTTCCTTTAAATGAAATTAAATACTATGTTTAAATAATTACTGTCATCCCAAGTCTTAGAAACAACTTCTACATCTGACTAATAGTTAAATACATTTTTCTAAAATACTAAACCAGAAGAAATTTAAGCATTTAAAGTGAAAATTTTTCTATACGTATCTTTTAGTGGGACACTACGTGCTCTTAGAATATTTGCATCAGAACATTTTTTTTTAAGTCAACCATAAGACCCAGTGATTTCTCTACACTCATGGGACAACCTGAACATATTTCTTAAATGATTCACACAGTCTTACAGAGCAGACAGACGTCCAGCTGGGAAAAGAAAGAGAATTTGGATGGAGTACATTTAGGAAATCTCTCTGATTAGAAGCATGAGAGGGGTATGTAATATCCAATTCATTAGTGAAACACCCTCCTAGCAGGGAAGGGGAGGCTTTCAAACTTAAAAATACATGTTTTATCATTGAGGATTCCCAAAAATAAACCAAAACCACAATGCTGTTGCTAAAACTCCTGTAGATAAAGCAGAGTATTTTACTTTTTGTTGCAAGGAAGTGTTGAATTTGATCTCAAAATGACTATTAGTTTTCCTCTACAGAGCTTTCTAGGGAAATAAATAATAAGCTTTCATAAAGGTTTTTGAGAAAACAGAACATCTGAATCTTTTCCATTGCATTCCTCAGTTTATGCATTTTAGACCTGACATAGAAAGTAAGAATTGAGGAGAAAACTCCTGATAGCATGAGCTCTCATGTCATTCTCAAAGTGCAGAATGAGTGCAGGATGGGACAAGAAACAAAGTTGTTATTCTGGGGCCTCCAACCCCAGCAGGTTTTTCTTCTCTCATATTGTAGGATCTTTGAAGTACATCCCAAGCTATGCAGTACCTAATAAAACTCCCACTATTTCACAGTATTATAAAGATTAAAAATATTTTTATCAGCAGTCAATATATTCAGGAGCAGTAAAGTTCTAATGGTAAAAGAGCTGAGAGATTGTTTACCTTATTTATTTCAAACTGATTTACTGGGATCTGGCCACTGATCACATTCTCTCCAATTTCTATAAGTCGCCTTTGAATATTTTCCACGATGATGTCTCGGGGCTGATCAGAAAGGATCTGACCAATTACATAGCTACAAAAACAGTTCAAAAATTACGAAAAGCTAAAGACATGCAAAGCAAAACCACTACAAATAAACACAATCCTCTCTTCCCCTGGGTTATCTCTAAAAATTAAGTAGGTTGAGATGAAGTCTGATGCAAAATTCAGAGAAATCTGACAGGATATTTCGTGTTGTGTTTTATTTATTTACTTATTTTACTAAAAGCAAATTATTGCAAATAGTTCTAATGCTAAATAGTGATTTGGAATTGAGGGCAAGTGGTTTCTATTTTCTGCTCCCATATCATCTTGCCATTTATTATTCCATAGCAGGTATCTTAAGATGGGGGAGAAGAGAACATGTCAAGAAAGCGAAGTCTTGCCTATTTCTGCAAAATGTGGTTGGAAGATCTGCCAGCTGCAGAAGAGTTAGTCACTAAAGAACACACTCAAACATTTGTATAGCTTTAATTACTAATACATTCCTAACTTGGAAAAATTTGCTTCTATTATGATGCATCTTTTCTTAGAAAATGCAAGTCTTAAGAACAGTAAGCAAGTGTGTGGTGTATTTTTACAGATGCAAAAAAGTATTCATTTTTGGATCCATTTGGGCCATGAGTTATTTAAGTTAAGTTTCCAAGAGGCAGTATACGAGTCAGCTCCCAGATGACCACCTCTCCACTCGTTCCAATTTTCCTTCTACAGTGCTAAATGCACTACTTCTATTGAATTTAATCCTGAAAACGCCTTGTGCAATGACACTTATCAAACAATCAGCCCAATATCCATCACAATGAAGTACCAGAAGAGCCTCATTTGAAAAATGGAAGGGAAACAGCCTTGGGGAAAGGGATCACCACCTCAGGCTGCACCCAGTGCACTTCCAGCTTTATTAAAGGATGCTGAAAGAGGTGATCACCAGAGCTTTACCCATCTTTGGAGAGAAAAAAAAAAAATCTGACCTAGAACCTACAACTCCGAACTATTTTCACAAGATTTCAGCTCTGGTTTATTAAACAGCATATATAAAGTTTTGACAACTCAAAAGCACAGCTTCCACAGAGGATGCAAATCCAGATAGTGAAATTAGAGACATTTGGCCTTGCACAACTATAACCTGTTACCAATCAAAACACAACATTTACCATCTCCTACAAAAATCAGCTAAGAAGTTCTAACAGTGATGTCAGCTACCAATCTGTGCTCCTGAGGAAGCAGCCATGTGGTATGGAATTTTTGCAAAGCACAGACCGTTTAAAACAGAGCAAAGAGGACAATGCCACAGAGAAACTCACTTTCCAGTCTCTTTTGCAAGATCACACCAGTCTCTTCGGACTATATCCAATCCTTTCAGTTCTTGTTTAGTTACATATTTCCCATCTCCTGTTGGTTCCACAGTCAGAGCAGCGTACTTCTTCTTCTTTAATAATAGCAAGGACTTAAAAATTCCATCAATATCAATTTCCAACAATTTGTAGAGCTTGTTCACTTCGCTTTTGATCTGTGAATGCACCAACATTAAAACCAAATGCAAGAACATTTTAACTACAGAAAATCTGTCATCTCTAAGTGAATTATTCCTAAGTTCTAAAAAAAATAACATTCCACACGGTATTTGCATATGCATTTTAAAGACGTTTACCCATTGCCTTCTTCAGGATTTACACCTTGGTATGTCTAACTCCTTAATAAAATGAAGCAAGACAGAGAAACATGGATCTGAATGTGACGTTGCAGGTAACTGACCCCAGCACATTTTAGCAGGACAGCTACTCCACCCAGGCCTCTCACACAAACTAAGTGAACAAGAGACTTCACAGCAGGGACCTACTTACTAGGAAAAGATAAGAGATGGTCACTTAAACTGAAAAGGAAAATTGCCTTATAAAAAAGGTGTCTTGCAAAGGCACCTTTTTTGTTCCCACCCTCACCCTAAACCCAGGCAGGGAAGAAGTACTATGACTGCAGACCAGAGCCCTGTGTGTGCATGTTCAGGAAAAATCTGCACAAACAGGCAAGTGTTGATTTTCACCCTTCTCCACAATATGCCTACTTTTTTAATAGCCTTATTTCCTTGACAGAAAAAGGTGCCACTTTTCTACACACAGCCTATGTCTTATCCACACACAAAAGCTTCAAATGGCACTTGATATGTTGTCTTAATATAGTACAAGTATCAAGTGGCTTCACATCTCTTTCCTCTGTTCTAAGGGGACAGAACTGCAACAGCTCAAAACAGCTCATGTACCTTCAGCAACAAACTGGTTCCAGCACACATTCACCCACCTAGTGGCTGGCTAGAAGTTTCCCACTTGCCTTTTTCTTTCTTCAGGTTTTCACTTTATGTTCTTCCACAGAATATCTGCTTATGTCAGATGTCCTGTTCTGTATTCATGTTATACTCTTCATTTTCTTTCCTCTACAATTTACTTTCCCTCTTGATTTTCACTATCTCCCTATCCACTCTTACTCCATTATTTCCAGATCTCTTGGCACAGACCACCAACTATGAACTTTCCTTTTCTTACATTTTACTGAAGTTTTATATAGATTCAAGTTCTTCTGCCATCTAACATATACCCCACTAGAAACAGTGCCTTCAGCATAAAATCTCACTGGTTTTCTATCTAGCTTTGGGCCCAGATTACCAGTTTTAACCAAAACTTTCCTTACAAATTTTCCATGTATTTGTACACATATATGTGTGTACTTAATTTTTCTCAGATCTCTATTTCTCCTACTGCAGAAATTATCATTACTTTGATATTCCTTGTATATTTATAAATTTTGAAGGACATCGTGAAGCAAAACCATTTTACCAGGAGGTTTGTATTTTCTTTGTTAAAAAAGCCAAACAATTCCTTTGAACATTTTTCTGCGATTTTCAAAGTATTTTCAATTTATTTTTTTATATCATAATAATCAAGTGCTCAAACACCAGCAACAGTGCAGTACTGAATGTACTGGAAAATCTGATTCACAGGAATACACTGACAATGAGAAACAGAAAATTCTGCTGAGTAATGACTAAAATGGGCATGAAGGTAAATGGAAGGTTAAGGACAGGAGTGAACACAACTAGAAACCTGTGAGAAAGCACGTGAGAGAATCTTCTCCAATAGGAAACCAAAATTAATCTCTTGGAAGAATGCTTTATCCCTGAAGACAACCTATAATTCACACTTTCAATGAGAGCAGAGGTATATTCACTAACTGCTCCCACCGTAATTGTTTGCATTAAACCTATGTGCTTTCCATACAGTTGACTAATAAGCAAAAGTATAACTGAACGTGAAATTTTGGGCAAGAAATTATTATGCCACGGAACAGTGACATTTCTTAGTGTTCCTCATCAACAGATACAATTCTTTATCCTGAATTGCTTTTATATGAATTATGCAAAATAAGGAATATGTAAATGATAAAAGCATTTGCAAAAAACAAGTAAATATCACTTTCTTGAGGAATAAACAAACAAAAAAGAAAAGTGTGCTTGTTTATAGATGCAAGTTTATTCACTTTTACAGTTTTCATATGTTGTGCTTGTTTTTAATGAAAACATACCTTTCTGTTCATTTTTTTAATTAAAAACCAACCTCAAGTGATAATACATAAGTACTCTGGATAAGAAAGGCCTAAGACTTCACTCTTAAAAAGAGTCATTAAGCAAGTGACAAGTTCAAAAAATTACCTATCTTCTCACCAAACCTGACTCTAAGACAAAAGTATTTAACCTATTATGCTGATCCTGCCAGACTTCAGAAAAATTATCACTATTTAACTGATCCTCTGTAACATTTAGCCAGCAAATGGGAGTACAGGGACAAAAAAACCAAACCAGAATGAAGCCACACATACACACAGAAATAGAGTAAGATTAAACTTTCTTATACACTACTGCATATACACTAACAGTTGCATATAGCCTTGCATGTGGCAAACAAAAGAGAGACTGCTTTCTTCCATCAGCCACCAGCCCTCCTGCTACTTGGTTATGACATCAAGATATTATTGTATTTTCTGTGCTCGTGAATGCATCTACTTCTCAACGTGCCAACTAGCATGAAAATAGAAATATTCTAAAAAACCCCAGAATCACTCTTGACTTAAAATCAGAGGACTTTTATTTAATACTATACTGAATAAGACCTCTGTGCTTTCTTTGGCTTTTCAGAGTTTCCATAGGTCTTATTTTCATGACAATTTCTTCCATCTTTTCAAAACAGCTTCACTTAGATCTTCTCTTCAAAAAGTCCTGGAACATTTCTCACTTCTCTTCCACAATTTCAGAGAGCCACAAAACTTCCACATCATCAACTGCCAACTGCTAATCAAACAATCTGTTCTGTATTTGGTATACCTTGGAAATTAATATTTGAATTTACCACTGGAAATCTGATGACACATTGAGTGTAACACAAATTACATAACTAAACAAAACTAAACTGAGACATCCTTCATGTGAAAAGTCAAAACTGTTCACATTGTAATTGGAACTAATGTGGAGGAGGAATTGTACCTTACATTTTGGCTTACCAAATATTGAGATAATCTCCTGCTACTTTAGGATGAGTAAAAAAAAAGGCTCGTTATGCAACGAAATGTTTCATATAATTTAATAGCTTTTAAAAATGCACAGAATAGCTACACCTGAAAAAGAGCACTCAGATTTTACTACTTCACAGATCCCACAACATTGTCAAGTTACTCCTCATGGCCTATTCTCTGCTTATGCTATGGAGTCCTGTCTTAATACTATCGGCTCCACTCAGTGTAACAACACAGACCTATGTAGGAAAGCTTTAAAAAATTCCTTACCTTATTCCCCAGCTTGAAGACCTCATCCAAACTGGTGCTATTAGTATTTATCATAATGGAATCTGTGTCTCCATAAATCACTTCAAGGTTCATCTAAATGAAACAAATTGCTTTGAAAAACAAAACAGAACCACTCCATCTATTTTAAGTCCTACCTAATTTTCAAGATTCAAAAATACAATTATCTGTATACTATCCCTTAAATACTAAAAGCAGAAAAACATAAAATAAATTTTTACTGATAACTCTGTACATTTCATTAAAACCTATTTGAATTTAAAGAAAATGAAGAAACTGAAACCACTGATATGTTTAAAAAACCCTCACTGCTCAGTTGTGTACATAATAGAAGTAGGCAATATCTTACTAAGTGAATACTAAAAAAATAAGTCAGAGAAAAGTCTGATCTTGAGAAACAGCAGGAACTCTAATCAGAAATAACTTTGGACTGCTAGGATACAAGAAGATCACTTTGACTCAAGGACTGCTGGACAAATTCACACAAGGCATGGAGCCGAAGTGCTTGAAAGACAATACCACAGTCAGGCAGCTTATCCCATTTGTAGCCACCATAATACAATTGGGGAAAAAAACACACACAAAAGAGAAAAAAATACTTAGATACTCTATTTCAAATAAATTGAGTCAAAGTATTGCCTAGCGAGTAACAATAACTGAGAATGCCACAGCGCTGTCCAGGTTAGGCTGCTCTTCCTACGCTTTTTCAGATCGTGCATGTGGCTTCATATTTCCATCTTCCTACGTCCATCTTTTAACTTCTGCTGTAATCTAATTATCTGTATTAGTCCTCCCCTGAGCAGCAGATCTTTCGGGGAACATGGCACTCCTTCTGGACAAGGACTCAGCTACTATGACCCAGAAATTTTGTGTTCCCAGACTGAACTACTGAATAATTGCACCTAGAGATGAACACACCTACTCAGTTCCTCCTCTCTGACTGACACTCTGCCCTTCACATCACTTCTCATTCTGATCCTCATAACAATTAAAATGCCCTCGCTGGAAAAGGCTGTGTTCAAACACCAGCAAGACTTCCATAACACTCTGGCATAATGTGGCAAACTCTAGGCAAACTAAGGCACACAAAAAAGCCTGAGGTGGATATGAAAGGTATAGCAAGAAATAAGGAGAAGAGAAAAATTGCCAACACCAGCAAATTTCACCAGAAAAAGCTTGGCAGATGAATCTAATTGCATAATATTAACTTGAAAAAAATTTAAAAAACATGTCTTCAGTGGTGGAAAATCAATGCAGCTGCAAAAACCTGCACCATAGCTATGTCCATGTTAAACTCCATATAGTCAAAAAACCACCCTGTGACACGGTTTAAGGATTGCCAAAAAAATAAACCATAATAAACCACTAGAACACATGGTGTAACAGGTCTATGAGTAAACTCTAATTAGCACTGTTGCTAATTTGGTTGAAAGAGTCACGCACAGGCTTCAAGCAGTGGCCAGATCATATCTGTGGTAGGAAAAGAAAAAAGCTATAATCCATTATGAAGGATTAGATTTGTAAGCCAGGCATCCTAAGAAGAGATTTCAGGTCTGTTTGGGTTACAGTTCTCCTAGAATAAAAAAATTTCACCAGGTGTGCTCTTTAAGGGTTGTTGTTTAATGAAAATGCTCAGCATTACCTTCTGCACCATCTCCTTGGTATGCATCAAAATCTGAAATAAAAAAATAATCAAAGATTAGTGTATGATATAATTACAGGCTAACACATGCAAACATATCCATTAGGTTGCTAACTCCAAATGCTCTCACCTTTCAAAACAAAGCAAACCAGCTCTCTCCTGGCAACACACAGTCACCTCAATACTCCTATTACATGAGTAAATTCTCATTTGACCTTGTATTAATGCTATTATTAACTCCCCTAAAACAAGATTAAAACAAATCTCAAAATTGCATGTGCACACGCACATTCTACCCTAGGAAAAAAAGAACATTGAATCAAATGGCTCAAATAAAACCTAATCAGCAAGGGCCAGAATTAAGTCTCTTTTAATAATTTAGGTCAGTTGTCACCCTCATATCCATCATCTTATCTCTTGATGTAACTGAATTTTTCCCCAAAATCATCCTGTCTTATTCAGTACAGCCTGGACAGTGCTCACTTAACAAGACTTAGTAATGATCTCAAAATGGGTCATCAAAAAGCAAATTCCTTACAGAAACCAGAACTGGGAGAAGGAGCTGGAATAAAGATAGGATACAGATGTTGAATCAGTGGGCAAATCCATGTGTAACCAGGCTTGTTCCTCAGCCAAGACTTCATCTCAAGTTCCCCAAATGCTCTGAATAGCATCTCTTTGAACCTCAGAAATAGCTACAGAGACCTCACATGAGTAGACTCCTGTTTCCATCTCTAACACTGCATCTCAGCCCAGTGGAGAGGGGTAGGAGGGCATATCACGTGAAGCCACAGGTACAGATGTGGCACAGGAAAGAGAAAGTAAAACCAGCTTGTTGAAAAAAGGGTGGAGCTGCTGCAGCAGGAAGGGCTTAATGAATTTCACACAGCTGCACAAGAACCAATATCTGGTCCATTCCTTCAGTCACTTGGCCATGGTTCCACTGTATTCCCCATTTCCTTCTTGTCAGCATCCTGGTGGTCTGGCACAGAACTCCAGATTCCAGCTCCCTGGTCTCAGTCCTTTCCATCGCCACTCAGCATAAACCTCAGTTCTTCTCCAGCTAATCCGGCTACTCCTATGTATTTACACTTCAAATTTTCTTAAAGAGGATTACTTTGAACCATGTGTTACAGCAATGATAGATCAGAGTCCAGGTGAATCCAAACAATTTGGAACTCCAAAGATGGTCAGGCAACACACTATTTCAATAGCTTATATTAAATTCAGCAATATAGCCTCAGTTTTACTGTTTTTCATGTTAAATCGCAATACTTCAGAAGGCCAAAAGGCAGAATGACTTGTGGTCAAGAAGCCCGTGACAGGGATCTGAGCAGTAGAAATTTGCAGGCATGAGGAAAGAAAAAGGACAAACAAGCAAGGGCTGGCTATGCTCATGGGAATAAGACCATCTGTGGTCTTATCTGTGGGGAAATGATTTTCCTGAGGCCAAGGAGTATAAAGGAAGCCAAGACTCTTGAATGTCGTGATACTGACTACAGCTATCGCAGCAAGCAATTCTGAAACAGGGTGAAACATCCATCTCTACAGAATAGTACACAACCAAGACGACAACACGGTGACTCCTTTAATATTAATGACAAATTTCTTTAGTATTTCTGAACCTTCACACAACCACAGTGATGAATACTGAAGTATGATGTTTTTTCAGTTTATTTTAAATTACACACCAAAAGCTATATTCCCTTCAAGGCACTTAAGGACAGGCTCAGTTCCAAACTATAATGTAACTTTGACACAGCTGACTCACAACTCATGTCTTTACCAGGGTTATTCCCCAAGCACAAATGGATACCTATGGATTTACACCCTATGGGTCAAGTTCAAAACACCTAGTTGATTTAAAGACCATTCACTGGTGCTGCAAACTAAATACCTGGAGAATGCGATGCCTGAAGTCCCAAAATGCAAAAAGCTCAACCGGCCGCAATCTTTTGTCTAGTCAACGAATAAAAGGAAAATGGTGAGTAGCTGCAGACTCACGTCAGGCTGTAGGTGCTCAGACACACCTGATTCCATTTTAATCAGAAGCTTTAAAAGGTATTCCATTCCTATTTATCTCCTAGTGAGTGATTCAGACAGCAGACCCCACTACCTTTCCATGGAGTTGAGAAATTATTCTAAAGACATATCACTCCTACATGACAACAAATTTCACATAAAGTAATCAAAATTCCAACATACCACCCCACAACCCTTTCTCTCACCTATTAGCTAACTCCTACAGAGAAAGGCTATACCTCTCTCTTAGTACTCCAAAGGCAAACATAAGTCCCTAAAACAAAATTTAAAAATTGGACAGGAATTAAGAGATTATACTGAACAGAAAAGGCCTCACATTTTCTCCTTTATAGTCTCTGGCTTTTTCTACTTCATTCTCTGAAATAATGCTATCTATTAATAATGAGAAAGATAACTTAAAAAAAAAAAGTATTTCTGTTGTGCAAAAACCATTTCTGAGCTGTCCCCGAGGACAGCAGTGGGTGTAGGTAATCACAACAAGAGGGTCACAGACAAGTTAGCTTCATCAAGTGACTGGCATATGCCAGTGCTACCCAGTCTGACAGGAGATCACTTGTAACTGCCAACAGCTACAAACCAGAGGTTATAAAGTATTGCTAAATTCATTAATAAGGCAGTCAGTAGTTATCTGATTTCACAGCAACACCTGCATATTTATCTTCTCATTACCAATTGCATGATGGAATTTTTTTCAAGCACATTTCAAAAATCTGCCAACTTCAAGTGTAGGAAAAAAAATAAACTTTGTAGTTAATTTTTCCCTTAACAAAGTACAGCTGTTGAGAATAATTGTTCAAGATCTTACCCTGTAATGTCAACTGCAGCAGAACAAAGAGTATTTAATTAGCAAATCTATCCAGTAATTCAACACCTATTATATAAAATGCCTTCGTGATTTTATTCAGGATAATTTGCTAAGAGGGTTATTACTGACATTCAGATGAAATTTAAAATTCCTACGCAAGTCGAGTCATAATAGCAGTAATGATCCCCCCAATCAGGAGATACTGTGTCACACAAGGTTCTTTAGCAATGCAGCAGCCCATTTCCTGACTTCTTAATTCCTGGGCTCAGCTCAGTGAGAGCCCTTCATGCCAATATTTCAGTCAGCAATACATCCTTAATGGGACTCTATTAAAATACCTAGAATAAAAAAGGCTTTTTTTTTTTGTTAAAAAGAATGACAGCACTGCTATGATATCAATCCTTAGCAGTTTCTCAGAAATGCACAGCAAAGGGAGGGAGGCTGGAAAGGCAGAAGAAAGAAGGAAGAGAATAGGAAAAATGGTATTGGGTAGTTTCCTTTTGCAAATAATATTGCACTGCTTATGAGAGCTGGATTGTCTCCTATTGCAGACAATCCAAGTAGGAAGAATTAATTGCCTGGCAACCCATCTGTACAGCCATATCCCCTCCCCCCTCAGCAAACATATACTTCTAAAAAACCGTGAACTTCTCAGCACAGTGAACATCTGTGAAATTCTATTTTAACTTTTTCCTTGTAAAAGCAAGACTAGCAACACACATTCTCTCACCCATGAACTGGAAGTCAATACAAACTGAAAGATTATAATTGCAGACAAACAATCATCAAACAGCAAAATTTGCTGTCCTAATCCTACTCCAACTCACTAATTACTTAATTAAATGAGGTTGTGACTTAAGACAGGGAATGATTAAAAATAAATATACAAAGAACAGCTTTACTATTATCCATTACATCAAGTATTTTTAAAGATTCCTTATTTAAAAACCACTAAAAGAATATCTTCTGATGAGAGAATGCTTCTGTGGAAACAAGCTGAGACACCCAAGTTAAAAACCAATGAGATAGGATACAAAACTAATATGATGATGCAAAGACTTCTGAAAACACATTTTGTGCAGATCCCTGGGGTCGCAGACGTGAAGGAACAGAAAGGGAGACTTAGGAGCAGACTGAAAAGACCGAAGAATCACTACAAAAACACTGTACCAGAGACACATACACCCTAAAAATTAAAAATAATAACTTAGGCATTTGCTTTGCTCAAGGAGAAAAGCGAGCAGTCTTAAGGCATTGGCAAAAACTGGTTTTTGAAGACTACCTGTAGTTATCTGGAATAGACTTGATATATTTTTCCACCTCATTTGTTCACTTGTGCAATTATATAGTAAGAAAATAGTTCTGCCCCCTGCTTTACTAATTTGTATTAGTTAGTTCTTCCCATGACACAGAGTAACAAACGGGCTGGAAAAACTGTGATCCAGTAACACACTCACTAATCTACCTAAGTAGTATTTCTGAACCTCTGTATTTCTGCAACCTATTCATTAGATTTGCTATGATTTTGTATTTAATAGCCTCTAGCATCAATAACCACAGCCACACGATACTGCAAAAATACTTTATTAAGGAGGATTTTCAAAATAGGTTTCTATCACTGGACAAAAAGACACATATGACCCAAGCAAAAGTGAAAGAAAGGTGGAGGTCTTGTTTGCCATGAAATGAAGAATCACAATATAGCCTTCGTATCAGAGAATGGACTTGATTTAGAAAAGTTTGAGTGATCAGATTAGAGTAGTTAACAAATAAGTTTGTTTCAAAGAGTTTTTACTGAATATTTGCTGTACTTAGACAATGCATTTAAAGTTACATTTCTCCAAAATGTACACTCTTAGGAAACATTAACAGCATCAAAAATACACCCTGCGCTGCCAAGATTTTCCTTTCTATGTTGTTCTTAGGGTTGTTTTTGTTTTTATTTCAGAAATGCTGAAATTGATCGTTCATACTCCACCCAGCTAATGGTGGGTGACAGACAGTAATACAGCTTTCATAGCTCCTGTATATAAAACCAGCACTGGATGGAGCACCAGAACCAAAGGATGGTTCCAAGGGCTGGAGCAGTATGCACACTCAGGGTCAGTGGCACATGTTTACGTGCCAGCAAAAGGCAGAATCTCTTGCCTCATGAACAACAGAAAAGGCACAAAAAAGGCAGCAATAAAATGTGCTGAACACAACAAAAATCATGTGTACCTGTGTCACATTTTGACAAGGAATACAAAGATGACAGCAAAACACTGAAGTTGATGATGTGAATCAAATTACAACTCGAAGACAACATTCCCTTGCTGCCAGAAACAATATGTCTTTAAAATTCCACAGCATGTCTATTTCAAGTATTCGTGGTGAGTTTTGGTGAAGAGACCAGGAAAACGAGAATCAATTTCTTACTAGGTTGTAAAACTTTTGGTTATTCTACACAATATATTATGAACCATGCAATACTTAAGTAAATTTTGCCTATTTTGGAAAGGATTATTTTCTCATTAGGATGAAAGAAATAACAATGAAACATACTCTTAACAACACTGAATGAAAGTGGGAAAAAAGCCAAAAACCTAAACATACAACTTCTGTGTTGGAAGTGATCTTAAAATCTTGGAAACAGAGAAAAGGAGCGCTCAACAATGAAGTTGAACACTTGAGTGCATAGAAGGCAACTGACCCGGTTCTGACCCCACTTCCCAGAAGTGTTCTGTGTTCCCAGAAGCAGTAGGAATACAGCATCCATGTGGATAACTAGCTGTGAAAAATGTCAGTACGGCACAGGCATCTCCCAACCCTCCAGAGAAACCAAACACCAGAACCACTGACAGTTCCCAGAGAAGCACCAGGGCTCACAGTCTGCCCAGGGAGTTGAGTTTTCTTTCTAACTCATTCAAAACTGAACACCTAAAACAAATGAAGGAACGGGGAAACTTTTTTCCCTGTTATAGTTCATAAGAAAACAAGATCCACAACATCTAAAGCCACTTTAAGAATGTGGTACTCAAACCAATTTCAGCTCATTAATTCTTGTGATTACTTTTTTTAATTCCAAACCATTTAATAAATCTATGCTTGATGAACATTTTGTACTTAACTATAAGATGTAAGGTAGCTTTGCCTAATAAGACAACTGCAGCTGTATCAAAAGCTAACTGCTGAATCACAAACCACAAGTAAAACCACTAATAAGCAGAATATGACAAGCATCATTTACTATTTCCTAATAAAACTAAAACATGCATTAAGTTATTCAATATTTAAATTCATACAGACAAGCATATCCTCCTTAGAGAAAACAGCAGCATTTGTTTCAGTGAAATGAATAAACATTTAGACAGGAAAGCTTTGCTTTGTTTCCCCCACTGAACAGGTTTAACACATTCAGCAAGAGACAGTCAATCTTTCACTAGAAAAAAATAAAATTGCAAGTAAATAATTGAAATTAATTACTTATAAACCAAGGCTTCCTCTTTGGTGAGACAAGTTAGAACTCAGTCAAGGTTTAAACGAGGGCACAGAGCCCCTGAATAACAGCAAATCTATTCCCAAGTAGGGAAGGACAAACATACCATCCTCTGGATCAGGTTTGAGACTACAGTTTAAAAGTTATCTTTCAAATATATAAGCATATCTCTCAACCTTGAAGTGATAGAAATTTAAATACTGTCCCATCTCCAAGAAAAGTTACTCTCTTAGCCATATAATTAGAAGTTCTAGAAAAATCAGGGAGTATATCTTAGAATCAGTAGAGAAGACAGTTTTTCAAAAACGTTAAGTATGACTAAAAACCTAAAAAAAGAAATAAAACAAATACTCAAAAGACTGAAACATTTTTTAAGCAGTAGATAAACTCTGCACTGTCCAAGATAATGGCAAACTCCTTGAGAATCAAATCTTCCTCCCTCATTTTTTTTTTTGAGTAAAAAGCAGAAAACAGGACTTGTAACTCTCTAAGGCCCTACTCCCTTATTGTCCAACTGTTAAAGAAAATGTCATTACAAAAAGAAAGGTGTATTGTAAGGAAGGTCCTTTAAGGCAACAAAGGAGTATGGAGTTGGCAGAAAGTGGGCATCAATTACTTTCTTAAGGTTTTCCTGGTCAGCATCTTTTAAGTAAGAACCACAACTGGTATGGTTGGAGAAAAGGGAAGGCCTGGGAGAAGACAAGCAAGTGCTAAAGGGAAAACCAGATGCAGAACACAGTTGCTACCTGATGAGTATTCTTAAAAGAAAAAACACATCTTTTTTTTCTTGAAAAACCACAGGCATTTTGCAATAGGTGTAGCAAACAGAACAAGACAACCTCTGTCTAGATACAGGTATATCCACTGAAAATGATCCTGAATTTTTATAGGAGATGAGAGGACATGCTAGTCTTGGAAACAAATAGATTGCGTGTACCTCAAAAAAATCTGTGTAAGTGGTTTGAACTGCTTTAAAACTAAACTGTTCTCTCATCATGACTAAGTGATTGTCTATCAAAGCAACACTTATTCAAATTCAGAAAAGTATTTTACCCTCTAATTAGCCTCCAAAGAAAGTTCTCTTACCTAATTTCTTAAATGTCATGAAGGATTTTCATAAAGCATATAATTTTGTTTCATTAAATTAGATATATTTAGACAACACGACAGTTGTTTTTATAAAGTTAAACAATACTTATTCATCCTCTGTGGCTGCAGCTGGTGTCAGCACTGAGAACTGCTTGGACAAAGAAGGATCCATTTGACTACATGGGGCAAAATTATCTGTGCCAAGAGGCTTCCTGGGCTGGTAAGGAGAGCTTTGGACCAGGACTGACATGGGCAGGAGTGCATGTCCATGATGGCAAGCAGAGGGTGGGGTATGTTGTGAACAGGAAGGACAGAGGGCTGAAAGGGGCCCTCTTCAAGCATATCCATGTCAATAAGGGAGTGCCTACAGGACTGTGTTACAGAGAAAGCTCCTGCACTGTCTAGGTCATCTCCCTGTTCCAAAGAAAAGGATCATTCTGGAAGACTCCAAAATAATCTGCTACAGATCTGACAGACTGTGAGCCTCTGTGATTAAGGAAGAAGTCCCTGTTCATGCAGCCTCCCAACTATACTGGGATGTTCAGTGTCCGCCGGGCTATTCAGATGCAAAAGATGAGAAATCTGGTGTATACAAATGCCTAAAGGGTTCACAACCATACTTAAAAAAAACGCCAGCATGTGGTGAAAGCAAGTCCACTTAGGATTTCTTAGGATTGCCCAACAATACACACACACAAAAATCTGCTATAGGATGAATCTTGCTGTTTCAAAGAGAAGGAACAAAGTCTTATTTCATGCAGGAGAATATACACGAAGTGCTGGAAACAAGGAAAGCTATTGCTGCAAGTAGAGAAACATTAGTCTTTGACACTGTGCCACCCTTCCTGGTTACAAGAGATAGCTGAAAGGAATTTAACAAAGACTATTCCAACTCCAAAGAATGATGAAACCTCACTGAAATAAGCACTTGTAACAAATGAGGATTTTTACCAAGGTACCTATGCAGAACTGAATAACTACCAGTGCTCAAGTATCAGAAACTCACAACCATATCTGGTACTGAACAAAGTAGGGAAAAAGTAGCAGCAGGGCAGGTGCCATCTCCAATATGTCCAAACACTAGCCATGGCACTGATGTGGCTTCCACGCAGTCTCTTCTGACTAACCCCTGTAGGAGCTCTTGCCTGCCTTCTTAAGTGGTACCAGGGACAAAAAAACAGTTTCATATCTACATGGGACACCTACCCTTTCCTGCTTCAGGCAGGACCTACTGACTGCTCCAAAGATGTGGAAATACGATGAGGAACACGTACAGTTAACAGCATGAAGTCTCAGTCATATTTCCACTTTGTTCAGTGCGACCTCCTTAAAACACTTGATGAAGTTGTCTTAGGTATAGCTTTGAAAGAGCTCCTTAGAGTCTGTCAGAGTCAGACACAGTCTTTTTAGATTGTCTTCAAAATGAGCTTCCTGTATTCTCTAGTTCTGTCTGATGAATAAAAAAACATCCAACCAAACCCCAAGAGGGAGCTCCTCAGGACGTAAAAGACTCTTCTAGAACAATGTAAGCATTTACAAAGTATGTAAGAAATAAAATCTACTGGCCTACCAAATTATTGGAATATGTATACTGTAGAAATAATTTCTTTAAAAAAGGGTCATTTAATGTTTTTAACTATTTTTAAACTAACTACAAAAGAAAATTTCCAGTTAACAACCCTAAATTGCTTGTTACATAGGGCTTGCAACTGTAAGTCAAGAATAAGAGCTATAGGGCATGGGTTGGGGCAACCTCACGTTCCTGTAAGGATGTACAGGAAGAAAAGAGCCCACATCAATGGAAACTGTTGCCTATCCATGGACATTCGCAATACCGTATATTTCATAACCACTTAAAGAGGTAAGGATGAACCATATTTGATGTCACAGAGTTCCTGCAGAAACAGAAACTTGCTCCATGAAACAATTTTATGAGTACCCCAATTGAGAAAAGCTAAGCTTTGTGCAAAAGCAAGTCCCTGAAAGGGACCACCTTATCACCAACCTTTAAGATTTCAGCAACTAATGGTCAACTGGTCCATTACCTGAAACTGTAGTCTAGGGCACTTTTAATACCACTGGTAGCCTCTCTAATAGTCCAGGACATTTGTACTGTTTTTAAAACCAGAACAAAGAGGCTTATCAAAGCATACAGATTAATTTTTCAGGACTATGAATTCATCCAAAGAAAGCAAATTTCAGAAGTTTCCTTTATGCATTAGTCTGTCGTTAAGCACTTCATGTACAGCCCACCCATTTGAGTATTTAGAGTTGTATGGTTTTATTACTAATGAACCCAAGTTGCTAAATTGTCATTGTGCATCCCACAGGACACGGATTTGTTACTTGTAAAGAATATGGAAATTTGAAGACTAGGAAAACAGACAAATGTATTTAACCTTTCAGCATGACCCTCTAGGAACCCAATTCAAATACTGACTTCCAGCCACATAACAGATTAAAGTAGTGGAGTTTTAACACTCATTCAATCCACATAATTCACATAAAAAGATACTGCTCAACAGGAATACATTTCTATTCTAATGACAGAAAAACCTTAATTACAAATGCAACTAAAGCATGCTACCTCCATAAATCCATTACTACAAGAGAGGCATGCTGATTATTTTTTAAATCTTTAATTTGTCATTTAGACCTACTGTTATCTCATTTGTAAAGAATTCAAAATACATTTGCACAAAACTAGATTTCTAAAACATTAACAATGTTTATAAATGTCTCACTTATTTCCCTACAATTTGACAGGATTGATTTCATGCTACATACTTTAACTCAATCAATCTTTGACTTTGGAAATTTTCATTTAAATTCTTCATCCCACAACTTCTGTTAAAGAAAGAACATCACAACCTAAAGGTTTTGTTTAATATAAAAACATAGCTAATAAGCTTTCCTACTTCTTATTACAGGAGTTTGAATTGTTAATAAAAAACTCAGCTTTCACTCATATGCCAAGGAAGCCTTCTTTCAAAGCTCTCTCTTGCTCTCACTTTTCAGTTTAAATAGAAGGCACCAGCCCTAATTTACATTATTGTCACACCAGTCATTCAATATCCTCATTAGAATTATATCTGAAATGAGACCTACAGGGCCCCAAGAGAAGTTCAATGCCAACATAATGATCCAACCACAAGCAGTGGTGGACAGTGGCTTGATTTCGTCCACTGCTATCACAGATACACATGTTGCTAAGCTCCTCTTTAATGCCTTTAGATTACTACAGCTACCTAAAATAAACCAGCCAACCCCCAAAACAGATGCACAGCAAGGGATACATTAAAAGAACTAGAAATCCCTGTAAGATTTTTCTGATATTCTAAAGCCTGGTTTGAATATAAAAAAAAAATAATTCAGAATCACAGAACCACAGACTGGTTGAGGTTGGAAGAGACGTCTGGAAGTCATCTGCTCCAGATCCCAGCTCAAGCAGGGCCACCTAGAACTGGATGCCCAGACACCTCTGAGACGTCTAAAGTTGAGACTCCACAAGCTCTATGGAGTGCCAGGGCTTGGTCATCCTCACAGTACTAAAGCATTTCCTGATGTTCAGATGGATCCTCCCATGCTTCCAGCATGGAAGAAACAACAAACAAAAATCTATAATTAAAATGACACAAATGCCATGAAAAAAACCTCATGCATAGTCCCAACTGAAGAAAATCAAGTACCCATGAAAAAAAATAGAATTTGGGAATACTAAAAATTTTATTAAAAATACATTAAATCTGCTCACTTGCCCATCAACCCACAGGACACTGAAGAGATATTGCTGCTTTGTGACATTAGTAACACTAGTTGTGGCAAGTCTTCATGAGCTGCGAAATAAGAGACTTGAAAGGATTTTTCCAGGAAATACACAGGAAAGATGGCTGATAAGAGACATTTCTCTTTTGTAGGTCATGTTCTTTTCTGAGGCAGGGTACCCCAGAGTCCTTTATATTTATGAACCTAGACATTTATTTTGACTTTATGTATACATAGCAACTATAGAAAGATATACACTTTAAAGTCAAGAACCAATCACAATCTGATTGAGATTAATTAAAATGTTACCCTAAAATATGATCTAGAATAAACTTCATTACATCTTTCTCAAGCTTACAATCTTAAGATATTGGCAGCTACAATCAAAAAAAAAAAAAAGGGGGAGGTGGGGGGTAGGGGAAAAGGCTAAAGTGAACTCTGACAGGTCCTTCTTGGGAGGTGAAGTCTCTCCCTCCCCATCACAATATGGTTGTTCAGATCAACTACATTTAACTAGAATGGATGGATTGTCCCATCCACCTGAACTACGATGATTTTTTTCTGTTTAAATTCTCCCTTTTCATGAGCACTTGCTCTCCTACAATCCATCACATAAGAAAACTGTCAAAAAGCTGACATATGGCAAATTCAAAGTATTTGAATATTTATTTGATTAAAGTATAGAAGATTATTCCTATTTGGTTAAAGTACAGAAGATTATCCAGTAGAAGAGAAAGGTTATTAACATCTAATTTCAAAGCTTTTTAAATGAGCCTCATCCCAACCACACGGTAAGAGTTCTACACTAAAGAAGTTTCTCATTTTCATTCAAAAAGGCACACCTGGCAGACCAACAGCAACCATACCAAAGAGAAAACACAGGACAAAGAGGCATTCAGATCAAGCAAAAAACACGTTCCCCACTTTCTTCCACATGTGCTTGCAGTCATCATCAACTGAGTAACATCTGACTAAATGAGGAACGCTCACCCTAACACAGAGAGGTAATTTAATAGGTTAGATAGAGGAAAAAAGATATTTAAATTGCCTGGAAGCTGAGCAATATAAACAACTTACAAAGCCTGTAGCATAGAAACTTGTACAGTCGTTTTGAAAAAGGGTTTGCTGACACTGCTGGTGGTCGACTTTTCAAGCTTTAGAACAAAATGATTGTCCAAGTTAATTTTTTTACAATGGCAAAACAGTCTCCAGTCTAAGCTGGTGATTTACAGTGGGCCTGTCTTTTGCCAGGTACAGAGCCAAGTCTCCAGCATTGACACAAGGTGTGTGCAGTTGGGACTGTGGCAAAAGATGTTGTTTACTTTGAGAGAACATCTACTGTCTATGGTGTTAAACATCTTTATTTCCATACATTGCAAGCATCTTCTCCTAAGGCTTCCCACTGTGCTGCAGAAGACACTATAAGCAATGGAAGAGGAAAAAAAACCAAAAAACAAACACAGGATCCTTCAAGCACGTGACAAGATTTTCAGATTTCTGGGTAGTAAAAGGAAATGGTCCATATATAGAAAGAAAATACCAAAATTTATTACCAATACAGAAATTTTACGCAATTAGAACAGAAAAAAACCTGGTTAGTAATGAGCCTTCATAAACTGGGTAAACCAACATAGAACGAAAATCAGTTTGAGGCTCACGTCAGAGTCAAGCCTACCAAAAAAAGCAATGATCCTGGAGAAACATTAAAAGCAGCAAAGTCTTTACTTGTCTTATCAGAGGATGACCTTTTCAAAAACCACCTCTGATCTCAACACTGAGCTATATCTGAGGGGCTTATGAGGCAGGTGTCTTCTATACTAATGCTTCCCTATAGGAAACATAGGAACAGCTAAACCCAAGAAGCACAGATGTCCCATGAATCCAAGTCAGTAGTTCCCAGTGAACGCCTGGAAAGAGGAGGTTACATTTTAAGATAAGCTGTCCCTTACCCCCCTCTGCCAAAATAACAGATGTATCCTGGAGCAGAAGCAGCTTCAGAAAAATAACTCCAATTGCTGCTCCTGCTGCGGACACAGGAATTTATGATGGGCTATGGGAAGCACCCCACTGGCCTCAACTCTGAAACACCAATGAAGGCTGCATCGTAAAGGACTGGCATACTGTGAGGGGCTGCCAAGCATACCATAAAGCAAGAAGACCAAATTACAATCTTAATCTTGCTTCCAAGCCCTGTATTTTCAGCCCTCAGCATAGATGTTTCTTCCCCCCCACAGAAAGCATTAGGTGTCAAAAGGTTCATAGAGTTGGCTCACTGATTGATTTCTAGCCTAACTGATTTGTAAGGCTAATTAAGACATGGCCAAACTGTGTCCATGTCTTACTTAACACTGGTGTTCAAGCAAGTATCACACAATCTGATTAAAATTGACTAAAAGTGTCTTACTTCAGTAATCACTTAGACAGAATGAATTTTACATTAGCAGGATCAAGCACACGTCAGGCCTCAGTGGAAATGAAAAGGGCTTATAGTAATAGGATTTATAAATCCACCACATTAGGTTAATGGCTAAATGATTTACATGTAACTTTTCCCCCTCCTCCTCACCCTTCAACTCACACACAAAAAAAATCCTATATTTGGCACTTTTAACGATGAGTGTCAAGGCAAAAACAGACGTTCTTTTTAATTAGCTGAAAATTAAAAGGCACAAGTGATCTTTCATTAACTCTTTCATTGCACAAATAATGAATTAGATTTTTATAAAGCCAGAATTCTTGAAGACCCTAATGACCTTTCCAAACAGCCACAATGAGCTATCTACATGCGCATAATGAAGCTCCAATGGTTTGAACCAATAAATATGCAACTGATAAAGTGGGTTCCTTATTCCTTATAAAATTGTCAGTAATGGGAAGTCTTCATGTGACTATTTTCAATTGCAGAGAAGACTAAAAGTCCTTGCTCTTTCTCAGCCAGCAATTCAATCCAACAGTTAGTAGCAGTTACTAATGACATTGGAATATAGATGGCTTAAAGCCAACCCTCTCTCTTTGCAAGTGCTGGAATGTCCTACACCATGTGGTAACCCAGGTGCTTTGTTTTGTTCTTTTGGCAGCTGAAGCTTTCGTTTTGTGGAAATTTGAAAACAGAGTCATTCAGCTGAGCCCCTGCAGCAGCAGTCACTTGCATCTGCTTCATTCACTGCACACAGGCACACAAGTAGTTCATCCACAAGTCCTACCTGTCCCCCCACCTCTCTCAAAAGCTAATACCAGGTCAGGTGGTAAGAGCAAAAGTTCAAGTTAAATGCATGCCACCCTTATTTTCAGCAAAATTAATTAAAAATTGTCAGATAACAAGGTCAACATTTCTCAATGATACAGGGCTTTGCATTTTCAGGTCACTGTACAGGCATCAATAAATGAATCCAACACCAGGATTAAGGTTAACTGCCAACACCGTATGTTTAAAAATAACTTATCAAGCATCTACTCGTTGTCACCAGGCACAATTACATTATCACCACCTCACTTTATTTTCATGGCATTAGGAGGCCAGCCAGCCAGTCAAGCAGCACCCCTTCCCTCCTTTACAGCCCAGGTTAGGAACAGAATGCCCTTATACATCCAGGGGTACCAAGAAGTCTGGGTTAATAGACAAGTCTGCTTCTCTTGGGAAATTACCACAAGTTATCTTGGTTCCAAGCAAGGACTGTGTTAGATGAAAGCACCTCAGAAGGAAGCTGCTTGTTTTCCAGCACTGGCCTGGTGGCACGACAATAGCAGCAGCAGAGCCTGTCCCTGGTCCTCTCCTCTCCCTTGGCCGTCAGGGTATCGGGTTCACATTCTTTCCCCACAAACACTTGTCTGGTGTCACACAAAGGAGTGACCAAAAACCTGATACAGGGCCGTTAAATTCAGACAGCAAGGCACCACACAATGACCTTTAGAAGAACGATATTAACAGGTGGTCGGTGTCTAATACAAATAATTATATTACACTTTAGCAGCATGGACCAAAGTGGAAACACATTGTCTTGTCATTAGCAATTGAATAAGCCAAAGTAATGTTACCAGAATACCCTTTTAACACTCCTCTATTACCTCCCCAACCACAGAGAACACCTTCCATGGCAGAGCATGGCCCATGAGCTCCCAATTCTGTCACAAGGTTATTTCATTTGAAAGTTTCACCAGGGTTATCTAACATTTCCTTCTCTAAGCAAACCAGGCATCTCCCTGGAAGCCTCTGGAGATCTCAAAGGAATCCCTCACTAGTATGAATTTACCCTGCCTTACCTTTTGGAAGCAGTCCACTGGAAACACATCCCTACTTCAGTTAAAAAGAAAGAAGCTCGTAAAAGCAGCTCAGCAAAGTTCTTCAAAATCCATAAGAGAAACCACTACGAGTGATCAACCTAAATGCCCCTACTCACTAATTAGTTTTTCCAATATCAATCATCTTAAGTTAGCAACAGTTTTCATCAACCTTTAACCCTGAGACGAGTCACTGTTTTGACAGGACAGACAGCTGTGGCGAACATTTTGGGACAGACAGGGATTTCCGACGATGTCTACAGCAAAGCCCCCTTTGCTGGGGCGCAGGGGGGCCCTCAGCGTGCACCCCCTGGCCCTTGCACTGCTCACATAGCCCGGGCACATGCCACTGGCAAGTCAGGCTGCAGCACAGCAGGGCCAAGCAGCAGATCAGTTTCCTGTCAGCTGTGACAGGCTGACACTTAAGCTGCTCAAAGGCTTCTCATTCTTCATTTTAGAAAGGGGAGGGCAGGTTCAAGGACACTCCAGTCTGTTCAGGGTATAGCAGGGAGAAAGCTAGGAAATCACACCTCAAAACAACAGTGTAAGTGGCAGCATACAGCTCAAATGTCCACACAGAGATGGATGGTGGAAGTATTTGGAAAACCAACAAAAAACCTGCCTACAGAGAAATACACTGAAGTAAGACATTGCTTAATCTTCCATGTAGTGGTCCAAGTCATCTCAGCACCCTGCTCCTACAGCAACAAGCCACAAGCAGCACATTCATTAGGGAGCTGTCAGCAAACACCTCAAGTGGTCTGGAAGAGCAGCACAGAGAAGTAATAAATGGAGCACTGGTGCAGGACATGCTGCTGGGTATGGCTCAGCAACTGCAAACCACCACACATGGCCAGAGCATCCTGACAGGCACAGAACAACATCCTCTTCCTTCCCGCCTCCCAGGGAAAAAGCAAGTGCTTGCTCTCTCAGCAGAAAATGGTCCCTCCATTTGGTTTAAACCAGAAAGCAAGCAAGAATCTGGGCAGCAAATTCCACTTTCCAACTGCTAAAAGCCAGTTTGGAGCAGCAAGGTGGATGCTGCTGGCTGGCACCTGCATCATCCTGGTATTCAGCAGCAGCCTGTCCTCCTCTCCTGCCCTCCAGCATCCCCTCCTCACCTACCCCACCCTGCAGACTTCTCACTTTAATTCAAATAGGTGTGAGTGTTGAATTTTACACAAAAGCTTTGGTAACTTAACTCCAGGTTTCCACCTTTATCTGTAAGTAACATGATATTCAATTGGAGAGCCTGAAAAACAAGTGCAGTGGTCATGACAAATTCGGGGAGTGACAAGAAACATAAAATATAGATGCTTTGGCAATGAAGACATCTATCACTCTGGGGAAGAGAGGATGGAAGAAGAGAAAGGGATATTAAAAAAATAAGCATTTCTAAGGAAGGTAAGTCAGCAAGAAACAACATACCATTGTAGAACACACCTCCAGTATTCTTAGACACGTACAAGTATGTAAGACCTGCTCCAAAAGGCTTTCCTCCACCACAAAAAAATCCCACAATATGGTGTCACAGAAGGTTTGGGTTGGAAGGGACCTTGATGATCACCTAATTCCAACCCCAAGGGTCAAGCAGCATCCAGAATATCATATACTACAGTGAGATGACTAAATTGCTCTATAGCAATATGCTTACACTTATGAGCCAATGCATCATGTCAAGAGTTAATGGTTGGTACATTAAGGTAAAAGAAAAGGAGGGAAGTTCAAGGAGGAAAACAAAATTGGAACAACTTTTTTTCCAGATATTAACGATGTGACACTTGGGGTAGGAGAGAGCCCTTTGTCTTTTTTTTTGTTTTGTTGTGTTGTTTTTTTTTTTTTAATCTGTGTTCAGGTATTCAGGCCTCTCTGACACTTGAATAGGGAGATGCAACCCAACCACGCCACTCTTAGCTTTTGACTATTTGGGACCTTCTTATGAGTTCAGAAGACACATGCAGAGTAGCTGTGGCACAGCATTCAGCCACCAATGTCACAGAGTCCCCTTCTTGAAGTTCACCTTCTTCACAAGGGCATATCTGCTATGCAAAAAACCTTGGACCATCCCAATAGCAAAAGCTCTCAAGTCTCCAATGTATACCTCAAAAATGTTTCCCAGCTCATACAAGAAAGCTTATCTAAACAGATTGTAGTTCAGCGTGCCTTCTGGCCACAACCTGCTATTTCACCCAAGAGCCTGAAAAACAGGTAACTTGCAGTAAGAATTAAAACACTTGAAAGTTGCAGGAACTCCTAAATGTAAAGATATTTCTGTTTACTCATTAGGAATTTTTATGTTTAAAAAATTTATTTAATCCCTTCAAAAATTCATGACATAAGGTACTATCCAGAAACCAGAAAATATAAAAGCATACAACATTTCTTAACATATTCAGAGGTGAAATTAATTATAGCACAGGTAATCTGATCCCTCCTAAGAGTGAGTATGATCTGAGGAAACAGATAAACTTATGATAAGTGTTATAACTATGTAATAAACAGTAAACATTTCAAGATTAACTGAGACAAGGGAAACATCACTTTTTCCTTGCAAAATGCTTTACAGAGACAGACTACAGCAAAACAAACTCAAGATACCGGACTGTGCACACATGGGTAGGAATTATAGGAACTCTCAAACAAAAAACTCCCCTTGCATTAAACAAGGAAAATACTGAAAGGTCAAATTAATTACTGAATATCAATTTTTAAGTACAAATATTTTTATGAGGTGCCAGATGTTCCTGTCTGACCACACATGACTTCTTACAACTATGGAGAATCACCTTTATGAGAGGCATCCCAGTCATTAAAATTCTATCCAAAACATGTCACATAAATTACAAAATTTCAGGACGGCAAAAGACTGCAGTGATTCCTTATTGACTTTCCTCTAACACGAATGGGCCATAAAATTTTACTAAATAGTCTCTACTTCAAGCCGGTAGCTTCAGACTGAGTGACAGCATAATGTTCAGAAGCAAGGCATAGGATCTTGATTTAACACAAATGACATGAAATCCACTACCACCTATATGCAATTCCTTTGCCATGAAATTAAAGAACTGAAACATGGCTCATTTATGCTGACAACTGCGGCAACTCTGAATCTGCACCAACACAATAAACTGATCATGTAAGAGGATTTGTAAGACAGTGAGGGGGAAAGAGGAGGAAGAGATGAATTACAGATGCCAAACTGATTCACATACATTTGGGGATATGAGATATTTACAAAGTTCTGGTTTCTTGGCTCTTCTGACTGGCAATGGTCTCTGTCACAGCAGGAAACCCAAACAACACAACTGCTTCAAGACTTTATGAAGCAAAACTGAAGCAGCCTGCAGTCTGCTACATGGCAAAAAGATCTACTACAAAATCCAGGACTAAGTCATCAAGCCCAGACCCTTAAAAACACACATCTTGTAATCCTTTTCATAAGGCTATCTGGCTACCTTTTAAATAAGGTGAAGTTGCATTATTTTTGTTTTGCTTTTTTTTTTTTTTAACTTCACCGGCCATGACAGACAATTTGAGATAAGATATTTATTCCTCATTGAGCCTCATTTCAAGGCCCCTATCACTACTGCCTTAAAAATAAATTATGTTTCAAAGGGAACTCCTGGGGAAAATTGTATTTTGTTGGCTCAGAGAAGAATAGTCACAATGGCTGCTCGATTATTCCCTTGAGGTAGACAGACTAAGTAGGAGGCTTTATCATTATTCAAGCAGATGGGTTATTAGGCATATGACACCAACAATTTTAGTAGATTCAAACACAGAAACTTGGTTTCCAGACTAAAATACCAAAATGAATCTACTGCTGAGGAGCCTTCTACATTATCGAATAGGCGCACTTGACAGATACCTTTAGAAACATCACATCCACAGTGCAATGATTTAACGAAGTATTCTTACTTCTCTTTTCTTACTGAAAATACACAGAACACCACTTAGGTTCCTCCATATCCTTTCAGGCTGCACATAAATTAAGCTGCAGTGTCCTGTACTTCCAGAGCACTTATATTTGCAACCCCTTGCCTAAAGAATAATAGAGGATTGTTTTTTCTGTACTCTTCATCTTTTTGATTCCAGGCAACTACAATCCCTTGAAAACAAGAAATAAATGTCTAAATTGTAAATACGAAAGAGCAAAAACAACAACAAAAATCCCTAAACAATTGGTTTAACACCTTATCTTAAAATACCCAAAATGAATTCCTGTCTTCAGAACTATTCCTACAACTTTGATCCGCTGCATGTGTGTCAGTGTTCATAATGTCTCCACATGCTCGATATTCTAACTTGTAAACTCAAAAAGGGCAAAATTACAATGGTTACAAAGAATCATTCACTGTCAAATTCCACAGATGCTTCCAATAAAACAATATTAAGCAGCCTACCATCCAAAGTAGCTATCCACCTTTTTCACTTGAAACATCTTTAAAATTCATATATGAGACATGTCCATCAACAAATACACTCCTTTTTAACAAATTTCTTCTCAATCTCTACTTTAAGAAAATAACTGACAGAAAATTAAGGAGATCTAGTAGTTAGTCTATTTCATTCCTGGAAACAGCAGTTTCCTGGGATGGAATTAAGACCTGACCGGCTGTGTGCAGCTCCTGAAAGATGGTCCTAAATAAAGATTTACATGCTAGCTCTAAAGAGGGACTTAAAATAGTATCAGAACTCAGATCAAGACACTTGAAAATCTGGAGATTCAGCTGAACCTTCTCCTGAAGGCATTCTGGAGAGCAGCCAACAAGAGGTGCATGTTGGCACTGCTCAGTCATGCTTCTATTCCATGGTTTCACCATTGCAATTTTTCCTTTTTCCACTCAGGAAAGTCATCTTCACTTGTAATTCATTTCTCATATAAACCCTACCATCCTAAATCTGTGCTCAGGAATTAAATATTTATTAATTAGCAATGCTTTATACTTACCAGGTAGTATTAATCCAGTAAATTCAGGATTTCTTCTATCAGATGCTTGTAGGCTAATATAAGCCACATTATAGTACTCCAGTGGCACACAACACATTAACAACTTAGGGGTGAAATTCCTATGGAGTCCAGAAATTTCCATTACTCTAAATTTTCCATTCTAACAAAATCACAGCTTCTATGAAAAGAAGAAGTTTAATCAATGTGTATGCTAGGTATTTAATCTATTCTAGGAAAATGAGAGATGACCTTCACTCTAGTAGCAACTGGCTTATACTGTCCAGCTATGCCTACAAAGGCATTCTGTGTTTGCTTTGATGGCCTGCACATGCCAGGGGTTGATGTCACTGGTAGACTGACATTGCTATCGTTCTCACACAAAAACTTTATTAGCATAACAGAAGATCTGAAAGTGTGCTCTCCCACTTTCAAAAAATCTTCCCCATCTGCTGCTGGATGGCATATGTAGATCTCCTTGCCTTGCCTATTCCTCAGTACACAGCAGAACTCCACGGGAAGGGTCTGGCCACATCTGTCTTGGGAGCAAGGCTATTGTTTGTGAGATAATTACTCTGGCCTTGTTGACTTGCAGCAATAATTGAGAACAAAATCACCTAATAAGCCAAGTTACCTAGTAATATAGCACATTATTACAGCAATGATTGCGTATAAACTTTGAACCCCTTTTAGTGCCAATTAATTTCAAGAGCATTAGCACCAACAGTAAACGAATACGAAGCAGTTTAACTAATTAAAGCTTACTACGTAACAGGCTTGTAGCTTCAATTATCATTTTTCATGTCATGTGAAATAGTAATGATATGTACTAGCTGGAAAACATTTAGAAGAGGGCCTGCCTAGTCCCACAGCAACAGGTAAATGGAGCAGTTTTTGAAACTATGTCATGCACTTTCCTAGGAGAAGTGCTAACTAAGCCTTATCAACAGAGACAAACAGCAGATGGCAACAAATGTGCCAAGAGACATTTCATCCTCCAGGAAGAGTTCAACACGAGGCATCAGCAAAAAAGGCGCAGAGTTGGAAGCATGACTCCCACAGATCTTAGCCAGCTGCTCTCTTCTGTAGGAAGAACACCCCAAACACAAAATCAAAACCCAAACCTAGTCAAGCAGTGATTCTCACCCTAACGTACAGAATTCATGTATAGTTCACATACATTTCTTTCCCAGACGGTCCAGTACCTGGTGCAGCTCAGCAAGGCAGCTGAAGCCCTTTTCCCCACAAGAAGCTTCCTTCTCAGCTCCCGGTAAACAGGAATGTATTGAAATTCAGACATTGGCTCTTGTGCTTGACTTACAGAGCTCAACAAATTTTTGATATTTTAGTTGTATGTACTGAAAGGGATTAATTATCCAATCTCTTTTGGCTTCTTGTATATTTTGGACTCAATCACAAAGTTGCTTGTCCTTCAGTGTGACACAGTATTTCTCTTTACCAGTTCTGAGCATACAGTGCTTCCAGGTCATTTTTGTGACTTGAAGACCCATTGCTATCTTCTCCAAACAGTTTTATTTTGTTCTTTACATTTAACTTCTTGACACACTGACTGAACCAAACACTGAGGTAAAAGTCATTTTCATGTTTTCACGTTCATGTTTTAATTTCAAGACTCTGCAGTTATCAGAGAAGCTGCTAGTATTTTTGGACCATTAATCTCCTCTTGACCTACCCTACCAACAGTTCCACTTGTCCCTTTGTTCCATTCCCATCACCAAGTAAGCACACATCTAAAAGCATAATTCAAGTACTTGTTTGGGAAGAAACACAGAAAACAGGAAAGAGGAAAACAGAAATTAAAAAAAAAAAAGGAAACCAATTACTTGCCTTATAGGAAAATCTATTTGCAGCTCACATTACTCTTTTTTTTCCCCAAACACTAAGTACAGCTGACTTAACATTTAAGGACCTGTGTCCACTGCATTGAAAACGCAGTTAAAAGCAAAACACGTAAAGGAGGTTTTTCATTACGGGTATGCCTATTGGCTCAGGTTTTCCCAAACTCCATCTCTCCCAACACTCACTGCAACACCTCAGAGAACACCAAGTCTTCCTTCTAGGGAACTGGTATAACTGGTCTTTTTATGGTGGATAACTGTATTCCTAAAACAACTCTTGGCCATGACACAAATACTGAAAATTAAAGACAAAACCCAACAATTCCGTGTTAACCAAAGAAGTGGGGATTTTTTTTTTAAAGTTAAGAAAAATGTATCAAACTATAAGAATCTGAGCATCATTAATGAAGCCTGCTCCCAACACTGTCCAAAGACATTAAATGGTGAAAGGAGCATCATGTTGTATAAAATTGCAAAAAAACCCCTTTATGCTCAGAGCGTATAGCAAGTCTGCGATGGTCTATGTACCACACAAACTATTAATAAACTATTAACCACAGTTCCTCTCAGAGAGGGAGGCTGACAGACAGTCACAAAACAGACTTTCCTCAAGTTAAGATGGAAAAGGCCAGGGACAAATACTAAGTCACTACTGATACTTGATAATTGTGATAATCTACTACCACACATGCCTTACGTGCTCTTCAAAGCAAAGAGGAGTTGCTTGGCTTAGCAGGGAGGCTCTCCCCTATTATACAGACCAGCTGAGCCAAAAGCTATGCAGTACTGTATGGAATAACAGAAGGATCATTTCTGGAATAGTCAAATAAATGCCACTTCATACTGCTTTACCATCACATCTCCTCTGGCAGATATATTTCTCTTTCCATTTTAAGAAAAAAAAAAAAAAGGGAGGGGGGGAAGTAAAGCAAGATCTGTGTGCGGAAGAAAATAACTGACTTTAAATAACACTAATAGAATAAACATCAGACAACAAAAATTTATTCCTGGAGTGAAAATTAATAAAAAGGAAACTGGGACAGCTGCACAGTCCAAAATTGGCACTGATTTTCAGAGAAGGAATAGGATCCCTGAAACTATTACTAGATGGCTCAGGAATCCCTGGCAAAAAATCAAACAGTTTCTTAAAAAAAATTGCTGTAATTTAACACAGTATTTATAACAGAGCAAAGTGACACAAGCTTACACTCCAGGATGAAAACGGAGACACACAAACAAAAGCCACAATTAATTAATCTTCCCTTGGTCAGCATGTGAGGAGCCCATCTTTCTGAAGAATATCCAAAACTACATGACTTGCTCATATAGGAATGATGAGAAACTTTCATAATTATTTTCTTCAAGTTCAAGATCTACCACCAAAATATGGGATGGCAAAAGGATGGTACACCAAAGGATGGTGGGAGGGAAGGGAAGGTTGTTTTTATTTGAACGGAAGAAAACAAATCCTTTCTGTGGTTATCTTCCACGGAAGCCTAAGAGCAATAAAAACCATTATAAATGTCATTAGATCCCTATAAAATGCAAATATCTCTGAGACACAGAAGGAACCAGTTTCATTAAGAAATTACTAGGAAATAAAAGGAAAGCATCTGCCCCACACTCCATCAGTCATCAAATATTCTAAGACCAGCTGAAGAGCTAACATGCAAACTGGGAGTAGAGTTTCACGTGTGTCAGCTTTTTCTTAAATTTTTTAGAATCAGTGGGAAGTTTCTTACTGTAGGAGTAGCACAGCTAATTCAATTTATACATATGTTAGCATAATACACTTTTTAAAAGTGGCAGCTTTCATAATCTTCTACCCTTGATTCAGCAAGACATTTTTATTCCAGGATGAAGTGTTTCAGTTCCCTAAATTCAGCCCAATCTTGTTACAAGTCAGAAGTATTGTTCTGTGATTTACATAAAAGCACTTCCACTGAACTAAGCAGCAACTGACAGATAGGGTAAATGGGTTCCAGATAACATTTAAATAGCTGTGCTAATTACACCACAGAGATAGGAACATGATCCCTTACTCAAATCCTCAGAGTAACCATCCAGAACATTAGAGAGAAGAGAAAAAAAAATAGTGCAAGTCACAAGACAGCATATAAAGGAATTTAAAAACCCCCAAACATTCTGCAAAAAGGAGGTAATCTCAACTAATTAGATGCCATAATGATCTTTTCACAATCTGTTAGAAGAGAGTAGTAGTTAATAACTTCACAGATTTCCTCCAATCCTTTCACCAGGAAGGAACAGCAGTTTCTAAATCATTACTGCTCTGTCATCCTGGACCACTGCCAAGAATGTAAAACTTCAGGACACCTGTCAATTAACACATTCTTACTGAAGGCAGGCTCGTCTTCCAAATCTATTAAAAAATTAGTGATCATAAAAAGCAATCAGATCAAAAACCACAGCAAAATTAAAATTAGAAGTGACATTTTGAAGGACAACAGCCTTTAACAACAACAAAAAACCCCCAAAAAACCATCATCCAAAGCTGTGTCTCTGCTGAAGTAACTATATACATACTTTGGAAGATGAAATACATGATGTAATAGACCTTTTTCCATCCCTACCATCTGTGTGCATGTAGGACACAGTAGTACATGCAAAAATGACTGGCCACCTGATGGACAATTGCATATAAGAGTCAGACCTAAAGCTTTTCTCTAATCAAAGCTTTCTGCAGGGGTTCTCAGTCTCAGTACAGGCTTCTCATTGATTTTCTTTATCTCCAGGATGACTACTTCTAATGCTAAGTTGAAAAATATGAAGCTATGCAGTGAACCAAAAAAACCTATGTATGATACAGATTAAAACATCAAGACAGAGGTGCTATTAAAATTTAAAGAAACCACTAGATTTCTGAGCAAGTAGAAAAATGGTATTTACCTAAGTTCAAAGACACTGATGATACTGAGTTCTGAGGGAGATGGGGAGGAGAAAGGGGTGAAATTAAGGAGGTCACATGAAAACCAAAACATCAGCTGTCATCCAGTTATATCTGGGTTGTTCAAAAATCAAAAGGTACAGCCAGGGAAGTTCTAGATTCAAGTAAAAATCCAACCAGAACAGAGCAGACCAGAAAGGCTGCAATACACTCAAGCACAGGACTGAGACATTGCTACAGTTTTATGTCAGTCTTTCACCTGCCAATTCCAAATTACAGCACCACAAAAGCTTGTGACAGTTTGATATCCCAGAAAAAAAATTAAAAGCATCAAGGAAGAAAAATTAAGTTAACAGTGAAAACATTCTTTGCACTTAAGTCAGATAAAACAGAAAATAAACTATTAGTGTGTAAACTGTGGTATTGCCTAATAAAATGACGCTGCACAGAGAACCTACAGCCCATGTATAGAGCCATTACCTTAGCACAGCTCCCTTTCTCCCTGGCAACTGTTCTGCAAATTCCCGTTCCCTGGATTAAAAAGTAAGAAGTACTTCAAGGTCTTGTCTATCCTTACTTCATCTGGCCTGCTTTTCTGATAACTTTTAAACATGCCCATTTCTGGCCTGTTCCATGAACAAGGCAAGTAATTAGAAAAAAAAGCATTAACTCTTCGTGTTTTTTTTTTTTTAAACCAAGGCTTACCAACCATCACTATTCAAATTTTAAGTTTCTCCAGTTTTAAGCTTACAGAGAAATAACTGCCAGGGACTCCTCCCTGCAGTAAGGTTCAAATGACATTCCATCATTCTGCATTTTTTATGAGCATGCTTGATAAGTGAAGCATTTCAATGACACAAGTGGGAAACACTTCGCACCCCCAACAACCTAAAGAATTATTTCTTGCTCTTTTTAAAGGCTGTCAGAACATATAAAAACATAAAAGAATTAACATGAAAGGTTAAGGGTAATGGTTTGGTCTTTACTGCGTTTTGGGTTTTTTTACCTTTTTTTGCTAATCCAGGTGTTAAAACAGGCCTTTATGGAGTGACTGTTCCTAGTGGTTCAAATCAGAAAATACAAGTACCAAATTGTAGAGCAGATATCAACATATATAATTTAATCCTACTGCCTGAAACCTTACCCATGTTTGATAAAGGGAATATTCTGAAACTAAAGACAATGCAAACACCAGCAATGACTCCTGCATTACATTATGTATAACCATGGAAGGAAAGCAAAAAGAGAGCAAGCATAATTTAAGCATTCAGATATCTCACAATCACCAACCAAGCTCTAAAACTTGGGAGATTTATTTCATCCAGCTTTGACAATGCCCTCTTTCTACTATGAAGGAAGTCTGAACAAATTAGCTAAGGCTGTACGCCTGACTTACAAGCTGCCTTGCTTATGGCAAGAGATCTGGATCAGGTATGCCCCAGCTCGTTAAACTACATCTGCTTCTCAAGAGTCCTTTGTCCCACTCAGAATTATTGATGTTGCCCACCAAGGTCTCCTGTATCCTTACAAGGTATTGTACCTGCAGCAGTAGAGACAGTCCATCTTCCACAGATAAATAAAGGTCTTGAACAAACTGTTTCATCTGTCTAGTAAGAAATGTTTCAATGCTGAAAATAGCATAAGCTGTTCATGCTTATCTTCTAAATTAAGCCAATGAATCTCAGCACAGGGCCAGTGAAAGGACATACATACAAGAGACCACATGACTTGATCTATACAGCACGACCTGCATTCAAATTACACAAACATTATTTTTTTAGCTCTGAAACCAAAACATCCTGGTAAGACAACTATCACTGCCAAAAATCTTCATCCTTCCAGTCTTCTTCACTTCAAATTACAAGTTGCATCTGTTAGATCTAGCTGGCCTTGGTGATAAATCTCAATGTGAACTGATGGCCATAAACCAATTTTGGTTCAAAGGGATCTCTGAACATCACCAAATCCAACCTCTTGCCCAAGACAGGGCTAGACCTGCCTGATGCAAATCTGTGCATCTCTGGGAAGAGTCTGGCTTCTTGACTGCCTCGTTGGGTTGTTAAACACTACATTTATTCTATCCTCAAACGCTTTTTCTCTAGACAGAAGAAATCCAGCTTTTAACCTCTCCATGTATGTCAGAGTAGGATCATCACCATCCTTAAACCATTACCTGAAAACAGCAGATCTAGTAGGCTCAAATGAGTATTCATCCAAAAGGAAAAACAACAGATCATGTCATTATATATGGAGCAAAAAGCTTCTAACACCATCTGTGGTGAAACACTAAGCTTTTGCACAGTGGCCAACATTCCCAGGAAATATATGAAAATTTTTGATTATGAGATCAAGGTGTCGTATCTTTGAAGGACAGTATGAATATTTATTTATGTCTCTTGGGAGACAGGCACTTCAGTTAGACTGTTTTCCTATCCTCTTAGGAATAGCGCTTGAAAATGAAAATTATTTTTAACTCCTATTTGAAGTACCTTTTATTTTGCAAACTTTATTACCATCTAGGTATCCAAACCCGTGGTTTCTAGAACAGGCCAACATCCAATTTAAGATAAATGCATGATGCAGATGAGTGAGGCAATAACACCCTAGAGAACAACTTCTGTTCAAGTCTCAAAACAAAATATTTTGCGGCAAGCTGGTAATGAACTAAGAAAATGTGTACTGCAAAGATGTGCACCGCTAACAAAGATATAGGCTGGAAAAAAACATTAAAACATCAGTTCGCATTTGTATTCCTCTAACCTTAACAGTGGGTTTTGGAAAACAAATTTGTATGAAAACAGAAACTAAGCAGTTTACAGATGGTGGAGTGATGCTGCAAAAGCTCTCACCTTCACAGTGACGCACCTGTGCTCGTCTCTCCCTTTTATGAGGCATCTCTATGCCAGCATCTGAAGAAGAGAACCATGAAAGGATCTCTGCTAATCCCTACAGTATCCTAGACAGGTTTAAAGGATTTCTTCAGTAATTCTGAAGCCGAAGCGTGGCTAACTTTGGGGATTGCAGGATTCCAGTGCGTTCCCCAGTATTTTACTGCATACCTGGTAGTCTTCTCTGCTACCACTGCATGTGGACAGATTTCTACCTCTCCTGATCCTGAGGTCAGTCCTCTACCCAATACGCATGGCTCCTAAACTGTTACATTTCAGGCACGCAGAATGTTTCAGAGATCTTGCTCTTTCATGTCTCCCAGTACCCTGGTTTTCAGTTTTACCACAACTGGGGGTGAGGAATATCTCGTTGTTACATCATCAGCCAGATTAAGATATGACTCAAGCAAAATCTGTATCTTTTATCAAGACAGGAAAAAAAATACGAAACATGAAACAATAAGAAGAAAACAAAAGTACAGAAGAAAAAAAAGAAAAACTAAAAAAAATCCCATGTATTCATCCTATTAACATTAACCCCACAGTTTCACAGTCAGGTATGAGCTTAAAAATGGCTGGTCATATCTGACCCCTTATATCTCATACTGGGCCTGCCCCCACTGTCCAACCTCCTCCTTTCTACCAGCACTAAGAGCATGCAGTGAGTTCCTGAGTCATTGATCCAACTGAAATCAATTTGGTTTTCCTCTGGAGTTAGTTTTCAGCTCAGATCACCAGGCTGATCCAGCTCACCATGGGGCCATGCAATTGCTCTAACCCATCCACAGAAACCAGCAGTCAGGAAGGGAGAGGCACCACACCTCTCATAATAGCACAATCTTAAAATAAGCAGTAAAAAAATAAAAGAGGTCTCTCTATTCATCTGACTTGCTGTACAATCAATCTGAATCTGACCAATCTTTCTAAATATTTCTCAGTGAATATCCATTAAATAAAACCTTTCTGTCCAGAGGAAAAAGAAAAAAAGAAAAACCACCAACATGCCACCCAAAATAAAATAAACCAGTTTTTGTCCCCTCTCATTAATTTCCTCCTCACCCAGAATATTCTGGCCATTCTGCTTAATTGAAACGTTTCATTTCCTCTCCTTGGAGATGCAAAAGTCTTTATCAGACCAGATGTCATTTCATGCACTTGACTAACAATAATAGTATTTCAAGGAACGTTAAGATGTTCCTTAATTTTTCTACTACTTGGTACTCAGTTCCCATTTTCAGATTGTAAGCAGCCTCTCCTTGTCTATTCTAACTCATTTTGAATATTAGCATGCAGAATAACATACATAGCTTTTTCACAGGCTCACAATTGCGTACATAACGATAAATTTAACAACAGTGACAACTGGTTTGACCCCCAACAGTTTCCATTTAGGGACAATGCAATAATTTAGCACTATTTCTTGTAAGATTTCAGTTTGTTATTTTTATATTTAAATGTCAAAAGAAACTCTTTGCCTAGCCTTTTGCCATCAAGTTCCACGTCTTCCAAAATCATTACACTAACGTTGCATTCCCCGTTTAAATATAGACAGCATGCTTATATGAGACTCTAGGAGGCTCCTTTCCCTCTTTTAACAATTCCCTTTCTCCCATACTACAGCACAGAAGGAACCAGGAGTCTGCCAATTGCCCCATTCGCATGACAACTCTTGTAGACTGTATAACCGGTGCTTTAGGTGCAATTAAGACTAAGCAGCTGATGATCAATTTCCCTGGATGAACAAGACTTTAAAAAAAAAAATTCAAAAAAAAAAAAAGAGAAGTGCCTGGATTTCTTTACAGAACATAAGGTGGCCATTAACCTGCTTACATACCCTTAATTTTTTTTAAATGAGCTCATCTTTCTCCACTTCATTTTTCTCCTCCCTCATCCATTCTTTTCCCAGACTGCAGCAATAACATGCTTTTATTCCTTCCTTTTGACTGCCAGGGCCTTAAACTAATTATTAATTGAGAATGTACCTAAAGGATCTGAATGAGAAAGTTGGAATTAACCCAACTGCCTCCTTCCCCCTTTTATTTTGCATACTGTAACTCTATGTCTACCTGTTAGCACTGCTGAAAACAGTAAATGTGTTATTTTCCTTTCAAAAGCAAGTTTCCTTGGGCAAAAATATTCAACACTGAAAAACAATGGGGGAAAAAAGCAAGTACCTGGAAAAGGCCTCAGCTTTGAGTGACAACCATTAGCAACCAAGCTGTCTACAGTTAAATTCTCTCCACAATGTTGCTGTCCTGTAGGAGAATCCTGCAGCAGACGGTGTTTAGGAAATCCTGAGTTCAGGAAACCAGACAACTGACACTTCATCAAAAGGCCTGTCCTTTAAAGAGGCTAGAACAGCATGACCTTACACTGGCTGCTAGTGCAGAGCTGGCTGGTTGTACAACACCGACTCATCTTGTTTCCAGTTGTTAAATTACATTAAAGGACAGCTAAAAATACATTAAATATTTTCCTATTACTTTTCCATGCAAGCAACTGCTGTAGTTACAAGAGCAATGTCCAGGCAAACACT